>LPNX011180225.1:15927-39711 GCA_001517045.1 Pseudotsuga menziesii | reverse complement strand
TCATTATAATAATGCTGGGATGGCATGCATGTCATTTTTAGGGTTCGCATGCATCTCACTTTTAGGGTTTGCATGCATGTCACTTTTGGGAATATTACAGGGGACAAGTCAGATGTTGCCAATTCAGAGAGTTTTTTCAGTTTGGAACTTTCCTCTGCAAGTGGGGGCGCAAATCCCAAGAGAGATGGAAGTTTGGGTGATGTGGATTCAAAAGTTTTGGAAGTTGCTTCTCCTTTTGCCTTTAGCCAACTTATTCCAACCTTTCTCCAACCCACAACCAACTCACTTGGAGCTAGCACATCCTTGAGGAGATGCATTCCCCTCTCTTTGCCAGATTTCTATTTAAGCAGGCAACCTCTCTTCATTATTCACGGATGATTTGGGCATTGAACCTCTGCTCTTGTATTCTATAATTTTGTCATTGTGGAATAAAAGTGAAGGCTTTGGAGGCATACTTGTGTCGGGCATCAGTGTGTGGTGATCTCGTGTTGTATGAGGTATAACTGCATCGATTTCTTGCTTCATTCTTAGTCATTCTAACCGGTTTTCTGAAGGATTAATAAGTAGTTTCTTCGAGTAGATCTTAGATTTTTATGTTTAACTTGTTTGTATGCATACTATCTAGTCTTTTTGCTTAAATACTCCCGGATATAACTCTTTGGTGTACTATTGTTCAAATTTGTGCAGGAGTATCTAGCGTGGAGGATTGATGGTTCTTGTTTGATTCCACCATATATCTACGATTTGTTTAAGAAGATCTAAATCCCTCCGCTCTCCACTTGAGGACTCCATTGCCCAAGCTTCAAAGCTTTGGGGCATCTTTCTTTTCCTTCTTCCGTCACATTAAAAAACTTCAAGTCTTTTGGTTACTAAGTTCTTTATTTTGCATATTTAAATCTCACTGAAGTATTGGAATATCTTAGCTTTCTGATTTACATATGCAAGTTTTAAGTTTCAGATCTGATTATTAAAGTCATATTTTACAAGATTTGATTACAAGCAAGTACTAGTTTAATTCCTAAAATTTTCTATCTTTAAAGTACTTAAATATTTTTATCAAATTTTTATGTTTTAATATGATTTTCTATCATATTTAATAAAAATTTGTTCGTTGTTTGCAACAGAGATTGGTTTGATAAAGAGGCAGTCTGGCGAAATTTTGATGATCCAAGTCAAACCGGAAGCCCCTCTTCTCATACTTCTTTCATTGGCCATTTCTCAAAGGCCCCTTAATTGTAAAAACTTGTTGTTCCTATTCTACAAGGAACACAAGTACTTCTTTCTTCCAATCATTGTAAAATGAGAGGCAAGTGGGCAGCCAAGTTCCCACACCCCATCCCCCTAGGGGGGATTCGCACTGTTTTGTTTTTTTTAAATTTTTCTTTATTTTTTCCAGCTCATTGTAAGTTCCCAAAGTAAAATTAACCAATCCGGCTGTGTTCTCGATAACGAGAGTATCGACATCGAGATTTAAGAAACTCACACTTAGTTTTAAAAAACTTAAAATATCCAAAACTTCAAGGCCCCGTATGCTCTTATGACCACTGTAGGCTTTTGGATGGATTGGTGGGACAATAAGAAAGGGGTTGAAGTGATTAGTAATTAGTAAAACACATCAATTAATCCCTACAAGTGAAAATATGACACATGCAATTTTACCAAGTTGTAGAGAAACTCTGTAAGTGAAGCAAGAACCACTGGAAAGTGACCGCAGGCTACTGTTAGGCTACACCCTTGTTTGGTGTAGTGTTGAACACTGTCCTGCGACTCCATCTAGCCCACATGTCACTGTGAGAGCTACTTCTTGGTAAATCCAGACACATTCCTCATACCTCCGGGTATATCTTGAATACCCTCTTCCCATGATGAGAAAGATCATTACCACATTAATAATAAAATTTACCAAGAATTGACCCACTCCCTAATTACTCACTTAATAATTGTAAAACTGACCAACCGAGACAATTGCAATACTTTACGAGAGTCCACTAGCAACCCTTTACACAACTATTCCATTGGCACTGGTCTATACTGACAATCTTGCTTATTTTCTGATTAAGTTAATCATTGTGTTGTGGAATGTTGTTATGCTAGTCATTTAAATCATTTTGCAATTATCTGTGTTTCAAGGTTTTAATTATTTCATCTCCTAGACTAATTGTTATATTGTTATAGATTAAACACCATAGTTTATTTTATTAGGGACCACCCCTTGGATTCGCTAGGAAGGAGCCTAGAAGGAGGAGTGAAGATCAAGTGACAACACTTGACTCTTGCTTGCCCCCAAGGTCGCACCCAGTGGCTTGAAAATTTCTGCCACGTGACCCGAGGTGCAAATTAGGCGGCAACACTAAGCAGATGTCACCTCGGTTTATTCATCAAACATTCACATCAATGAGAGTTCTTGCACCATCAGTCTAACCTCCAAAGTCTCAACTTTATTCATAAAAATATAGGCAATTACAAGTTACATGAGCAAAGGTTCTTTGCTTCTGTCCAGAATGAGGAAGAAAGCCTCGCTTTTATAGATTTTACAAAACCATGGGGGGAAACCACTAACTAACAGAGAAATAATGAATTAACAAGAGTTGAAGGAGTCATTTGTGGGATCCTAATTTGTTGGATGTTATGAAAGAGGTCTCCAAAAGAGGTGCGCACTCACCAAACCTCTCCATCATTCCACTCGAAAGGAGCCACAGGAATGATGACGTGAGGATGAATGTGGCGCATGAGATTGAGTTAATGACGGGATAAGTGGAGTTTGACTGACATTTAACGATAGAGGTAGGAGCTGTTGTCACATATATAGTAGCTGGGCTACTTTTGTTCCTGAGCAGTACTGAGCAATTCTTTGAGCTAACGCTTTACTATGAGATTAGCAGATGATGAGCCACCAGTTGATGATCTCCCACTTTCAGCAGATCCAGAGTATCTAGATCGACCAGGTCTATCCCATGACTGAGCCTCATGACCCCAAGATTCGATGACTAAGTTAGCCATTCCTTGATGACCCGGAGCAAAGATTGTTATAGTGCCTATGATGTGTAAGAGCAGCAGTTCTTCCAGTGATTTTCAGATTGGTTTCAGATCCAATGCAGGTATATGACCCAGGTGATATTATGGTTTGTGCATATGGGTTCTGATGTTGCTCTGTTACCTATTTTAGTAGTGAGACTCAGTTGATATTGATTATATGTTGGCAATACTTTATCTTTGTTTACTTGGAATCTAAAGTATAAATGATCTAGCTGTTTTGGACCGAGAGATTCTTTTGTATACTCATTGTCCTTCCCCTCCTCCTAGTATGGATTTAGTCCTTTCCTTTTAGGGACATAGCTTGCTAGTCTTGGCATCACTTCCACTGTTCCCATCCTTCTGTTGCCTTCCCATGTTGATTGATTATCCTTGAGTTGTAACTTGACTAGTAACACCTGAGATTTCCCTCACCTCCACCTCTATGTTGGAATATGTCTCCATGTCTAAATTGTGTCTCGGTGTTGGTTTATGTGAATGTCTACCTCTAGGTCTTGAACACAAGTAGTCCTACCAAAGAAGTGTTTTTAGACACTTAGGCATCGAAGCTTAAAGTTATTCTAAATGGATGCCCTTCCAGCAAAATAAAAGTGTCTCTAGACACTACTGGAAATAAAAAAAATAAAACTAGCCAGTTGCCAAGAGATAAGCACTCATCCATTGTATGTTGTAAGGCTCATTTATCCCCATAGGATATCAGGGTGAGGCAAGCCCTCAAGGCTGAGACTTAGTAATTTTCTGGAAGCGTAGAAGGATTTCTAGGGCACCTGCTCTTGGAGGCTGCCAAGTTAGCAATAAGAAATAAAGTTGATGGTTAGAGGATGAGCTCTCATTTTTTGTGTAATGTACGACTCATTTTCTCCCACAGGGCAACAGGGAGAGACTGGCCCAAGAAGGTCATGTCTTTGTCATTATCTGGAAGTCCAGAAGGCTTACCAGGGCACCTACTCTAGAGGTTAACCCGTATAATAAATGATGAGCAAATAAAGTATTAAAAGGTTGCTTGTCTAGAGTCTAGTGGAGCCTTCTCATCATTCCACCCATTTGTGAGACACTGCCATGCCCTATTGTTCACCTAGTCCAGCTTATGTGTTGTGTGGATCCCCTTATTCTTTAGCCCAGGTGCTTACAGTGTTGAGTTATCAAATTATCCCTTGGCCTTACTTGGTTTTTGTTCCCTTCACCCCTAACTAGCAAAAGGGCTAAATATATAAATGAGTATACACTGGAAGTTCTTGTTTTGAAGCAACTAATCATTTTGATTTGTATTATTTATATGTATTGTGCTTATACTTGCTAGCAAAATCTAAATCATACCTCGTGTGTCACTGCTAACATAGATAATTGAGCATGCATGTCCATTTGTACTTTGCAGTATCAGAGTTTAGCACTTATGTCATCATTTGATCAGTCTTGACTTGGTCAACCCAGTTTTGGCCAAGTCATGAGCAGTATCCAGGATGAGTTATAGACAAAGGTTTATAGATGATGATTATTTTTGGTATGCAGGTGTTCATTAGACATATTCATGCTTCAGATGGTGATTTGTTATGATGGCTTGTATTATTTCTATGATTATCAACATTTACAGGGTTTATTATTATTATGGTTCTGACTTGGATGGGGCCTTTTATGTACCTTTGTGATGGACATATGGTGTATGAGTACCCATTCCTAGTTGATTTGGACATTCTGCGTCCATTGGTGCATTTGGTTTTCAGTTTCGGGCAGTTACCAGACATATATGGGTATCTTGGCCTTTTTGCAGCAGTTTTGCCTAGGGAAAATGAAAATAAATCACAACGTGGAAAAAATTAAGATCTCCTTGGGCGCTAGAGGGAATCTTGTGGTGCAGCTAGTCGATTGTACCATACTACCATGGTCCCAGATCCATCCGTGCAGTCATTTGGTTTCAATTTTTCAATTACTACTGTTGTGCATTGGATATTTCTTTGTAGATGAAGTATGTAGCTTATCTTTTTCATCTGTGAACAAATCTCATTCTTAGTTTGATTTTGCAAGTGGAGAAGAGGGGGTGCACTTCCTTCATTGGGCTTTTTTCTTCCGTTTCATGCAGAATTTTGCTAAAAATTGTAACCAAGTTGAAGAATCATCGACATTCAAGGCGGCCGCAAGTATTTTCAAGTACGATCTGCAAGGTTAGTATTGTCTTTAAGTATTTTTATCCATTTGTCTATTCAAAACCCTTTCTTAAAACCCTAGTTTTGTAGATCTGATAGATCTAATGAGTTTTTGATGACGACCATCAAAACCCGCTTGGAGATTAATGAATAAATCCTAGATCTCAAGTTTCACAGAAATCAGACTCCATTTGCCCTGGGATCTAGCACTAGTCACTCTAGGTGGGGCACCCTTCTTGGGTGGGTGGCCGTTTCTTGAGATCTGTCAGATGGGTATTCTTGAACCCACCTCAAAACCGTAGATCCAATCCTCAAGCACCCCGATCTAGTACTCTTTTGGCTCCACTTTGTCCACTTTTGCAAAACCCCTAGGTGGGTCCCTTTAGGGTTTTCTTTTTCTTGGCTAGATCTCACTAGATATACTACTTTAAACTATTTGTGGTACAATCCGAATCAAGTTGGGTCATTTCCTATCTTTATTAATCCTCCCTAACTTGGTCATTGTTTCCCGCCGATGTGCACACCGTTAGCCGAGAATCTTTCGAACGGCTGTCTCTCGACAGAAGGGAGAGGTGTGGCCCTTGGGGGCAAGCAAAGAGTCAGGTGCTGTCTCTTGATCCCAACTCCTCCGTTTAGGCAAACTCTTAACGAAGCCAAGGGGGGTAGTTTAGGAGTTTTCGAGAAAACACTTACACGAAACAGAACCAAGTAAACATGTGCGAGTAAAATGGAAATGAATAATCTCTTGACAATTACACAACTAAAACAAAGCATTCATGATATGAATCAATAGATAAATTAAACAGTGCAATGCTTTAGACAGATAATAAGCAAGTTAAACTAAAGACCAGTGCCAAATAGGGTGCAAGAGATTGTTTTGCGAGTGCTTCTCGATAAGTTTTAATGTAAGTTTTTAAAGGTGAGTTGATTATTACAGGGAAAGGGATCTCCAAGATATACATTGCGGTACTGGAGATATGTCCGAAATTTAGGCTTTGGTGGCTCCGTACGAGGACATGTTGGCTGCCAAAGTCCCAAGAGCGTGTTCAACACTACACCAATCAGAGATGTAGCCTATCGGTGCGCCCAAGATCAAAGTACAGTGGTTCTAGCTTCCCCAGGTGGAATTTTCCCACACAAAATCTAACCGAAGTGCCGGATTTTCCCTTATCTTTGTTGGGTGGTTACTTTTATTAGGGTGACTTGGATTAAAATGTGAGAATTGGACAAGTCTACGATTGCTTCTGGGTATCCCAGCTGGGTAGAGCATACACAACGTAGCACAAATATTTATTTCGATTTTAATTAGATGTCAAGATTGTAACAACCCTCCAACAGAGGGCACTCTTGATCCACCTTATGGCGAGATTCAAGAGATTTATTTGAAAGTTAAAACAATACAGTTAAGCTAAAGCAAGAAATAAAGACTCTTCGACAGAGAGCGCTCTTGACTTGCTTTTCAACGAAGTTCAAAAGACTTTGGGTTCATTTTATTAAACATGTTAGAAAACGAGAGAAATAAAATACTACTAATGCAAGAGATATGTTGGCCAAACTTATGCGTCACTTTTTTGATCAACCTCCACTAATCAACAAAGCCTTTGGTGGAGGTGAGAGCATAATTCGTGGTGACGAAGAATGGTTTTATCTCTGATTACTTTTGCAAAAATAAACAATGAATTAAACATACACCCTACACTTAAAAAGTGATTGTGTGAAGTGGCGGGGTTAGAAAAAACAATCTCATGAAAAATGACAAAAGATGCAAATCCCCCAGGGGGGATGGGATGTGGGTGCTGATTACCCCATTGCTCCCGTTTAATTTTTACAACTTTTAGGACGAAGGAGTGCTTCTTAGTCGAATAAACTTGGATCTAAGAGCTTACAATGGTGCACCAAGGCACTATAGCAAAGTGGGTGTCCACCGGGTGGTTCTGGGGCCATGTTGGTTTTGCAGGGAAGGTTCTAGGAGGTGGTGGAGGTTGAGTTCTTTCAACAGTTATGACCCGATTCTGAATTTCCTTCAATTGTGCTAAGTGTTTCTGTTCTGCTTCCTCCATACTTTTCTTCATCTCTCTTTTTATTTCAATCATCTGTTTTTCGTAGGCATCCTTTATAGCTGATAAATGATCCTTGTCTTTAGGTTCATTAATTTTCAAAGGAGTTGAAGACCTTGAATAACCTTGGAGGTTAGATTCACCAGATGACTGCATATTATTATCAATTTTGACGGCCAAACCCTGAGCTAGAAGTAAAGTAGCTGGCTCCTTGTCTCTAATCTGGTACTGGATCTTGCCACATAATGCTTCAATGTAATAATCCAAAGTGGAAGCTGCAGGAGGAGCATGAGTGGCAGGGATGGAATTTGATAACTCTGTGAACCTATTGTTGAACTCATCCATGGTTTCTATATTAGACTTCTTCATACTAGTCAAGGCTACCACTAGATGTTTAGGTTCCTTTTTACTGCCAAACTTTCCAAGGAAAACAGTCTTGAAGTCCGCTATGCTAGTAAAAGAATTGTTTGGCAAATTGTCATACCAGTTTCCAGCCTTACCATCCAAAGATAGAGCAAAAAGGGTCATGTATACATCTTCATGTTTGTCAGTACCCCTGACATAGGCACCCACAGTGTTTTGAAAAATATCTGAGATGTTGCTTAGCAGAGGTAGAGGCATCAGTGCCTATGAAAGTGACAAGCTTATCAATAGCTTTTTCGGGAATGTCATGATGCTGACCTGCTATCTGAGTAAAATTGAGCTGAGTAAAAAACCCACCCATTGTGTTAGGAAAATTGTTATTGTTTTGAAATTTTCTAAGTTTTCTAGAAATAAAAGGTGGATGTCTGAAACAGACTCACATCCAAGTTCTACAAGGATCCTACGAGAAGCTAGTTTGTTTAGTCTCCTCCTATAGACTTTTTTAGGGTCAGGGATGAAACTGAGCAAAACTTTAGAGGTTCTTCTAGTCGAATACCTTGAGGTGTTAACTGACAGTGGAGTCGCCAGGTGGATTGAAGTCTAATTTCGGAGAGTGATTGGACTAAAAATCTACCAAAAAAGGGAAAAAAGGTAAAAAGTAAAAAGAAACAAAGGTCATCCAGGAACAAAAAGATTTGTCCCTGGCAACGGCGCCAAAAGATGTTGTCCATCGATTGCACACTAGCAGCAGAAATGAATTGAAAGCTGTTTCCTCACTTGGGAAAGTGGGAGAGATGTGACCTTGGGGGCAAGCACAAAGCTAGGTATTGTTACCTACACCTAGCTCCTCCGTTTAGGCTAACTCCTAGCGAAGCCAAGGGGGGTAGTCCCTACAAAAGAGTTTTCTAAGGCTCTTAAGGTTGTTTAAAGTTTTTTAAGGTTACGGATGCAGATGGGTGTTGCTTAGGAGTTATTGTAATTAGAAGTGTTTGTTTATTACGAGAATGACAATTAATCAAAAGCAATCCACGTTGCTAACAAGAGATTTACAAAGATAAGCGAAGATTCCAGACTTATAACTAAGCATTCAGAGATAGCAATTAAAATGAACCACAAACAATTGGTCAAGATAGCAATCCACGTTGCTAACAAGAGATTTACAAAGATAAGCGAAGATTCCAGACTTATAACTAAGCATTCAGAGATAGCAATTAAAATGAACCACAAACAATTGGTCAAGATAGATAATTATTCAAACTTAACCAAGGACCAGTGCCTTATGGAGTCAACGGAATGTGCAAATAAAATGATAAGTCTAGGAATTAAGCTGGTGAGTATTAGATTGTGTGCATGCTCTTGGTAGGTTTTAAAGATATTAATGGTGGTCTTGCTTAAGGTATTTGGAAATCCTAACCGGAAATACCTTCAGTGGCTCTGTTCAAAGACATGACGGACTTGTCTGGAATCATAGCTAGGTGTTCAATAACTTAACCAACTGTGTCCAGATTGGGTTGCCCGACGCCCACACTTGGAATTCGCCCACATGCTTGAGTATTTAATCGAGACAACGCTGTTGCGTTGGTTACGGGGTAAAAGATTTAATTAAGTTACTCTTGTGCGAACTTAACAAGTCCGTTCACCGTTCTGAGTACGAGCCCAACCCGAAAGTCGGCAGAGCATACTAGGTGAAGGATGATCAACGAAGTTAATTGATTAGAGGGGTGTGTGTGTTGAAAGTTTTATTAATTTAATTAATTAAACTCTCCGATAGAGAGCGCTCTTGACCTTGTCTTATGACAGAGGTTCAAGAGTCTTATCTAATCTAAATGCCTAATGCAGGGATTGTGCAAGACTAAGGATGCTCTCCGATAGAGAGTGCTCTTGACTTGTGTTTCTGCAAGTTCAAGAGTCTTACTAGTTTAATTAATTGAATTAGAAAACAACATGAACATAAAGCAAAGATGGTTTATTAAACTCTCCGATAGAGAGCACTCTTGATCCACCTTATGGTGAGATTCAAGAGATTTTGGTTCTTTTTAAGATTGAGAAAGATACCACAATGTAAGTAATAAAGTCTAGCAATTAGTGATTATACTAAGAAAAACTAACAATTAGTGGAAATGAAAACTAAGTCTAATCAAATGAACTAAGCTAAGTGCTTAAAGTTAAAACTACACTAAGAGAACATGAAAATGAACACAAGACACACTTCCCCCAAAGAGGGGAAGTAAAAAAAAAGATGAGAGACTTTCTCCCACTTAGCCCTTTTATTAATTCTTTACAATGATCATGATGACTTGTTCTTTGCCTTTTGGAAGAAGAGGGAAAGAAATGGATGAAAGAAGAAGGAGAAAGTCTTTTTTGTTCTTTTGCACTTCTTGCTTGCTTGTAGCTTTTGGGCTCTCCTTCACTTGCCTGAAACTAAGAGCTCTAAACACACACTTGTTATGATGTCAGTTTATAAAAAGAAAAATAAATTGAAACTAGATCTACAAATTAAATGACAAAAACTACTCAAACTTTACCCAAAAGGAAGAAGAAAAGATGAGTGAAAAAAAGGTAAAGAAAGAGAAGTGGAAGAGGGGTGAAGAGAGGACAAAAAGAAGGTCAAAGAAGGCTGGAAACAAAGGGAAAAAGAGGGCTGCAAATTGAAGAAAGAAGGCTGCAAATAATGATGAAGAAGACTGAAAGTAAGGCCCAAAAGATGGCCACAAAAGAGGACTAAAAGGGGCTGCAAAAGGTAGAGAAAGAGGACAAAAGAGGGCTGTCCAAAAGGTAAACAATAGAGGAAAAATGGACAGTGAAAGATAGGAAAGAATGGCTGCAAAAAAAAGACCAAAAAGGCTGCAAATTACAAACAGGGCAGCCAACCGAGGCAAAGGCTTGGTGAATGAATGTTCACTTTAGCCCAAACCTTGCCCTAACCCAAGAAAATGAAGATTTTATGAATTTTAAAAGATGAATAATGATGAAAGCAAACACTCAAAGCTGTGGTACTTTGATGGCGTTTGGATTTGTTGAAGCTTGAAAATCCGGAAGTTGCCTTGGCTTCAAGAGGAGAAGATGCACCTGAGCTCAAACTCCTACTCGCTTCGATGAGGTAATCTGCACAATTTCAACTCAACACTTGCAAAAGATGGATTAGATCATGTATGTTTTATCAATAAAAATATAAAAGAGCATATCATATAACTGAATAATCAATACAAATTTTAATTCATAAGAGTAAAACCATAAAATATTAAGTTGGAACATCAAATAATCAATCTTACGTGCTTATAGAAGCCTTCTAAAGCATGAACTATTATCCAACCTAAGCAAGAAAATAAAGAAATTGAAACATTTCACCTCATTCACCAAGTATTCATCCACATTAACAAACCATGTATGCCTCCAAAGCCTTAAAATTTTATTGCACGGTTGCAAAAGCAACAAGCATTACAAAGTTTGGACAGAGTTTCTCTACACAAAAATCCATTTGAATAGAGCTAAAGGAGCCTCTATTTATACAATGAGATCAAGCTAAAACCCTAAAACCAAATCACATAACCTGACCGGCTCGGTCACATAACTGAGAGCCCAGACCTAACTGGACTAGCCACAACTTAGGTATGGAGGATCCATTGCTAGGTCTGGAGAGGCCACTGCTGCTGTTATATTCAGTCTTTACCTCGATCAAATCATTAAACCAATGAGTGCTCTCCATCTCATCCAATTCGGGAGTTTAGCTGGAGATGACAAATCCGTTAACTGAATATAACTTTATTATTCACTGAATGCTGATCGAAGCTGAGTTATGATAACTCCAATCATCATAAATGCCCATTGAGATGTCATTTAGCCCTTTATTTCACTGAATTTGGATTAATTTGGAGAGTTTTAATTTTCTCCAAAATAATCATTTTTTAATAAAAACTCCATTTTTTCCCCAAAAATGACCTTTTTGAGAAAAAGAGCGTTATGTGTCCGATTGATGATCTGAAAGTTGGATTTGACTGGCTGGCCGATCAAGAATGATTTTTGGCTTAAGGTTAGAGCCTTCAATCACTGAATTCGGGGTCTGGATGACCGACTTATTATAAACGGGATTTTTCCATTTAATTTATGGAAAAATTAATTAAAAAACTTAGGGAAATAATTAAAAATTAAAAAATTTTAAAAATAATTTTTTAACCCGTCCGGTAAAACTTTTTTGGAAAATTTTTAAAGGTCCTATTGACTTAGGACAAGACCATGCTCTATTCTAACAATGCCTAGTAGGTTTATAAACACATTCTGGGCTCTAATAGGCCCAGAATTCAAAATCGGGCATTCGAGCTTTGGAGGAAGCGAGGAGCCATTGCTAGGTCTGGAGAGGCCACTGCTGCTGTTATATTCAGTCTTTACCTCGATCAAATCATTAAACCAATGAGTGCTCTCCATCTCATCCAATTCGGGAGTTTAGCTGGAGATGACAAATCCGTTAACTGAATATAACTTTATTATTCACTGAATGCTGATCGAAGCTGAGTTATGATAACTCCAATCATCATAAATTCCCATTGAGATGTCATTTAGCCCTTTATTTCACTGAATTTGGATTAATTTGGAGAGTTTTAATTTTCTCCAAAATAATCATTTTTTAATAAAAACTCCATTTTTTCCCCAAAAATGACATTTTTGAGAAAAAGAGCGTTATGTGTCCGATTGATGATCTGAAAGTTGGATTTGACTGGCTGGCCGATCAAGAATGATTTTTGGCTTAAGGTTAGAGCCTTCAATCACTGAATTCGGGGTCGGGATGACCGACTTATTATAAACGGGATTTTTCCATTTAATTTATGGAAAAATTAATTAAAAAACTTAGGGAAATAATTAAAAATTAAAAAATTTTAAAAATAATTTTTTAACCTGTCCGGTAAAACTTTTTTGGAAAATTTTTAAAGGTCCTATTGACTTAGGACAAGACCATGCTCTATTCTAACAATGCCTAGTAGGTTTCTAAACACATAGTTGGGCTCTAATAACCCCCTAAGGCCCAGAATTCAAAATCGGGCATTCGAGCTTTGGAGGAAGCGAGAGAAAACCTCATCAATTATACTCGGCTATAGGCAAAGCATAATTGTCAAGGGAAAAAAACTCCCTGGAATACCTTAGTTGAGATTCTACGTCTTAGGAGACCAAACCACTCAAAATACCCTACTTGCACATTTTATTACGAACCCCGCGAGCCATGGTCAAAATTATTCAAATGAAAAACTGGCTAGCCAATATTTGCTAGACATGAAGACGGATCAACTGATACACTGGAATCAAACATTGAACATGTTTGTCAACCGGCGGCTCCGTAGGTAATCTAATTATGGTACAAATAAGTGGTTAACAATAACTACCCATTACCCGTAGTGGACGAGGCCCTTGTGGTGTCACAGGTTAGCTACCTTACCTCTACCGTCCTAGATAGAATATCTATAGTAGGCAGCTACACTCTGTGTGATAACAAGCGGTACCTCCCAGGAGGTGCGCTACCTTTCCAGTTGAATAATCACCATTGTCCACCTCAATCACTACGTGATGGCTCATGAGGTGGGGTGCACTCTCCATCTCAACACTCTTGCGCTAGACTTCAAACTCATTCAAACATTGACGCCTTCCCCATGGGAGGACTTGCTTTGATTTAGGAATGTATCCCCAACTTTCCACGTCTCTCCAATGTTTGGTTTTCCAACTCAACCAAGCGTGAGGGCCCACACTTGCTCATGCGTGAGTTTGGAAGAGGGGGCACATACCAAGTTTTAATGTAATCGCTAGTATGTAAACTTTGATATATAATGCATGCCTTTATCCGAAGTATGATGTCATCCACCATATAAAACAATCACCACCCTTTCCAAGTCACTGACTTATGACTTGAATTTTTTATTTTTGACTTTAGTGCAATCTGTTGAAATTTAGCATTTTTTTGCGACTTCGTCGCATTGATAGAGAAATAACGCCATACGGGAAAAAATAGTCACCCAGAGCATGGAAAAAGTGAGACCTAAGGTAAAGGAGGTGCTCTGAGCTTGAAAATGAGCCCATCCTCGTCAAAAACGGACTCCGAATCACACTTTTATTACATTTTGAAATTTTCCATTTAAACCATTAAAAATGGCTTAAAATGAGAAAATTTTTATTTTTCGGAAATTTAAAAAAACCTAAGGTGGACCTAATTCATGTCCATAATGACTCAAAACTATGTCTAACATGCTTATATACATCGACGCATGAACTTTAATAGTCTCTTGCGATTAACCACCAAGACGAAAATTCCAGTTTTGGAGGAGTGGTGAAAAACTCAAAAATTATACATTGCTTATTGAGCATTGCATAATTGACAAGGGAAAAAACACCTTTGAATGATTGGATTGATGACCAAGTCCTTTACAAAAAGTTTGTCATGTTAGAACATTTATTACAACGTCTCCAAGGGTACGAACATGCATTTATTAAAAAGAGGCCAAAAATGGCCCTGATGAACCGTGGAACCTTCTGAGCACTGGCAATGAACAACTAGCTTGTTCATAACCTCGGCGGCTTAAAGGAAATCCAGTAAGTGAAAAATTATTGGATAACACACATCATCCCTACCACCTTGGTAAAGGTAATCTGATATTGTCTTGCCTCGTGACTGCATGGGAGAGAACCATTGCCTTGGGTGTATGGGCCTCCAGTTCCTGTTGAGCATGAAAGGCCTTGGTCATCCATTGATCGTTTTGTTATGTTTTATTCTTCAAATTCTTCCTTCTTATAGATGGCTCTTTATGTTGATACCACATGTGGGCAAACACAAACTCCTATAGTTTTTTTTCTTCACATGGCATGTGCCCACATAGATGTCTTCTCACACAGGTATATGAACCTGTGTATGTCTTTTTACAATGGGGGCAACCAAATTTGGTTGTTCCACCCCCTCTGCCTCCTCCTTGCCTTGTGACATATTTCCACAAGGGTGTGGGGTCCTCTTTGGTCTTTTTTTGGTTTTCCTTCTCCTCCTCTCCATGGTATGTGTCACTCCCCACTTCCTCATCCTCTCCCTCATTCTTCCTTCGGTTTCCAATCACCATCATCAAAATAACAAATGGAACCAACAAAATAAACCATAAACCCATCATCATGGTTGATGGAACTAAAGATTTAACATGTTGTCTGCAATAGAATGAGGGAGGAAACATGGGAAAGAGTAGGAGAGGAACATCTACGATGTACATTATAGTGTCTAGACTCTAGAATCTATATTCCAAGCATTCATGATTAAATATAGAGATCAAAGTGAAAAAACTTTCAAACACAAAGCAAATCAACAAGAAAGATTTTAGAGCCTGTTACCTCCTCAGTTGCACTCAGTCGGACTTTCAAGTGAGCCGACAAAGAAGAACAAAGTACGTGTTCAAACTCAGAGCTCAGAAGTCCATCAAGCCTTTTTGGCCCTTTTAAATTTTTGTAACACATGTAAATATCCCCTTGGGGAAATTGTAAAAAATGTGCTAGCATGGTCAATTTTATAAAAGGCTCAGCTTCCTAGACCTAGACATCAAGCAGACTAGCCCATAGTGTTTTTCCCTCGGTGATTATTTGTTGTTGAACAAACGATTAATAATTTCTGAGTTTTTCACTCACACCTCCAAAGTTGGGGTAGTCATCTTGGTGGTTAGGCCTTGGGGGGTTATTAGGGCCTCAGTGTCAATGTTTATAAACATGCTATGCATTCGAATTGAGTCGTATGGACATGTACTAGGTCCCCCTAGGTTTTTGTTTAATTCCGAGAAAATAAAAATTTCCCCCAAAATAAGGCCATTTTTTAATGGTTTAATTAAAAAAAATTGTAAAGGGCATAAAAGTTGGGTCTAGAGTCTGTTTTTGGCGTGGGGATGCTCGTTTTCACACTTAGAGCGCCCTCTTTACCTCGAAGGCCACTTTTCATATGTTTAGGGCAACTAAAACATCCCAGAAGGCATTATTTAGCTAACAGAGCATGAATCTGGCGTTTTAATGCTAAAAGTGCAACAAATTAGCACCAAAGTCAATTTTTGAAAAGTAAAAAAATAAGTCAAATGGAGAGTAGGGTGACATGGAAAATGGGTCCCCATGGTTCACAACTTCACCAAAATATGAAAGGTGACTTGAACTATGGATAAGGTAATGAGTTTATTATTATTTGTAGCAGTGTTTTAAAACTCGACCGTGTCGGCCGAGTTGGTCGAGTTGACCTCCAGCCGAGTTGACTCGGCCTGTAAACTGGCTCGGGTGACCGGTTCGATACCAAACCGGCCGAGTCAGTGTCCAACTCGTCCGGTTCGGTACCAAACTGGTCAAATCGCTCGAGTAATGGGATGACTCGCCCAAGTTAATCCGAGTTGATGCATGGAGTTATAAACACTAAATTTTTAATTAATTCCTAAACTTTGGAACTTCAAAGTTCATATATGTCCTGCATGTTAGTTGATACTATGCCTATTCTTGTCTCTTAACCTGCTAACGATTTTTGCTAATGGTCATTTAGGACTATAGTAATTCTTGTATTATAAACAAATTACAGATCTTGTTAGTGTACTATTCTTTATAAACTGGAGTTTCTCTCCCATTGTGTGTGGGTTAAGCAATGTTGAGGCCCATTCTTTGCCATTTTGTTGATATTTCTTGTAACTATGAGAAACTAGAAGGAAAATTTGCATGGTAGGAACTTAGAATGATGAGTATGGAATCTGGATTTTCAACTCATGATATTTGTTTACTTTAATCAGCAAAGTCTGTATATGCCTCTGATGTTATGGTTATATTTGAATTAAGAATTTAGTAGATGGTAAAATAATAACTATATTGAATATGGAAATAATCAAATAAAATAATATAGTGATTTATGCCACTCTACGAGCCATTTAGGCCTTCTTTGATTATGTATTTTCATTTTATTGCAATCTTTCAGATATGTATTGCACAGTATACATTGTGCCATTTCGATATGTTCACAACCTCACCCTTATATGGTATATAGTATATCCATGGGCAGACTTCAGTTATTTTGTCTCTAATGCTTTGGAATCATGGATTAGAATCTTTGAAATATTTTTTTCTTTAAAATTTAAATATTTTAAGTGTTTTTTAGTGAACCGAGTCATTAAATTCAAATCGACCGAGTCATTACCAATTCATTGCCGAGTCCGAGTTGACCCTTGACTGATTCTGAGTCCAAGTCCGAGTTTTAAAACTATGATTTGGAGACCCCACCACACATTCCTAAGTCACCTTCACGTGAATAATTCGCCCCTCTCTTGAATTTGCAAGGTGAGTAATGTAACATGGCATGGTAAGTGATGTAACATGGCAAGTAAGGTGTTGTCACAAAGTGAACCCCTCATGAATTACCTCTTCCACATGAAAGACGTGAACTTTGATTAAACTTTAGAAGCTTGCGAATCATGAATATGGTAGAGTGACGTCAACCTCACGGATTTAGCTTTGTTGGTTTTATCAAAGTGGAATAACATGGCGAGTTTATCTTTGAAAGAGGGTTTGGCGACTTGCTATTGGATGAAGGAGAATCCGATGTGAAGTAGGCGCACCTCTCGAGAGGTGGTGCCTACCTATTTATTTGAACTAGCAATAAAGAGGTGGTGCCTACCTATTCATTTGAACTAGCAATCAACTCCAAGTGTATCCCTTAATTATCTCAAGAACTTGACCTCTACTCCCTGTGGTAATTCCCCCCCTTCCTCTCTTTGGTTTTTTAAACAGAGCTTTTCTCTCTCATTTGGCATGGTCAGAGGACCGAAGGGATGCCCAAGCGTTGTATTGTAGTTTTAATACTCTTTGGAATAATAAAAAGACTTTGGAGGTCTCAAGTGGTGTATGGCTCAAGTGTGTGGATGAACATTCATTAGAGGAAATTTCAACTCAAAATGGGCCTCCTAAGAAAAATAATAAAATAATAGTTAAAATAATAAAATTATATTTATTAATTTTGGAGGAAGAAAAGAAAAAAACTACTTTTTTTGTTCGTATATTCAACATATCTCCCTGTGATTTTACTCAAATTTCGATTGGGAGAGCTCGTTGGATGCGAAATTAAATTCCGCATCCAACGAGTACCCACTTGCCATACTTTTGACAGACCCCGCTACCTCGAATACAAGAAATACTTGAAAAAACGTGATGATGATGTCATTTGATTTCGCATCCAGGGAGCTCCCCCGATTGAAATTTGAATAAAAACATAGGGAGATATGTCGAAAATACCAACAAAAAAAGTAGTTTTTTTTATGATACCTATCCCCAAATTTATATTAAAAAATTGTTTAAGAGCTATACGGTATTTCAAATTTACAGCAATTTCATTGGCTAACACATGATGACATGGAATTTGAATTAATGTTAAAAGGCCCATTTTGAGTTGAAATTTCCTCTAATGGCATAATTCATGAGGTAATCTTTATCCTTCATTTTTGTTGTATTTGTATGGCTTGTTGTGGGCCTACTCAGCTCCTCCGTCTAGGCCAAGAGGGGTGGACCCTAATGAAAAGTAAAATCTAGGGTTTTTACTCTACGAGAGAAATAATTAATTCTAGGAGTTTTAATATGGAACGGATGGAATTAAAAAATTACCAATTACTGCCAACAAGATTAACCTTAGCAACACTTTAACGCAAATTAGATACACAAAATTCAATGACACATTGCGAGATTAACTTATGCAAAAAGAACAAAATAGACCAGTGCCGAAATGGCTGGTTTTTCACTTTTATTGCCAGGACAAGGAGAAGTGCTGCTGGAAAATCAAAGATCTAAGTAATTCAAAGACCTACCAGAGCACCACTCTTGATCTTGTCTTACTCATAAAACCTGTAAGCCTTTGGATCCAGATCTGTAAGGACCATTGGAATCCACCTCAAGCATTGTAAATACCGTAATAAATATTTTGAGTAGGATCCTAAGAGCCCACTCCCCATCCCCCCTCGAGGGATTCGCGTCGGTGTTCGTTTTCATGTTTATGCTTTTGCTAGTGTAGTTGGTATTATTTCTTTGTTATTTTAAGTTGTATCTCTATTCTTTGCAAAGTAATACAACTTCTAACCCCATGACTTCCCGAGCTACCCAAAAAGGGAAATAGATGCGTGGTAGAATTAATTAAATAACATTACTTTGATTTGTACTCTTTTATTTTTACGGTAACTTACATCCCCTTGCTCTCTCAATTAGGGTTTACAACCTGAAAGAGACTCTTGGGGATTTAATAAAAACAAACCTTGTTAAAAAAATCATTAAAATCAATAAGGCTCTTATCCTCGTATGCTCTACCTCCACTGTAGCTTCGTCTGATTAGTTGGTTGTATCAGCAAAGGATTTGAATGACTAGTAAATAGTCTCATCTTTTAAATTGATCCCCAAATGAAAATCCAACGTTTTTCGAATATTGCTAAGTTGTGGGCAAAGTCTTCAAGTGAAGCGGGAACTACTAAACAATGACTGCAGGGCTTTGTCAGGCTACACTCTTGTTGGTGTAGTGTTGGACACACCCTTGCGACTCCGTTTAGCCCACATTTCGTTGTGAGAACCACTTCTAAGTAATTTCAGACATATTCCTCGTACCCCTTGGGTATATCTGGAATCCCCTCTCTTTTCTAATAATCCATATTATTACCCTATTAATAAAATCGATCAACAATTTATCCACTCCCTTAAGCTCTCACTAATAATTTTAAAATTGACCAACGAGACAACAGCAATACTTACACGACACAACAACATTCTACTTTTACAAGCACTCCGTTATTCATCGGCACTGGTCTATGCTATGTTTCATGCTTAATTCAAATCTTGCAAACTGTCGTTAATGATGTTTACTTTTTCATATGTTGTTGATGTAATTTCTTTCTTGCAATAGTCTGTTATGATCTTTTATCCATTTCGTATTAATTCCTAGATTCAGTTTTTTCTTTCATCGAGTAAAAACCTTAGATTTTACTTTTCATAGGGACAACCCCCCTTGGTTTTGCTAAGAGTTGGCCTAGATGGAGAAGCTGAGTATCAGGTGACATCACTTGGCTCGAGCTTGCCCCCAAGGTCGCACCCAATGGCTTGAAGATTTCTGCCATGTGACTGGAGGTGCGAATTAAGTGGCAACAAAGCCTCTCTCTTTGGTTCCCGCTCTCCAATGGTAGCGACAAGTTCAACCTTCTTCAATCTCCAATGATGGCAACCTTCTCCTCTTCTCTTGTCCTCTCCTCTCCTCTCTTCTCTTGTCCTCTCCTCTCCTGACCTCTCTTTTCTTCTCAAGCAAAGTGAGAATGAAGATGGAGAAGAGGGATTTATCCCCAAAAGCCCTACTCCTTCCCTCCAAAATCCCACCTGTGGACCCCATCCCCTTCCTCAGCTTTCTCTTTTTCACGAGCATCGATTTAGAGTGGGAGCGTTGTCGGGAGTGTCAAGGAGCGATGTGGAGGGAGGTGAAAGCGCTAGGTAAAGCGTTCGAGAGTGATAAGGGAGCGTTCACGAAGCTATCGCTCTCGGACAGACACATGGAGCGTTTTAACTTAAGGAATCATGCTTTACAAAATGATCCGACACTTTAGCGATCACAAAACCGTGATTCGGGAGAGCTTCCGCAACGATTTGGCCATATCCTTGCTCATGCCATTGATTTTGAGTACCCATACCTGTATTTATGGGCATTAGGAGCCACTTATCCCTCTTTACATTACAACTTTTTTATGTTGAGGGACATTTTTTAATCACCAAAAATTAAAAAATCCTAGGAAAAACTTATGAAATTCCGTAAGACTCTAGATAATGTCTAGCATGGTATTATACAACGTTCCTAGACCTTAATCACCCCATGGACTCGATCATTAGAATGCCTTTCACCACTTTGTGAGGAATTTTGAGTGAAAAACTCAAATAATTAAAATCACTGAAAATAAATTTTAATTATCCAAGGGAAAAAACACTCGATGAAAGGACTTCCCTAATGATAAAGTCATAGGTAATCAAATTTTACAAAACACGACCCTCATGATGACATATCATTACAAAATCCCCCTGCAGGTGTGCGGAAAATTCATGGAGAAAAGATAAGAGGAGAAAGAAAAAAAACTTCATCTCTTGCAAAAAAATTTCAAGTACTTATTTCTCATCTTCAAGGTACATGGTACATGGTTTCCCACCTAATCGGTTAGGTGGTCAACTCCATCCACAACAATGGAGAACTTGTCTGCTTTTATAGCCAAAGAAGAGCTAGGGAGTGCATTTCCCAAGAAAGAGTTCACTGAAGTGAGAGAGGGCGCACTTGGGAGTTAACTGGGGGTGATTGAGAGATATTTGGGGAGGTTAGGCATCACATATCCATGAGATATGCGCCTTCCATTCTCCTTGCGACACTTCACCACTAAACAATGTGCCCTCATGAAGAGATGTGCAACCTCTCTGAGAGAGCTTCAACCACCAAATCGATAACTAAGTTAACTCGTTCTTTACTTCTCATCATCTTGCCACCACTGCAAATTTGTCTCCAACATGTTTCCTCAAAGTTTGGGATGCCGATTTTGCCTTTATTTTTTATTTTTTGGCTTTTATTTTGTCTTTTTGGCCATTTTCAAGAGAAAACCATATTTAGTTATTAAAAATCACTAATTTTGCTCTCAAAGTGGGTGCTTTAAGTTATAAAATGAGCACCCTCATGGCAAATTTGATCCCCTAGTACCACTTTTATGACATTTTTAAATTTTACAATTAAAATATCCCGTTTTTTAATCGGAAATTTTATTTTTTGCGGAAAATTAAAATCACCTAGGGGGGAGTTAGTACATGTTAATATGAATAAAACATAATGACTAACATGGTAATATACATTGACACTAGGCTTTAATAAACCCCTAAGGCTGAACCACCAAGACAACTACTCCAACTTTGGAGAATTAAGTGAAAAACTCGAAAATTATAAGTCGTTAAAAAACAACATCTAATTAACTAGGAAAAAACACTCTAGAGTAGTCAAATTGATGTCCAAGTCCTAGGAAAGCCAAGACTTTTAGAAAAAGCCATCATGCTATGTCTTTTATTACAATTTCCCCAAGAGGGTATGAACATGCAAACAATTGAAAAAAGGGCCAAAAATGGCTTGCATGGATGTCTGAACCTACGCTGCGGGGAATCCCCCCCCCTCTGCTTCGCTCCCGATTCGCGCTCCCAGAGGAAGCGATCAAGAATCGCTTTGGGAATCATGATTCCTGATCGCTTCCTCTTGGGAGCGCTTTTGGGAATCACGCTTCCCTAATGCTCCCAAGTGTTTTTGGGAGCGCTTAGGGATCAATGACGAATCTTCGCTCCCGAAGCGCTTCCGCATTGCTCCCTAAGTGCTCCTAGGAGAAAGAAAACGCCCCCTCACCGCTCCCAGGGATTGAGGCAATTTTTTTTTCTTGTTTTTGTTTTTGTAACTAAGACATGGTTTTAGTTGGATTTTTGGGCATGGTTAGGGTTCATTTAGGGGATGTATTATATTGTAATGTTTAATTCTTGAAGTAAAAGTGGCAGTTTCCTTATCTTTCATTTTCTATCATTTTACTTAAATTTTTTTAACATCACCATTAATTGTTTCAGGATGTTTGAGAGTGGTTCCAACCTCATCGGACTTCATATGCAAAAAGGAGAATATTAGATCCCATTCAAAACTCAGCAGACTTAATAGTCTTCAAGATTTCAGGATTGCAACATTTCTACTAGATTCTATCAAGCACATCAACCTCTCTATGTAACTTGATGTTGGTGGTGTTAACGTCTAATTGTTGAAATTGATTGAACTCCTCTGTCATGACCTTGATAAAAATTTACCCTTCAATCAAGAAAAATCACTTATTAAGCATTGGAAGGTTTTTCTACCTAAATGTTCCACTCCATGCCCTAGCATATGTCATTACTCCTTACACCAAAATATTATTCTCCATCTTGGTTGGCCCAACTAGCAGCTGGGGGTGGAGTTAGGAGAAAACCATACATAGATCTAGAGGTGCAAAATGGGTATATGCTTGCATTAGACAAGTTGGTCCCTGATAAGAGGAGTGTGCTCAAGTACGGAGTGAATCTTTGAGCAAATACATCAGTGAACATGAAGTCTTTGGTAACCTGCATACAACCAAAGATCTAGATGGTTGAGCCTTATCGAATGGTGAAACGTGTATTGCTCCTCTACTGCATATCTGCATAAATTGGTGGTGAGGGTGCTTTCATAGGTTGTTAACATTTCTTGTGTAGAGAGGTGTTGGAGCACCTACAACTTCATTCGCAATGTGAACACTGAAGAGAAACAATTTGAATGTAGATCGAGCAAAGGAGTGTGCTCAAGTACTAATTGAATTGAGCAAATACATTGATGAACATGGAGTCTTTGGTAACCTAAATGCGACCAATGATGGAGATAAGTTGAGTCCGATAGAAATGGTGGAACATTTATTGCTCCTCTACCACATATCGACATAAATTGGCGGTGAGGGTGCTTTCATAGGTTGTTAACACTTCTTCTACAGAGAGGTGTTGGAGCACCTACAACTTCATCCAAAATGTGAAAAGAAACAATTTGAATATAGATCGAGCAGAAAGCTTGGTTTATGTGCACAACAAATTGACGTTGTTGTCTCATTATTGTGATGCGACTAAGAATGATAGAACATATTTTGATGAAATTTAAACTAGCAGATTTAACTTTGATCTCAGTCAAGCATGCATTTAATTCAGCCCACTTAGCATATGTAAATAATTTTTCACAAGAAATGAATTCTGGAAATGAAAAATTTCTCTGCCTGTAAATGAAATACTAAATCTACTTCATCTTTTCACTTTTAAAATCAACATGCAAACCATAAATTTGACACAAGGGATTTTGGTCAATGACCCAGGAAAAACCCAAGATGGGAAAACCTGTGAGAGATAGAGAGCTTTTATTAATTTCTTAGGGCACTTTCAGAATTTACATTGAACACAAGATACCTTATCTCTGCATTTCCAGCTTGGAAATATGTGTCATTTGCTTGACTGTACGGCTGCTACAGAAATACAAAGGAGAACACCTTTCACACGTGCCACATAACTCTGAGATGAACTGCCTTCACACGTGCCAGACTGATCTATCATTTGCTGTACGGATTCTGGAATGCGTGCCACAGAGAAACACCTTAACTTTGTTG
>LPNX011180225.1:0-10713 GCA_001517045.1 Pseudotsuga menziesii | reverse complement strand
AAAAGTGACATTAAGGCTAGGCAACATATTAATGTGTCCCCACCATGCTAGACATCACACATGATAAAGACACCTTTTCCTAGGTAACATTTTAACATATTTGACTTGGGACAACAATCCAAAGGAGGCTGATTCAGAGGACAGAGCCATAGCATTAGAGCACTTGGACTTTGGAGGTTGAACTTTTGGGTGATCGGGATGGTGATCAAATTCATACAACGAAGATGCCACACCCCCAACCACTAGTAGGTTTTCAAATGTAGGACCTTTGCCTTTATCTTACAACTCTTTGATAATGAATATGATGCTCTAATTCATTTCATGGTTGATGTTATGTCTTGGAGTTTGTTGATTGCAAATATTATATGTTTAAACTTGAAGGTTGATGTTGTTAATGATTGATCATTTGATGATGATGTTATAACTTATAGCTCCAAGATTATTGATGTTATATGTGTACTAAATGATTATATCTATGCTTTCATGTTTTATATAGCTAATTTGGCATTCTGCATGTTTTTTTTAAATATATGCATCAAAATATATTAAAATATATATTATATAAAATAACTCTCCCAAAACGCTCCCAAAACGGAACCTTTTCAAAATTTCGCTTTCTGCTCCCGCTCCCCACTCCCAACAGCATAGTTCTGAACTCTGATGTTGAACAACTGAGTGTTCATTTTTCGGTGGCTCAATTGAAAATCCATCCAAGTGCAACTTGGGGGTAAGAGGCCTCAAGCTCTAGTTCTAGCACATTGAAATCTTCTCTTTATACTCGTCATGGTTATTTTTTCAGCTTGTTTTGTACTTTTTTGAAGAGGTACTCATTCTTTTTTTGCTTCCTATAGAATAGCTATAGGAGCTGCTTTTGTACTCCCATTATGTAATTTCATTGGATGTACTTTTGAGCCCCATTGACCTACTTATTGTTGTCCTTCATTGGACATTAATAAAATTATCTTAACTTATTATCCTTGGAAAATTTTGATTTGAAATAGGGCCAAAGTGAGTGAGTCATCATTAGATTATTAAGGGTTCTAGGTACATCATTTCATTTACATGTCTTCCGTTTTATTAGAACTAATATAGATTAATTTGATTGTATAATTTTGAAAATGCTTGGTATTTTGGTTTAAAGAGTGATACTTAGGCAAAGACAGTGGTTAATTACCTCAGAACAGAATAAAAATAGCAGTAGCTCTTTCCAATTAAAAGATAAAATTCCTTAGTTTTCCTTGTACTAGTAAGATGCCCCAGGGGTTGAGTCCTACATTTTGGTATCAGAAAAACAGGAAGAAGGCAAGGATAGTAGCGAAGGGATATGCACAACAAAAAAGGGTGGATTTTGAGGAGACTTTCTCCCCAACAGAAAAAATAATCAGAATCAGGTTGGTTTTATCATTTGCAATAGAATTTAGGAGCATCCACTAGATGGATGGGAAGAGTGCATTCTTGAATGAAATCCTTGAAGAAAAGGTGTACATGATTCAGTTGAAAGGGTTTGAGGAGAAAGGTAAGAAGCAGTTGGTTTGTATGTTGGCAAAAACGATGTATGGCTTGAAGTGGCAACAAGGGCATGGTATTTGAATTAAAATGAGCAACTGAGAATGAGTGCTTTTCAGAGAAGTGAACTAGATCTGAATTTGTACATCAGGAGAAGCAGAATGGAAGTATGGCACTAGAAGGAAAGTAAGAAAGTTGCTTCCAATTAATGGAAGGAATGTGTAGAACTGCTTAGACTAGATTGTCATATTGAAGTGCCTTTGAGAATGATAGAACAATAATGATGTTGATTGTTTGTGTCTCAGATGCTACTTTATTCAGAACACCTTGTTCGGATTTTGTTAATGGACATCATTCCAAACATGAAGAAGGTGGAGATCACCATGAATTGTTGTATTTGACAAACAAATTTTTATATCCAATTGATGAGTTAAATGTGGAGTGTCCTTGGATAGATTATGTTATGAATAATTAAATGATATATTAATTATTAATAATAAATTATTATTTACTAAGGTGAAAGGGCGTAACCCTTCACTATGCATGTTCAAGTCTTATAAAGGCAAGCCTCATTGTAATATTTTATCATCATCTTTCAATATATTATTATTATTTATTCTCAATCATGGAAGTTGGACTCGCTTCTTAACTGTCCAATTGGATATGGTTGTGCCAGATTATTAGAACTTGTTTTCCTTGTAGGTGACAACTTGTCGCCTTGTTTTCATTTACAATGTCTAATATCTGTAAAGAAAATACCAAATGATGTCAATGAAACGGATAAAACAATTGAAGGAAACTGGAGGATTGGTATTTCCAGAAACTTTCACTATTTCCTGCTCTGAAGGTTAATTTCATTTAAAGGAGTTGTTAAAAAAGGCTTTCTGAAGGTTACTACAACTTTGTATGTATTTCAGATTTGTGTATTTACCCTGCGAAGGAGAACACTATTAAATATTCTTCTTGAATGCACTTTTCTACATCAACTGACTTCCAGAATGACTAAGATGAAATTTAGGAATTACTGAGGTTGTTGATAATTTTGAAAATGCAAATATGGATTGGGCTTCTCATCTTTGTGTTTGTTCCTTGCAAATACAATGACATCCTTTGTTGGGAGAATTACTAAAGACTAATTGCAAGATGGAAATGAGATATTCTTTCAGTTCATTGGTGTGTACAACTGATCTGTTGAACTGTGCTTATTCTATTATGTTTGAAGTTCCTATATGTGAAGCCAATGTAGTCAGGTTTTATAATGCATGCAGATTCAACAATTACAGGCAGATGGATTCATAAAGGGAGGATCAATGGATAATGCCTTAGTTTGCAGGTTAGTGCACTAAACAGTTACGGGAGCACATATAAAAGAAGCAAAAGATTGACAGTGAATTTTATGTATAAATTGATAATGTTCTACCTATGTGAACAAGCTAAATATGCTTTTGTAAAAATTGCTTAAAGGGACATAAAGATATATTCTTATACATAATGAGTTCTCTAAGACACGAGTATTGTCTCGCAATTGTAGCAATTTGCCAATTTTCTGACAGAAACTAGCCTCTGGCTTTCATTCATTTCTGAAGGTAAGTTGGAAGTTCACTGTAACGATATGGGGTATTGTCTAGTAGAGTTGTAAACAATGATCTTCTGTGTTTTAGTTTCAAATTACTAAGGCTTCTTGTTGCTGTATGCCCTGCTTTCTTAGACAAGCATACTTGGACTTTTTTTTATTAATCTAGTTGTTCTCTGTATTGTTTTTACTATTTTAGAGTCCAAATGATACTTCTTTTCATCTTATTAACTAACATGCATATATAGCCCCCGCTCAAAAACCAACCTGTAACTTTTTTCTTTTTTATCTTTTCGAGGGATTTTCATTTTCACATTCCACACCTCCCATTTGGAATACTGATATTTCTTTTACTACCCACTTTAAATTTTTGAGGTCTTTATCTTCACTTCTAGTTTTTATTCATGAAAAACTTATGTTTCCTGCTTTGCAGAAGGTACGTACAAACATCCTATCTCTCATTGCTCATTTTTTTCCCTTTTATTGTTGTATATTGAAAAAAAGAAAGTAGTACATACTACAAAGCCATGAAAAGGCTATACATTGTGCAATTTTTCAGTTGCAATTTTGATCTTTTACTTTAAGTCAGTGATTAATTTAACTTCTTAAATTACTGAAAAGACAAATGGCAACACACTGATAAACAATACACAGAGAAAACCAAACACAATATGTACCTTGGAAACCTGTAATGTCCTCTTCCGATTAGGCCTTGAGGCCCAAAACCGCTAACCTATGTGATTCCTATGGGTTCGAGCGGTTACTGACAGTTAGGGAATCCTCTAAGGACTGATGCTATCCATAGAAAATCTAGGGCATCATCATTAGGTCAAGAAGGGCCACCGGGGCCAAAGGCCACCTTCGTGCATGCCTTCCAAGCATTATTTAATGATGCATGCACTCATTTAAGTCTCCATACGCATGCATGCAAGTCAATTGCAAATTAGAAGATAAAGTGACCTAATTAGGTCAAAGATTAGGGTTTTCGCAGTTGAAAGTTATAAAAGGAGGATAAAGCAAAAGGAGACTTCACTTTTGATGATTATTATTTTGGGAGCTCTTGAATAGCAGCACAACAGTTGGGGTTGGAGACGACGTCTTCAGCTAGCGGGGTTTCGGCAGTGAAACATCTGCCCTAGTCTCATTCAGGGTGAGCCATACAGGTTCGCCATTTGATCTTACATTCATTCATAGTTATCCAGTATACGGTATAGATTGTTGCAGGGATACGTATGCAGCCGTAAGGGGGGTTTTTAGCCAGAAAGCCCTAATCAGTCACTGGGTCTTCAGATCTCAGTTTTACTTCGAAACCCAGGCACTCTTCTCATCATCGACATCTTACTCCGGTACACGGTGATTATTAGATCCGACCATGCTCATCCGGAGCAGTTATCAGCTATTTCGAGATCAGGGGGACGTGAGCAGCTGTCTCTCTGGAACAATTCGCTAGCCTACCTAAAGACCTTAGAAACTCGGCATGTACCAGGCATTCTCTCCGACACGGGAAGGCTATCAGTCCTGCAAATCAACAACTTCATCGGATACCTCCTTCACTGAAAATGTCACCCTTATCTGATCTGGGGTTTCTGCTGCTGGGGTTTCACTGGAAGCAGAAGATATCAGTCCATCTCCAATTCAGCTCTTGATGCTTGCATACCCTCTCAGGAGCAGTCCAGCCAACTTATCAGTGGTAAGTGTTCATTCTTTCTCACAAACCCTAACCCTAATTTTTGCTATAAAATAGGTATTTTTGCATGGCAGTTTGCATGCCCGGTTGTATCAGCATATTTGCATAGAAATAGAAAATATCGGGATTTGGAATATTATAGTGGTATCAGAGCTATCTTCTTGGCCAGCTGTGGGCTTAAGAAATGAGACATAGATGAATACAGAAGGAAACTTTTTTGTAACCTATAGAAGGAGAAAGAGTAGATACACAGGGGAATTTGAGGATATCCAACTAGAAGATACCAATTCAGACATGGAACAAACAGGTATACACTCGGATAGGGGAAAAGGCACGGGAGAAGAGGAGCATAGGATGGAGTTTCGCAACTTAGTCTTTGCATTGCAAGACTTAGCCAAAGGGCAAAAAGATGTGCTCAATGCAATCAACAGATTATCGGCGAAAACAGAAATAGGTATCAACAGTACACCTCCCTCACCGGTAGGTCGGGGATCTACAAGCAGCAGTGGAAAGGTTGCGTACACTAATATGCATAATACTCCGCACATATATAGCAGACCTTCCAACAGGCCTACCATGCCTCACTTCTTGGCAGATACAGTAGGTGGTCCGGTCATGCAGGTAGAACCTAGCGAGCCTTTTGGGGCTTATTTGCAGGAGTATAGAGACTTAGGGGATGAGTTCCATGCTGCCATGTCCTTTTCAGATTTCTGCAACATGAAGAGTAGGAACAGGCCTAGGAATTTCAACAAGGGTTCCAATCACAACTATGAGTTGCAGAAGACCTTGGGCAGGTTGACCATCTCGAACTTTGATGGGACTCGCGGAGGATCAGCGATGATATGGGTTTAAAAGTTGGATACCTATTTCCAACTCAGCCCCATGACAGAGACAGACGCCATTAAATTGGCTACACTCCACTTGGACGGAGAAGCTCACGAGTGGTGGTACCACGGACTGGTGACATTGGGTCACAACACCATACACTCCTACGGTGAGTTCACTCAGAAGCTCATAGAGAGGTTTGATAGGAAGGACCCAGAGATACATTTCAGAGAGTTGGCTCAACTCAAACAGACCGGTAGTGCAGAAGCCTTCATCTCAGAATTTTAGAGGTTAGCAGTCATGGTAACAGATGTGTCAGAGAACAGGTTGACTATGCTATTCACTGAGGCCCTAACAGAGCCACTACGGGGGTGGGTGAAAGCCTACAAACCCCTCACTCTGCAGGATACCATTAGCAGAGCCAGAGATCTTTAGGATTCAGTCCCCAAAAACAGTTTCCCGCTGAAAACCAATCTTCCTATTAGGGACAAGGAGAAGAAACCTTTCCAGCAGGATGTCCCCAAGAAAACATGGTTAGACGAAGACACTAGGAAAGACTTGAGAAGGAAGAAACTATGCTTCACTTGTCAGGAACCATGGGTACCAGGACACAGGTGTGCAAGGAAGGTGAAGGCTCACTACATTGAGGTATATTCGGACAGTGATGAGGATGACTATGAGCAGGAAGCCACAGAAGAACTACGGGCAGCTGAGGAAGAATCACACCAGGGTGATACACACCAGAGGGAGTCATTGCTACATTATCTGGAGTGCCAAGATTCCATACACTCAGGGTCAGGGGAGTAGTACAGGGTCACAGGGTAGGAGTATTGATTGATGGGGGAGCAACCCACAATTTCATTGACTTCGCTTGGGTAGCCAAGAGAGGTATTCAGACCGAGAAGTTCGAAGGATTCACTGTAGCAGTAGCCGGGAACTCCAGCATGGAGTGCAACTACTGGATTCCAAAATTGAATGTCACCTTAGGTACCTATCAGATGACAGAGTCCTTCTATGTAGTGGATGTATCGGATACTCATGTTGTATTGGGTGTTCAGTGGCTTTATTCTATAGGGAAATACACTACGGACGACAGGGCATTCTAAATGGAATTCCAGGGGTTAGACGGCAAACGGGTAGTTTTGAGGGGCATGAACACTTATCCCCCAAAACCGGTCTCGTCACAGAGGATGGAGGCAGTATTTCGACAGGATGATATAGAATGGGCTGCAGAATGTTTTGTCACCTTTAGGAAACCCCCAGAGACCAGCACACAAAACCCAAGTGACATTCAAATTTTGCTACAGAAACATGAAAAGGTTTTTCGGGACCTTCCATCAAGTAGACCGCCAGACCGAGGCTTTGAACACATCATCGAGCTAGAGGAGGGGACACAAGCAGTCATCACCACTCCTTATAGGCATCCCAAAAGATACGAGGATGAGTTTGAGAAAACAATCAAAGAATTACTGGAGCTTGGATATATTCGGCCCAGTTCTAGCCCCTTCGCATCCTCAGTAGTATTGGTAAAAAAGAAGGATGGTACACTGCGAATGTGCATCGATTATCGAGCACTCAACAAAAAGACCATTAAGAACAGGTATCCCATCCCCAGAATTGACGAACTCATGGATGAGCTTCGGGGAGCTAAATACTTCTCCAAGATTGATCTTCGTTGGGGATACCATCAGATCAGGGTAAGGGACCAAGACATCTCCAAAACAACTTTTCGCTGTCACTATGGTCACTATGAGTTTTTGGTCATGCCCTTTGGACTTACCAATGCTCCAGCCACTTTTCAACCATGCATGAACCACACCTTCAGAGCATAGCTACGTAAGTTTTTGCTAGTATTCTTTGATGACATCCTGATTTATAACAAAACACGGGAAGAGCATCTGAAACACCTGGACGAAGTACTGAGTATTTTAGAAGAACGTTCGCTTTATGCGAAAAAGTCCAAGTGTGAGTTTGGCATGAAGGAAATGCTGTACTTAGGACACATAATCAATGTAGAAGGAGTACAGGTTGATATGGAGAAAATTCGAGCTATCAGAGATTGGCCCGCGCCAAAAACAGTCACAGAATTGAGAGGTTTCTTGGGTCTGTGCACTTATTAACGACGGTACGTTAAGGGATTCTCCCAATTTGCTGCACCCCTCACAGATCTCACAAAGAAGGGAGCGTTCACTTGGACAGACTTAGCACAGAAAACTTTCGAGGAGATGAAGGTTATTATGAGTTCCTGTCCAGTTTTAGCATTACCAGACTTCTCACAACCCTTTGTAGTAGAATGTGATGCCTCAGGGGAAGGGTAAGGAGTAATGTAGATGCAAAACCATCACCCTATTGCATTTGAGAGCCGTAAACTGAAGAACTACGAGCGCCATTATTCCATATATGACTAAGAGATGCTAGCCATCTTACATGCTCTCACAAAATTCAGACAGTACCTGGTGGGCAGTAAGTTCAAAATCAAAACCGATCATAACAGCCTCAAGTATTTCCTGGAGCAGAAGGAACTGAATGAGCGACAGCAAAAATGGGTTGGCAAAGTACAAACCTATGATTTCGAGATCTAGTATGTAAAAGGTAAGAATAATGTAGTAGCTGATGCATTATCCAGGCGTCCCGCCTCATTATCTCTCAGTAGTATGTCCACAGATTGGAGGGCACTTCCCTTAGTAGAATACTCCAAAAATAAATTTGCTTGCGAATTATTGGACGGACAAATTCAGGATGACAGGTGCATGATTGCTGATGACATCATCTATTACAAAATAGGATATACCTTGTCCCAGAATCCACATTGAGGAACAAGATCATTCAGGCAGCACATCATTCTCCTTTATCAGGGCATCAAGGTTTCTTAAAGACCTACAGGCAGATCCGAGAGAGGTTCTCATGGAAGGGCCTTAAGGGGGAAATTATGCAGCATGTATGGGAATGTAGCATCTGTCAGCAGAACAAGATTGAGAACACCCATCCAACAGGGTTACTCCAGCCACTACCGATTCCAGAACAGAAGTGGGAAAGCATCTCCATGGACTTTATTATAGGATTGCCCAAAGTCCAAGGGCGAGATTGTTTATATGTAGTAGTTGACAGACTGACCAAGTTTGCACATTTCTTTTCAATATCATCAGACTACTCGGCAACTCAAGTAGCTGAGTTATTCTTCAGGGAGGTCTTCAGGTTACACGGGTTACCTTAGACCATTGTCAATGATCGGGATAGCAGGTTCACAGGTGCCTTCTGGCAGGAACTATTCAGATTAGTGGGGACCGAACTGGCTACCAGTACGAGTTATTATCCCCAGAGTGATGGACAAACGGAAATAGTCAACAAGGGGATCGAAGGATATTTAAGGAACTATGTAGCAGGGCAGCAGCGAACCTGGATCAAATGGCTACACCTAGGGGAATATTGCTACAATACTACCTATCACATGTCTATTAGGATGACTCCTTTTAAGGCATTATATGGTTACGAGGCTTTGGACTATGCAGATTTGGCATTTGGAGATAGTAGGGATCCTAAGGCTAAGGATTGGATATAGGACAGTCAAGACATTCTGAAAATATGGAAGAAAAATTTACAAACAACCCAGAATCAACAGAAGTTGTATGCCGACAAACACAGGATTGAGCGGAGCTTTGAGGTAGGGGATTTGGTATACTTAAGGCTCCAACCTTACAGACAGTCTTCGCTTAAGAAGAAAGGAGCAGAGAAGTTAAAACCTCGCTTCTATGGACCATACAAAATAATCAAGAAGGTGGGAGAGGTGGCATATGAATTAGAACTTCCACAGCAAAGTAAAATTCACAATGTGTTCCATGTGTCTAACCTGAAGAAGACCCTTGGGAAACACATTGCTCCATCTACAGAATTACCTCCTTTAGATGATGAAGGACTGCTGATACTGATTCTCGAACGGATCATACAGACTAGAGAAAGGAAGCTCAGGAACAGGGTAATCAGAGAGTACTCGGTTCAGTGGAAAGAACTACCGCCAGAGGATGCCACCTGGGAAGGTGAACAGGTATTGCAGCATCCCAGTCTGAAGTTGCTTGAGGACAAGCAATCTCAAGTGGGGAGGACTGTAATGTCCTCTTCCGATTAGGCCTTGAGGCCCAAAACCGCTAACCTATGTGATTCCTGTGGGTTCGAGCAGTTACTGACAGTTAGGGAATCATCTAAGGACTGATGCCATCCATAGAAAATCTAGGGCATCATCATTAGGTCAAGAAGGGCCACCGGGGCCAAAGGCCACCTTCGTGCATGCCATCCAAGCATTATTTAATAATGCATGCACTCATTTAAGTCTCCATACGCATGCATGCAAGTCAACTGCAAATTAGAAGATAAAGTGACCTAATTAGGTCAAAGATTAGGGTTTTCGCAGTTGAAAGTTATAAAAGGAGGATAAAGCGAAAAGAGACTTCACTTTTGATGATTATTATTTTGGGAGCTTTTGAATAGCAGCACAGCAGTTGGGGTTAGAGATGACGTCTTCAGCTAGTGTGGTTTCGGTAGTGAAACATTTGCCCTAGTCTCATTCAGGGTGAGCCATATAGGTTCGCCATTTGCTCTTATATTCATTCATAGTTATCCAGTATACGGTATAGATTCTTGCAGGGATACGTGTGTAGCCGTAAGGGGGGTTTTTAGCCAGAAAGCCCTAATCAGTCGCTGGGTCTTCAGATCTCAATTTTACTTCGAAACCCAGGCACTCTTCTCATCATCGGCATCTTACTACGGTACACGGTGATTATCAGATCCGACCGTGGTCATCCGGAGCAGTTATCAGCTATTTCGGGATCAGGGGGTGTGAGCAGCTGTCTCTCTGGAACAATTCGCTAGCCTGCCTAGAGACCTCAGAAACTCCGCATGTACCAGGCATTCTCTTCGGCACGGGAAGGCTATCAGTCTTGCAAATCAGCAGCTTCATCGGATACCTCCTTCACTGAAAACGTCACCCTTATCTGATCTAGGGTTTCTGCTGCTGGGGTTTCACCAGAAGTAGAAGATATCAGTCCATCTCCGATTCAGCTCTTGATGCTTGCATACCCTCTCAGGAGCAGTCCAACCAGCTTATCAGTGGTAAGTGTTCATTCTATCT
>LPNX011180208.1:0-10097 GCA_001517045.1 Pseudotsuga menziesii | reverse complement strand
TGCACTCATGTGTAAGAGAAAACTTTTTGCATGTGAATGTAAGCCTATCTTGGGGAGCATTTACTTGATGATCATGACAATGAGGTTCCAAATCTGATTTTGGAAAAATCTCATAATATCCCAATGGACCCCTAGTGTATTTTCAAATCCTGTTGGATGTGGCAAAAGAGCATCATGTTTTAACACCTTCTCAATGTTAACCAGTATGGATCATTTATTTACCATACTTCCATGCACCTTATGACCAATCTTTGTATTGAATATGGAGCCTTCACCCATCGTCACTCCACATTGCAAAAGATATACCTTGTCTCCAATAGCAAATGCAGAAGAGACATTTCCAAATATACAACAAATTAGACAAACTTAGTATTTGCTCAAAAATAATAAGCAATGTACTATCAAAAACACTTAACATGTGCTTCAAGATATTGATTTACCTTTTTTATGCCTCAAATCTATGATCTTCCATGGATGTAAGTCCCCTTCATCAATATATTCCACAATCAAATGTGGTTCAATAACATCAATTATCAAAACCATAACATATCCTACATTAAGCCTTTCTCCACCATAATGAGTTGTAGTATTTGTAGATTCAACCCTTCCTAGTCCAATAACTTGACCATTAATTAGGAGGTTAACATAGTCCCTCTTATCAAAATTATATTTTCCATTGTAACTCCTCCCAATTTCTATAAGACATTTGAATTGTAGTTTGTAATTAAAGTTAAACCATATGAAGTGTATTTTCAAAAAGGTAATATAGTTGCAATAATTCAAAACAATAGGGTAGCCCTTTTGCATGCCATGAAACATTGTTCCCCTACATCTTGTGCGCGCTAGCAAAAGGGAATTTACATATAAATTACATAAAATATATATGAAGAGATAACAATAAGAGTTCCAAGAAGCATTAGAGAATGACAGTAATCAACTTAGATAAAACCACCAAATTCCTATTTGACTTTGAACATAGCACTTATATTATTGATGTATATGTATGAATGTAATGGAAATCTAGCTAGAGTTAGCTTCCATTCTTAAAACATTGCACGATAAATGAAAGTTAATGTGTGTTAGTTTTCATACTGTAGTTTTCCATCTAACAGAACCACATTGTCATCAATCACATTACACCATGATGAAAATCTAGTTGGCGTTAGTTTCGATTCATAAAACATTGCATGGTGACTAAAAGTTAATCTATGTTAGTTTTCATAAGGTAGTTTGTCATCTAACACACCCACATTGTCATCAAATACATTACACCATAATGAAAATCTAGTGGAGTTAGCTTCCTTCTAACAACATGGCATGGTGGGTGAAACCTAACCTGCAATAGCTTTCATAAGGAAGGTTTCCATCTAACACAACTACATTGTCATCAATCACATTACACCACGATGGAAATCTAGATAGAGTTAGTTTTCGTTCTTAAAACATTGCACAGTTAGTGAAAGCTAAAGTGTGTTACTTTTCATGAGGTAGTTTTTCATCTGACACAACCACATTGTCATCAATCACATTGCACCATGATGGAAATCTAGCTTGAGTTGGCTTTTGTTCTTAAAACATTGCACTGTGAGTGAAAGGTGATGTGTGTTAGTTTTCATAAGGTAGCTTTCTATATAAAACAACCACATTGTCATCAAATATATCACACCATGATGGAAATCTAGCTGGAGTTAGTTTTACTTTTAACAACATGGCATGATGAGATAAAGTTAATGTGTGTTAGCTTTCATAAGGTAATTTTTCATCTACCACAACCACATTTTCATCAATCACATTGCATCACAATGGAGATCTACTTGGAGTTAGCTTTCGTCCTTAAATCGTTGCACGGTGAGTGAAATCTAATGTGTGTTAGCTTTCATAATGTAGTTTTCCATCTAGCACAACCAAATTGTCATCAATCACAATTCACCATGATGGAAATTTATTTGGAGTTATCTTTCATTCTTAAGACATTGCACGGTGAGTAAAAGCTAATTTGTTAGCTGTCATAAGTTAGTTTTTCATCTAACACAGCCACATTGTCCTACATTATACCATGATAGAAATTTAGTTGGAATTAACTTTCCTTCTAACAACATGTCATGATGAGTGAAAGCTAATGTGTGTTAGTTCATTGCACCATGATGGAAAGTTAGCTGGAGTTAGCTTTTGTTCTTAAAACATTGCATGTTGAGTGAAAGTTAATGTGTGTTAGTTTTCATAAGGTAGTTTTCTATATAAAACAAACACATTGTTATCAAATACATAACAAGATGATGGAAATCTAGCTATAATTAGCTTAACTTTTAACAACGTGTTATTTGTCGTTCTTAAAGCATTGTACGATGAGTGAAAGAAAATGTATGTTAGCTCATTACACCAAGATGGAAATCTAGCTCGAGTTAACTTTTGTTTTTAAAACATTGCAGGGTGAGTGAAAGTTAATGTGTGTTAGAATTCATAAGGTACTTTTCTATTTAAAAGAGTCACATTGTCATCAAATATATAACACCATCAAATACATAACACCATGACGAAAATCTAGTTGAAGTTAGCTTTATTCCTTAAATCATTGCACGATGAGTGAAATCTAATGTGTTAGCTTTCATAATGTAGTTTCCATCTAACACAACCACGTTGTCATTAATCACAATGCACCATGATGGAAATGTAGTTGGAGTTAGATTTCATAAGATAGTTTTCTATCTAACACAACCAAATTGTCATCAAATACATTACACCATGATGGAAATCTAGTTGGAGTTAGTTTTCTTCCTAACAACATGGCACGATGAGTGAAAGCTCATCTGTGTTAGCTCATTACACCATGATAAAAATCTAGCTCGAATTAGTTTTCTATCTAACACAACCACATTGTCACATTGCACCGTGAGGAAAATCTAGTTGGAGTTATATTTTGACCTTAAATTGTTGTATGGTGAGTGAAATCTAATGTATGTTATCTTTCATAATGTAGTTTTCCATTTAGAAAAACCAAATTGTCATCAATCAACATGCACTATGTTGGAAATATAGCTAGAGTTAGCTTTCATTCTTAAAACGTTGCACGGTGAGTAATAGCTAATGTGTGTTAGCTTTCGTAAGGTAGTTTTTCATCTAACACAGCCACATTGTCATCAAATACATTACACCATGATGCAAATCTAGCTAGAGTTATCTTTCCTTCTAACAACATGGCACAATGAATGAAAGCTAATGTGTGTTAGCTTTCATAAGGTAGTTTTTCATCTAACACAACCACATTGTCATCGATCACATTGATCTGTGATAGAAATATAACTGGAGTTAGATTTCATCCTTAAATCATTGCACAGTGAGTGAAATATAATGTGTGTTAGCTTTCATAATGTAGTTTTCCATCTAGCACAACCACATTGTCATCAATCTTAATGCACCATGATGGAAATCTAGCTAGAGTTAGCTTTCGTTCTTAAAACATTACACGGTGAGTAAATCTAATGTATGTTAACTTTCATAAGGTAGTTTTCCATCTAAAATGGTCATATTGTTATCAAATACATTACACCACGATAAAAATCTTGCTGGAGTTAGCTTTCCTTCTAACAACAAGGCACTATAAGGGAAAGCTTATGTGTGTTACCTCATTACACCATGATGGAAATCTAGTTGGAGTTAGCTTTCTTTTCAACAACATGGCACGATGAGTGAAAGTTAATGTGTATAATCTTTCATAAGGTAGTTTTTCATGGAACATAACCACATTGTCATCAATCACATTGCACCGTGTTGGAAATCTAGTTGGAGCTAGTTTTTATACTTAAATCATTGCACAATGAGTAAAATCTAATGTGTGTAAGCTTTCATAGTGTGGTTGTCCATCTAGCACAACCACATTGTTATCAATCACAATGCACCATGATGGAAATCTAGTTGGAGTTAGCTTTCGTTCTTAAAACATTACACGATGAGTAAAGTTAATGTCTGTTAGCTTTCATAAGGTAGTTTTCCATCAAACACAGCCACATTGTCATCAAATACATTACACCATGATGGAAATCTAGTTGGAGTTAGCTTTCCTTTTAACAACATGGCACAATGAGTGAAAGCGAATGTGTGTTAGCTTTCATAAAGTAGTTTTCCATGTAACACAACCACATTGGCATCAATCACATTGCGCCATGTTGAAAATATAGCTGAAGTTAGATTTCATCCTTAAATCGTTGCATGATGAGTGAAATCTAATGTGTCTAAGCTTTCATAGTGTAGTTTTCCATCTACCACAACCACATTATCATCAATCACAATGCACCATGATGGAAATCTAGATAAAGATAACTTTTGTTCTTAAAACATTGCACGGTCAGTAAAACTAATGTCTGTTAGATTTCATAAGGTAGTTTTTTGTCTAACACAGCCACATATTTAGCAAACACATTGCACCATGATGAAAATCTAGCTGGAGTTAGCTTTTCTTCTAACAACATGGCACTATAACGAAAAACTTATGTGTGTTAGCTCATTACACCATGATGGAAATCTAGCTGGAGTTATCTTTCCTTTTAACAACATGGCACGATGAGTGAAAGCTACCATGTGTTAGATTTTATAAGGTAGTTTTCCATGTAACACAACCACATTGTTATCAAGTACATTGCACCGTGTTGGAAATCTAGTTGGAGTAAGTTTTCATCCTTAAATTGTTGCACGGTGAGTGAAATCTAATGTGTGTAAGTTTTCATAGTGTATTTTTTCATCTAGCACAACCACATTGTCATCAATCACAATACACCATGATGGAAATATTTCTGGAGTTAGCTTTCGTTCTTAAAACATTGCACGGTGAGTAAAGCTAATGTATGTTGGCCTTCATAAAGTAGTTTTTCATCTAACATAGCGACATTGTCATCAAATACATTCCACCATGATGGAAATCTAGCTGGAGTTAGCTTTCCTTCTAACAACATGGCATTATAAGGGAAAGCTTATGTGTGTTAGCTCATTACACCATGATGGAAATCTAGCTGGAGTTAGCTTTCCTTTTAACAACATGGCACGATGAGTGAAAGCTAATATGTGTTAGATTTCATAAGGTAGTTTTTCATGTAACACAGCCACATTGTCATCAATCACATTGTGCAGTGTTGGAAATTTACCTGAAGTTAGCTTTCATCCTTAAATCATTGCACGATGAGTGAAATATAATGTGTGTAAGCTTTCATAGTGTAGTTTTTAATCTAACATAGCCACATTGTCATCAATCACAATGCACCATGATGGAAATCTATCTGGAGTTAGTTTTTATTCTTAAAACATTTCACGGTGAGTAAAATCTAATGTGTGTTATATTTCATAAGGTACCTTTCCATCCAACACTGCCACATTGTCATCAAATACATTACACCATGATGGAAATCTAGCTGGAGTTAACTTTCCTTCTAACATGGCACTATGAGTGAAAGCTTATATGTGTTAGCTCATTACACCATTATGAAAATCTAGCTGGAGTTGATTTTCTTTTTAACAACATGGCATGATGAGTGAAAGATAATTTGTGTTATCTTTCATAAGGTAGTTTTTTATTTAACACAATGTCATTCTCACATTGCACTGTTATGGAAATCTAGCTGGAATTAGATTTAAACCTTAAATCATTGTACGATGAGTGAAATCTAATGTGTGTTAGGTTTCATAATGTAATTTTTCATTTAGCACAACCACATTATCATCAATCAAAATGCACCATGTTGGAAATCTAGCTAGAGTTAGTTTTCGTTCTTTAAACATTGCGCAGTGAGTAATAGCTAATGTGTGTTAGCTTTCATAAGGTAGTTTTTCGTCCAACATAGCCACATTGTCATCAAATACATTACAACATGATGCAAATCTAGCTGGAGTTAGCTTTCATTCTAACAACATGGCATGATGAGTGAAAGATAATGTGTGTTAGCTTTCATAAGGTAGTTTTCCATCAACACAACCACATCATCATTGATCACATAGCACCATGATGGAAATCTAGCTAGAGTTAGCTTTTGTCCTTGAATCATTGCACAGTGAGTGAATTGTAATGTGTGTTAACTTTTATAATGTAGTTTTCCATCTAACACAACCACATTGTCATCAAGCACAATGCACCATGATGGAAATATAGCTAGAGTTAGCTTTCGTCCTTAAAACATTGCACAGTCAATAAAGTTAATGTCAGTTAGTTTTCATAAGGTAGTTTTCCATCTAACACAGCCACATTTTTATCAAATACATTACATCATGATGGAAATCTAACTGGAGTTAGCTTTCCTTCTAACAACATGGCACTGTAAGGGAAATCTTTTGTTTGTTAGCTCATTACACCATGATGGAAATCTAGCTGGAGTTAGATTTTCTTTTAACAACATGGCACGATGAGTGACAACTAATGTGTATTAGCTTTCATAAGGTAGTTTTCCATTTAACAAAATCACATTGTCATCAAGCACATTGTACCGTGTTGAAAATCTAGCTGGAGTTATCTTTCATCCTTAAATCGTTGCAGGATGAGTGAAATCTAATGTGTGTAAGATTTCATAGGGTATTTTTCCATCTAGCACAACCACATTGTTATCAATCACAATGCACCATGATGGAAATCTAGCCAGAGTTGGTTTCCATTCTTAAAACATTGCACGGTGAGTAAAGCTAATATATGTTAGCCTTCATAAGATAGTTTTTCATCTAACACACCCACATTGTCATCAAATACATTACACCATGATGAAAATCTAGTTGGAGTTAGCTTTCCTTCTAACAACATGGCATTATAAGGGAAAGCTTATGTGCATTAGCTCATTACACCATGATAGAAATCTAGCTGGAGTTAGCTTTCATTTTAACAACATGGCACGATGAGTGAAAACTAATGTGTGTTAGTTTTCATAAGGTAGTTTTCCATGTAACACAACCACATTGTCATCAATCACATTGGGTTGTGTTGAAAATTTAGCTGAAGTTAGTTTTCATTCTTAAATCGTTGCATGGTGAGTGAAATTTAATGTGTGTAAACTTTCATAGTGTAGTTTTTCATCTAGCACAGCCACATTGTCATCAATCACAATGCACCATTATAGAAATCTAGCTGGAGTTATCTTTCGTTCTTAAAACATTGCACGGTGAGTAAAAGCTATTGTGTGTTAGTTCTCATAAAGTAGTTTTCCATCTAACACTGCCACATTGTCATCAAATACATTACACCATGATGAAAATCTAATTGGAGTTAGCTTTCCTTCTAACATGGCACTATGAGTGAAAGCTTATATGTTAGCTCATTACACCATTATGAAAATCTAGCTGGAGTTAGCTTTCTTTTTAACAACATGGCACGATGAGTGAACTTATCATTACCAAGTGGTTTTGTCATTATGTCAATATTTGCTCTGCTGTAGGACAATAATAAAGGCAAATGTCTTGATTGTTAACCAACTATCTGATGTAATTGTGATGAACTTCAATATGCTTAGTTATGGCATGATAGACTGAATTTTTTGCCATTTTGAGAGCACTCTGATTGTCACAGAAAAGTGAGGTTATCCCTGCTTGGTCAAGTTGAATATCGACCAATATTCTTTGTAACCACATTGCCTCACAACATGTACCGAAGTCTGCCTTGTATTTTTTGTCAATGGAGCATAAGGCAACTGCAGCTTGTAGATTACTTTGCCATGAAATTACCTTCCTAAACCAAGAGTGAACACATAACCTGTTTCTGACTTCCTTGTATCAACTGAACTAGTGTAATTGAAATCAATATCCTCTACTAGCATGGAGTCAACATATCTCTGATATAGAATGCCAAAGTCAAGGGTCCCTTTGAATATTGACGGACTCATTTTGCAACTTGCCAATGTAACTCTTCAGGATTAGACATGAATTGAGAAAGAGACAAATCACTAAAAAACATAGATCTGATTGGGTGGTAGTAAGATAAATCAAACTACCAACCAATTTCCAATACAATGACTCGTTGACTAGTGGTGAGTCCATGTAAGTTGAGAGTTATATGCCAACTTCCATAGGTGTAGATGTAGGATTACATTCAGTCATTCTGAATTTTTTGAAGAGTGCTTTGGCATACTTGACTTGTGATAAAAAGATAGTGTGCTTAGATTGCAAAAATTCTACACCTAAACAATAATGAAGCAGGCTTTAATCAGTAATTTCAAAAATAGATCAAATATCAAATTTCACCTGTTGAATCTTGTTGGCACTGCTTTTGGTGATGGGAAGACCATCAACATAGACAAAATAAGATCAATATATCATTGTCACTGTTTTTGATGTAGCAAGTGGGTTCATAATAGGTTTTTCTAACTCTAGAATCTCTAAGGTATTGATCAAGTTTGAAATACCAGGGTTGAGGAGCCTGCTTGAGTCCATACAAGGACTTTACCATCCATACAAGGAATTTACCAACCAATAAACCAAATGTTTCTTTCCAAAAAAATGAAACCCCTACGGTTACATCAAGGCACTTTTAACATCCATCTGTATATCTTCCATCCAGAATGAGCAGAAATGGAGATAACTAGTCGAAAAGTTACCATTTTCGCTGTGGGGAAAAATATTTCTTCACAGTACACCCTTTCATCTTGTGCATATCCTTTGGTAACAAGACAAGCTTTGTATTTGTCTTAAGAACCATCTAGTTTATATTTGACTTTTAAAATCCATTTACAACCAAGTGCTTTCTTCCCTAGAGGCAATGTGGACAAGACCCAAGTCTTGCTTTTCATTTATGCATCATATTTCACTTTCATGCAGCCTCTGATTCAAGTTTTCCTTTGGATTCTTCAAATGTGCTAGGTTCAAATACCTGACACAAAAACAACAAAAGTTAGAGAAAAATTTATATGCTCACTGCCTTGCACAATTTGTTTTCTCAATCATGTAGTCTTTCCTTCTAGTGTCTTTGGCAACTCATCTTCTCAATATCCTTCCATCATGGTATAATACCATTTCCATTTCCTTTGTTGGCCCTCTTGGTCTTGCTGTGAAGATCAAGAATCCCTCTCTGTTGTGAATATTGAGAATCCCCCTCTTCTTCACCAAACCCCTCCTTGGAACTTGACTCCTATGATGTTTCCGGCTCTGAGTCCTGTTTGATTTCAACACCAGAACTTGTTCTTGAATGAGCAACAATTTCCCATACACTACTTAGCACTATCCATATATTTACCATCATTATAGAAGAATGATATTTTCTCATCTACAACATCTCTATTAATCACAATTTTGTTCGTAGAAACATCCAGTTATTCATTAGGAACGTTTTTCCTTGGGAATATTTGCAAAAGCAATACAACTAAAAATACGAAAATCTCTTACAAAAGGTTTTCTACCTAACCATGAATCCTCAGGAGTGATATCCTACAAATATTTACAAGGTGTTTTATTAAGGATGTAAACCACAACATTCACTGGTTTTTCCCAGTATGGCTATGGTACATTCTGGCGGTGCACCATGCACTTGCCATCTCCACAACTATCTTATTCCTCCTTTCCATGACTCCATTTTGTTGTGGAGTGTATGAAGTGGTATACCACCTATGTATACCTTCCCTTTTGCAAGATTCTTTGAACTAAGTTGAAACAAACTCACCTTGATTATCATATCCTAAAGCTTTCAGTTGTTTACTTGTTTGTTTCTCTACCAAAGCTTTTCATGTTACAAAATTTGAACAACAACTTGACTTATTATTCATAAAAAAAACCCTAATTTTCCTTGAATAGTCATCAAACAGTAATAGGAATTACTTATCTCCATATATTGTAAGTGTTTTCATCGGACCATGCAAATCAACATGTACTAGGTCCAAAACTCATTTGACTTGCCATGTTTTATTGTCAGTATCAAATGAAAGCCAATGTTGTTTTCATAACTGACAGCCTGCACGTATCTCTAACAATCCTGCACATAACCAACAAAAGATAACCAACAATTCCACCTACTATGCATTAACAGCTCACAGTCTGGACTCCGAGCCATGCAAAGGGTCGAGGGCTTAAACAACAACATCAAACCCTGCAAACAGACTGGCCAAAGAACAACTTGGTCTCATACATTAGTGACCAAACAAGTGAAA
>LPNX011180207.1:117069-155131 GCA_001517045.1 Pseudotsuga menziesii | reverse complement strand
AAAGTAAATAATTTTGATATGGAACATTGTAGGTTCTAATGGAAGTCATGGTTCCCACATTAGCATGAAGTAGTAAAAGTATGCATCATTTGAAAACACAAAATAACCTTGCACGTTTAAAATCCAAACTATGTAGATCTAGAAATGGATTGTTCACCAGCAAGAGACGGAAATAATAAACAGCTCCAACAATCACCCGAAAACAGTGCTGCAACAATGGCAAGTGTGAAGAAAATCTCGTAAAGGTCTTCGTTTTTATAGAACTCTTAGACGTTGCTATAGCGACGGAAAACATTGACTTTTGCGCCCTAGGTCAACTTGATCGTTGTAAAAAGTCAACAAAAGACGGTTCCGTCGCTATAGAGACGGTCAGGCGTGGATACAGCGATGTCCAAGAGTTTAGGTGTGGATACAGAGACGTCTAAGAGTCCAGGCATGGATAGAGCGATGGCTAGGCATGGATATAGCGACGCCTCGTTCCTGTTACATCGGATTTTACACCAAAAAGTAAGAAACGTGGAAAACCTCCGTGGAAAAATCTGCGCTTTTGTACTAGTGGTGTATTTTCTAATTTTCAACAAAGAAGCCCCTGCATTCTCACCGGAAGCAAAGGCACTCATAGCCACTATGAGGGATTGGTATGTGGGTGAATCTTTCACCTATATCAGGGCTTATGGAAGCAACGCAGCTCACATGTTGCCTAAGGTCATCCCAGATAGGTTGGTCTTAGAAGACATCTCATTTCAGATAGTTACACAGGGGATCTATATGAAATGTGCTGCACTGAAGAGAAAAGTTTGGCCTAGGTTTCCTATTACCCTTGGATCCTTGAACGTACCCACTTCTACTTGGGCAGCAGACCTAAGTGACCACATCATGTCACTTAAACTTGGTTTTGCAAGCAAAAGGAAGCACGATCCCAAAGGGATTGTCAATTTACACCTGAGGTAGAACCATTTCAAAACATGTTATGTTCATGAGGAAACCCTGGATGATTTCATTTATCAGGGAGTAGATACATTTTTTGAAGTCCTAGCAAGGGATAAGATTAAAGAAGAGCAAAGCCATATTTTGTAGTATCAGAAGGAGATCAGGGAGAGGGTAAAAAATTATAGGTCTATGGATTTGGATATCCTCGAAAGGATGAAAAAAGATAGGGAAGAAAAAGAAGCTCGAGCTACAACAGAAGAAGCTCTGGCATCGAAAACTGTATCAATGGGAACCGACTCAGACTTGAATAAAGGGAAAGCTCCCATGGGAGAAATTCCCCAGACATCTGTGGAACAACAAGTTAAGGATTATTTACAAACTTCAGAGTAGATAAAGTAGAAGCTGAACAGAATGACCTCAGCATTAGATACTCAAGAAGTTGCAACCTCTCAGTCACTTGAAATTGCCCAGGTAACCACTGTGATTGAGAAGACTCTACCTGAACAAACTCAGGTTGAGGACAAACCTTTAGAGAAGACAAAGATATTCATAGATGTTCCTACTATTGAGCTAACTCATTCAGAGGAAGATGAGGATAGAATTTCTCTTGTGGCTATTACTGTTTAGACTAGTAATGATTTCCAAAATCTCACCAATGGTAGCAATGGTAATCCTTCATCCTCTCTTCCTCAATCTCAACCTTTTTGTCAGTCTGCTCCCTCTTCTTCTGTAGTACTTCTTTCATCAATAATGGCTTTATCATCATTTTCTAATGGTTTTATTGTGACACCTTTTATGACCAAGCTATATCGAAATGCCACCTTCCTACCCGAATCAATCACACCTATTCCTATGGTTAAACCTATTCCCTTAGCTATTGTGACTCCAGTTTTCAAAATCCCTTTGCATATTCCTTCAATCAGCTCAATTTCATCCCCTATGTTTGAGAAAATCACAATAGTGTCACCATCATCTCTTAAGGCTACTACTGTGCAAATTCCTTCTATGGAAGCTTCTGTTCATGACATTTCTTCAGCCCCTGAAGTAACTCTTGCTCAGAATGTTACTTCCTCCCTTGCCACCACTCATATCACTATGGCTACACCTTATTAAACCACAACTCAAACTTCATCTTTGATATCAACAGGCCTTAGCATACCTCCTATTGATGAGGTCATAGATGAGTTCAATGAATATTTTGTGGTATCTTTAGGTGAATATCGATATAGTAAAGTTGAGAAATCAGTGGTAAGACGGGGCAAGAATAGGGGCATAGATCAGAATGATATGGATATGTCAATGGTGAATGAATTTTTATAGACACAACAATCAAGTGATCCACATGCCTATGCTACAGATATAGCTTCTGTTCTAGGAGCATTCACAGGTGCCAATATGGATGCTGTCAACTCTTTAAACAAAGAGTTTGATAAACAAAAGGCAGAAATTGTTAGTTTGAAAGAAGCACTAGAGCATCTCAAGAAACAACATGAGGAAAAGCAGGATGAACTTCAACTGAGGAATGTTACTCTTAGTGTAGATTTGTAGAGAGAAAAGAATGATAATGCCACTCTGGCTCAGAAAGTTGTAGTATTGGAAAGATGAAATGAAGATGCAACTACAAGTGCAGCTTCATCTTCATTTTCTAAATTTTCCCAAGAAGAGTTTAAGGAGCTTGCAATTAGAACTAATAGGGAACACTTTGACTTGGTATGTGAGTTATTAATAACTTTATCTAATATATTTGAGACTCATACAGTGTTTTATAAGATGCCTGTTGTGCTGGAAGACCTAATTAAGAAAAGACAACAGGCCTCTAAAGCTTATGATGAGGTCACAGATTGGCAGAGGTACATGAAGGAGAGGCTTGATAATATCACTCTTCTCACTACTTTTAAATTTAAAAGAGCCAGAACTATTCTGAGAGCTTGGGAAGACTTGGATGATACAATGGCTGAATCCATAATAAAAGATCAGGCTATCTGCGGCAGAAGATGGTATGCAATTGATAATATCATGACTGAATTATCCTTTCCTACCATGGTGCTTATTGAGAAGGCATGTCCACCTGAACTGATGATCGAGCAAGTAGAGCAACGAAGGGATGACCAGGAGGAGAAGATCAAGCAACTTGATCACATCAGCATACACGATGTGGAGCAATTAATCAAATAGCCATTTGCAGTACAAAGCAAGATCCATGTCTACATCCTAGTTTGGCATAAGTTGGCTAAGAATGAGGTCGAGAATTATAAGGGTAATGCTTAATTAGGCATAGAATCATCCACTTATCCTGATATCGAGGAGCTGCTATGAATTTGGAGGGTCTGGAAAGATTTCCTAGGATATTAGCCTTGTTTAGGTTTTGGACCCCCTTTAGGGGGAATTCTATTGTTTGTAATAATTATTTAAGTGAATGATTTCCTATGTATCAAGGGCTCTTGAACTGTTGAATTTTGGAAGGGGGACTGATACAAGGGATCGAACAACACTTCAGGTTTTTGCTAAGGTCTTTTATGTAATTTGTTACAGATAATTCTGAATAAATACAATGTTGCAATTCTTATCTCTTGTACCTGATCTATCAAATTTCTTTGACATGGTTTTAGGTTTTCTTATTCCAAATGTTTAGATGGTATTGTGATTCATTTGCAATTGGTTAATGTGTTTATTTAACTTTGATTTATATCTGTTAATTATTAATGCATTGATAAAACTTCATGAAATTTATTTTATGAACTGTCTTTATCTATTTCTGCAAATGTTTTAGCAGTAAGAGTTTTATAGCTTATAAGTTGGTTTTTCAACTAACTTGAGCACTTCCAGGTTATCTTGAATGGTTTAATTCTGATTTACTGTTATTTAATTTTTATTAAACAATTGTAATCTCAGTAAGTACAGTTTCATTATATTTACATTTCTATCAATATGATGAATTGCTTGTTCTTCACATAGCTTAAGACAACCTGTCAATCATTCAACATCTTTTCAAAGTAGTTTAGATTAATATTAGGTTCTTCTTTCCCTGTTAGGTTTCAATTTTCCTTTTCTTTTCTTAACTCTGTGTTTTCCATTCTGGAAAATAGATCCCCTTGTGGATCAAATCCATCCATAAGCCAGCGGAGGCTATTAAAGTATCCATGGGAGATTACCATCCCAAACAGTTCGAGGATAGAACAATAACTGTGTGGGATTGCTTGAAGCCTTTGTCTAGGTTTTATTCATGTGTTGCAAGCCTTAAACACTCTAATCAACCACATACACAGTTGGGGCTTCAACAAATGTCGCTAGAATGAGGGCCATCACATCATGCCTAAATGAAATAATCATACACCTCCTCCAGCAAGAGATCTGATCATCACTCATAGTCGCGCTAACGTGTCTACCTCAAGGGAACAAGTAGCTCAAGTTTCAGACACTGTCCCAATTACCCCTGGAAAAGAACATGCTACCCTGTCAGACAGATACATTCTCGTATCACCAATCCTAGGGCCCATCATAGTTGAATAACTGTTGAAGGGTAATTCCCACAAAGTTTCTGAATTTAGAAGAAAATTCACTAAAGATCATCCTACTCAGGATTTTCCTCAAATTAGTAATTAGGACAGTCAAAGCCTAGGTGATCAAAACACTGAAAGACGTTGTGACCTTTTCAGTGAGCCATCCACTCCTGGGTTAGATCTAGGTTCCTTGTTTCTAGAGTGAGAAACTCCTCGACATAACAACTGAGCGGGAGGGCCACCCCCATCTCCTCCCTCTTCTTCATCTGACGAATCACCAGACTCCTCAGTAGAATCTATCTTGATGGATGACGAATGACATAACATGCCATGGTTAGATGGGGATGCCATATCCATTTTAGGTGATCAACAAAGATTGGCTAAAAACCCCGAGAAGTGGCTTCTGAAATTTAATCCAAATGATAAGATTCCTATGGAAGACCACATAAGATCCTTCATGCAAGCCATTAGACTTAGAAACGTTATCCATGAGGACGTGGTTTGCAGAATGTTCCCTTACACATTTGAGGGAAAGGCTTATACTTGGTACTTTTCTCTAGAAGCTAGCTCAATCCCATCATGGGATGCATTTTCCGAACTCTTCACTCAAAAGTTTGGGGATGACAAGACCTAGGAGGAATTAGTCATAGATCTCTCTTCCATGAAAACTAAGGGTAAAGAAAGATTCAAAGACTACAATCACTGGTTTTCATATTTAAAGAATAGGATCCCAAATACAGTACTTCCTATTGAGGAATTGCTAGTAGCTTTCTATATTAAGGGTCTCCCGACCCAAATTGCCATGTGTGTTAAAAGGTCCTGTAAAGAATCCTTGCAAGATACTTTCTCCGAAGCCATTCAGGTCAAAAGAGACATGTGCTGTCTCAAAGACAATTCTGACACAGCATCTGAACAAGCATCTACCTCACGTAGGAAAAGTGACAGTTCCATTAAACCTGCTGCTACCAGCCATGATCCGTTCAACATGAGTGAAGTGAATAATCTCCTCCAAAGGATATCTAATGAGATGGTAGATCTCAAGAAGACAAGCAATGAAAATCAATAAAACAATAAGGGATTCAATAGGCCACCTTTTATGAGGCCAAATCAACCTCCTCAGAATCCACCACCTCCAAATTCCAGCGAGGGGTTCACCTCAGAAGAGATCTTCTTTGTCTTGGAAGCCTTAGATGCAGGAACACTAGATATCCTAGAAACCTCTTAAGATCAGTCCACCCAAGAATCACAACCTCCCCAAGAGGAAGAGGAGGATGACCAGTAGATCAGCTCTATGAGCTTCTTTTTAGAAGAAGAAGAAGAATAAGAAGAAAAACCTGATATATTTTTTAATCTCTAGCACAAACACAATACAAGTTCTAAAGGGCCACCTCCCTAGGAGTCATCTCCTCCAACACAGACCCCTAGAAATGGTAAATCTCAAACTCGGAAGGACACCCTCATTCCTGATCCAAAATACAACTTGGTAGATGATCTTAAGAGATTCAAAGCAAACATATCTTTATTTGAACTTCTCAAAATCCCTTCCATAATGGATTCCTTACCCAAAAGCATGATCATAAAGCAACCCCGAGAAGCTCAGAATAATAATTTTGACTCCACTCCCCATCCAAACCATGCAAAACTGGGAAGTAAGGGCACTCCTTCCTTTTTACATACCTTTGAAATATTTAACAGGAACGTGCATAACTGTATGGTAGACTCAGGTGCTTCATCCAATGTTATGCCCCTTTCTGTATGTAAGAAGCTTAATGTCACCTGGGAAAACTATCCTATTCAGATTGTGCAATTAGATTGATCCAAGGTTAAAGTGGTAGGAAGGCTGAGAAATGTTCTTCTTAGACTATCTGTAGATCCTCAGATTCACCAAACAATCGACATTGTGATTGCAGATATTCCAGAGACCTATGGTATGTGGCTAAGTTGGGATTGGTCAGAGAAACTTAAAGGTTACTTTGCTACTGATTGGTCCCACTTGTGGTTGCCTCTTAACGAGAAGCCTAATAAGCTCAAAGTTGACAGAGAGACTTTCATGAAACAAACTATAACTGATCTCGATGGTTCCAATGAATCTGTCTCCTTTTTTAACAATCAAATTAAACATTTCACATTTGCCACTTTCTTTGGATACTTAATTGCTGATGTATCACCAATAGAGAATGAGCAGAAACACTCTCAGGTAACTCATCTTACATATGTTCCGTTCTCTAGCACTATTGTTCATAACGTATATAATGTAAATACCAATTTCAGCTAGAATCATATTTCCCATCCAACATATGCAATGGATAACTAACTTGGTCCTTGTTCATAAAAAGAATGGGGAAATCAGACTCTACGTAGAATTTAGGAACTTGAACTGAGCCTCTGTAAAAGACAACTATCATGTTCCTCCAATGGAGCAGATCCTAAAGAAGGTAGCCAAATCAGAGATGTTTTCACTACTAGACGGTTTTTCTGGTTACAACCAAGTCTTGGTTGTACCCAACGATCAATTGAAAACTACTTTCAGGACCCCTTGGGGAACATTCACATACAAATGAATGTCGTTTGGACTAATAAACACAGGAGCCACATTCTAGAGAGCCATGGACATATCTTTTAGGGGGTTGATCCACAATTTTGTCATTGTGTACCTTGATGATGTTATCATTTACTCTAAAAAATGACAATAACATTTTTCTGCTCTAAAATAGGTATTCAAAAGGTGCAGGAAATTCAGCATATCCCTCAATCCCAAAAAGTTCATCTTTGCAGTAACAAAAGGTAAGTTGTTGGGTTTCATAGTTTTGAAGGAAGGTATGATCATCAATTCGGAACGTGTCGAAGCAATCTCCAAGATCAACCTTCCTAACTCTCATAAGGCAATGCAGTAATTTTTGAGTAAGATTAATTTTGTTTGAATATTTGTTCCCAATTTTGCTCAAGTAGTTAAACCCCTGTATTTTTTGGTCAAAAAAGATGTACCATTTAGGTGGTCCGAAGAACAGAAAAATGAATTTACTGAAATTTGAAAAACCATAGCAAAAGCACCTGCTCTCATGTCCCCAGATTTCAGTAAAGATTTTATATTGTATACATTTTCTACTGACTTTTATTATGCTGCTGTACTCACGTAGAAAAATCATGAAGACGATGAAATCCCCATTTTGTTCATGAGTTCGACATTTAAAGGGGACAAACTCAATTACTCCCAGGTTGACAAATAGGCCTACATAGTATATAAATCAGTAAAACATTATAGGACTTATATTTTGAATTCAAGGACTAAGTTGATTGCCCCTTATGTGAAAATTTGCAATGTCCTTGTCCAAAAGGAGTTGGGGGAAAAGGTGGAGAAAAGAGAGCTCACTGGATGACCGCCCTTCAAGAATATGATCTGGAGATTAAGCTTACGAAGATCATTAGAGGACAAGGTTTGTGTCATCTTACCGCACAGTCAAACAACCTTGAAAATCAACAAGTTGATTGGGAATAGGAAGAAGCTACTCCTATAGGTTTTGTTAATGCACTTGAAATTGTGGCATCTGAATGGTATGATTACATCAGATTCTTTCTTCATAATGGGTTTTCTCCTAAAACTCTAGATCCCAAAAAACGTAGAGCATTAAGGCTGAAATCAACCCCTTATCAACTTATTAATGATGTTCTATTTAGAAAGAATTATGATAAAGTGTTTCTCAGATGCTTGGAAAAGGATCAGACTGATGATTTCCTGTTTCAATTTCATGAAGGAACTGAAGGTGGACACTTCTCAGGTGATACCATGGATAATAAAATTATCAGGGCATGATACTATTGGCCTATCCTATTCAAAGATGCCGATTCATTTGTCAAAAAATGTGAGCCTTTCCAGAAGTGCGCTGGCAAAGTTAAGAAACCTGCTTACCCCTTGCAGCCAGTAGTAGTCCAATTCCCATTTCAGCAGTGGGGATGGGATTTCATCAGACCCATCAACCCCATATCCTCATTAAAATACATTTTAACAACAATTGACTATTTCACGAGGTGGGTAGAAGCAGTCTCTTTAAGACTGTGTAACACAAGCTAGGTAATTTCCTTCCTAGAAAATCAGATAATCACCAACTTTGGCACCCTTGAGTATCTTGTTTTTAATAATGCCGCATATTTCTAGTCCATTGACTTGACCAGCTACGCCCTTGAAAAGGTGATAAAGCTTAATTTTTTTGCTAAGTACTACCCCTAGGGCAATGAGCTTGAGGAATCCTCAAACAAAAACTTGATAAGCATCCTTAACTAGAATATAGTGGCTTCACATCATAAAGATTGGCACACCCAAATTTACTATGCTCTTTGGGTAGATCGAATCACCCCAAAGGAAACCCTTGGTAACTCCCCTTATTGCCTTGTTTATGGCAAGGAAGCTGTCCTACCAGCTAATCTCACCATTCCTTTGTTGCAATTGGCCCAATCCATCCAAGAGAGTGACTTATCCCCATTACAGTAGAGGATTAATTATCTGCTCAAGTTAGAAGATGATAGAGACAAAGCCATGAATAAATTCTACCAACATCAACAATTGGTTAAGAAATGGTTTGACAAGAGGTCTTCATCAGACAAAGACTTCTCAGTGGGAGATTTAGTGTTGAGATGGGACAAACAACACAAGGACAACAAAGAGTGCACCAAGTTTCAGCGACTTTGGCTAGGACCATTCATTGTTATAGAAAAGATTGGTCCTAGTATGGTTCGACTATAAACACTGGAAGGGGTCATTGACACCTTCCCAATGAATTTTTTTCTACTCAAGAAGTAATTTGTTTGAAAAGGTTGATTCAACCCTGTATATAGGTTTGGTGTGTTATTTTCCTTTTGTTTTCTTGATTTTGGTAACTTTCGGTAATATATACACCCTTGGCAATAATGAGCAATCAGTTTTCTCAATATTCAATACTCTCAACTAAAACAGATCTGTCAGTGTCTATCTTTTCTAACTCATATCAGGGCTTGTTATATTTCAATTATAACCATATTTACAGCATTTTGTTTTGTGGCCCTCTCATCCAATGTTAATAAATTCTACATGCTTTTCTCTGATGATGATAGTTGTGGAAGAAAAGGTTCGTCCTGTATAAGGTCTTATTAAGGCACTGTGGCATATCTTCATAGTGTGGTCAGTCTTTCTCTTTAGGTTTCAATTATGGACATATATATTATCATGTGGATTACAAGATGAGGGGTCTCATCGCAAGCTAGCTCATTAGGTTCATAGGTGCTCAATGGAATGACATCTTTGCCATTTAATATGGGATATCCTATCACATGTTGACTCATTCATGATCTGTAGAGCATCAGTGAGTATCTCTGCCTACACATGGACAACAAGCCATGGTAGTGTCTTGTAATTCATGTTTGACGTTAAACCCTAGTCAAACCCAAAACAAGAGAGCACTGTACATCAGGAAGAGGGGGTCCTATCTAAGGCTAGCCTCACTATTATCATGGGCTTGATGTTGGACTAAAACTATCACCAAATGGTTCCCAAGCCATGATAGTTTCTTTCAGCCATATAGCTGGAAGACAAGAGGTATCCTTACAGAGACGGTTTGTTTAGTTTCTAGATCAGGTTTGTGAATGGCACTGATCACCAGGAACATGGGGCGGTGGTCCTGTGTCATTGCAATCTTGCTTTTGCAATTCTAAAAAAAAACGGGGGAAAGGATAAATGATGGTTTAAGAGGCCTTGTGTGAAAAACCAAAGTGGTAAAGGTCTGACTTTAGGTTTAGCTTTAAATTGTATGCCTATGTTAGCCTCAGTTTAGATGACCCTATCCTCCAATGACATTTGAATCAGAGTTGCATCCTTTTAAATGACCATGGATGGGAGTGCATCAATAATTTTAACAGTTCCTAGTTGGTTACATTCTAACATTTCTTGAGAGTTAATCATTTTCCCACTGACAGGTTTTACTGGAAAAGATTATTGTTTTGCAAAGATAACTAGTTCCATTAGAGGAAATTTCAAATCAAAATGGGCCTCCTAAAAAAAAGTAACCAAATAATAGTTAAAATAATACAATAATATTTATTAATTTTGGAGGAAGAAAAGAAAAAAACTACTTTTTTGTTTGTATTTTCGACATATCTCTCCATGTTTTTACTCAAATTTTGATTGAGAGAGCTCATCGGATGCGGAATTAAATTCTAAATCCAACGAGTACCCACTCGGCATACTTTTGACGGACCCCGCTACCCCAAAAACAAGAAATACTTGAAAAAACATGATGATGACATCATCATCACATTTTTTCAATTATTACTTGTTTTTGGGGTAGCGGGGTCCGTCAAAAGTATGCCGAGTGGGTACTTGTTGGATGCAGAATTTAATTCCGCATCCAACGAGCTCTCTCGATTGAAATTTGAGTAAAAACACGAGGAGATATGTCAAAAATACAAACAAAAAAAGTAGTATTTTTTATGATACCTATCCCCAAATTTATATTAAAAAAGTGTTTAAGACCTATACGGTATTTCAAATTTAAAGCAATTTCATTGGCTAACACATGATGACATGGAATTTGAGTTAAAGTTAAAAGGCCCATTTTGAGTTGAAATTTCCTCTAATGTTCCAACTAGTCGCCATTTGTTGTAGGTACAATAGATCCCATGTCATTTTGACATGGGAGCCCAATTATACATACAGAGATTACATGGTAAGATTCTTCGTAATCTTAAAGTGTTTCATTGAGATTTTTATTTGACTCTTGGGATTCCTTAACTTAACCAAATATCCAAAAAACCATGTTTGATTTCTTTGTTTTAAATGCAGAAATATTGGGTTTTTGTTTGGATTGTTTTAACATCCCGCATCTCGCAACCTGCAAGTTACGAAATGCGGGAAACCTTTTATTTTGATATTTCATTTTCAAACCTGCATCCTGCACCCTGTAAATACGGGATGTGGGAGAGTTTTCATGTGTGTTTACTTTAGTAAACCCGCATCCCACATCCCGCAAGTTGCGGAATGCGGGTTGCAGGGTCATCATTTTTTTGCATTTCGGTTTGTGTATTTCTGCATCCCGCATCTGGAAAGATGTGGAATGTGGAGTGTGGGGCCAATTGAATAAATTTTTCTCTATTTTTTTATTCCGCACTCTGCATCTCAGAAGTTGTGGAATGCGCGTTGTGAAATGATTAATAAACTTGCGATTTCATTTTTGATCCCGCATCCCACAAAATTGATCCTGATCGTTCTTTTTATCCTCATCTGATGGTCTGTATTATTTCCTGGGAATTATAAATAGGATAGCTTTGTTTACGATTTTCACTATTTTTACTGCTGTAATTTGTTTTGCTATGTGATTTTTACCTCGAGAATTTCCACGCGATTTCGACAGTGATTACTACAGTTTCAGGTTGGTTTCCAAGTTGCTTTCTCATAATTTGAATTGTTTACTGTGCTTACTGTATAATTCAGTTTTAATTTCTAGTATAAGTATTCAAAATGACACATGGCGACATCCAAAACCCCAAGATTTACCAGGAGTAAAAACCTTCAAAAGGACATTTTCACCAAAAACCCAAACTTCGGTGTCTTTTCTGATACTAGTAGGCGAGTGACCGAAACTTATCATTTAGACTGGTCTCAAATTTACTCTATCTTCAATAACAATCACCTCTTAGATTTCCAGAGTGACCAAATTGTTTATGAGAGAATTAGGGATTATGGCTTACATATGATTGCTGCTAGGCTGGCCATCCTACCTTATAACGATGGCGTTAGGTGGATTATAGACCACGCAAATGTGAAATATCGTTCATTCAATACCAGTACCGAGTCTCAGTTAGCCAATTTCTGCTCTAAAACCTTTGTCAGGATTTATGCTTTTAAACATTATACCCAGCTCCTTAATGCAGACTTTGTTAATGATGCCAAATTGAAATTCAATTTTGACCAAATGCTTAAATCCTGGATGACTAAACCCCACAAGTTTTCCAAGAGGAAAGACCAAGTATACCCCATCGAATGGTTTAGCCTTACTCCTTGCTTGCAGTGATGTTGTGCAAGCTTTATGGCCTTCCCAACTATTCCTTCTTTAAAGAGAAATGGGATCCCATCGCTCATCATATTATAACTACAAGTGAATCTTTCCCTTGGGCCTCAATTCTATTACTAGAACTCAAAAACGCTATACAAGAGTTCCAGAAAGCCATTGCTACGAAAAAACCCAATTTTTATCTTACTACCTTCATTGTGGACATCTTTTGCGCTAATTTTTGATACCCTAATTTCGGATGGATTTGGGAATTACTGGCCTGGCCTATACATATCTATCATTCCGAGCTCTAGGATAGCACCTTTGTGGCTAGGTTCTATGATATATGTGAATTTTTCCTTGGCAAGGTGTATTTTATAATTTTCAACAAAGAATCCCCTACATTCTCACCGAAAGAAAAGGATCTCATAGCCACTATGGGGGATTGGTATGTGGGGGAATATTTCACCTATATCAGGGTTTATGGCAGCAATGTTGCTCACACGTTTCCTTAGTTCATCCCAGATAGGTTGGTCTTAGAAGAGATCTCATTTCAAATAGTTATATAGGGGATCTACAAGAAATGTGCTGCACTGAAGAGGAAAGTTTGACCCAGGTTTCCTATTACCCTTGGATCGTTGAGTGTACCTACTTATACTTGGGCATCGAAGCTAAGTGCCCACATCATGTCACTTAAACTTGGTTTTGCAAGCAAAAGGCAGCACGATCCTAAAGGGATTGTCGATTTACACCTGAGGCAGAACCATTTCAAAACAGGTTATGTTCATGAGGAAATCCTGGATGATTTTATTTATCAGGGAGTAGATACATTTTCTGAAGTCCTGGAAAGGGATAAGAGCAAAGAAGTGAAAATCCATATTTTTCAATATCAGAAGGAGATCAGGGAGAGGGTAAAACATTATAGATCTATGGAGTTGGATATCCTAGAAAGGATGACAAAAGATAGGGAAGAAAGAGAAGCTCGAGCTGCAAGAAAAGAAGATCTAGCATCCAAAACTGCATCAGTGGGAACTAGCTCAGACTTGGATAAAGGGAAATCTCCTATGGGAGAAATTCCCTAGACATCTGTGGAACAACAAGTTAAGGATTATTTTCAAACTTCATAGCAGATAAAGTAGAAGCTGAATAGAATGACCTCAGCATTATATACTCAAGAAGTTGTAACCTCTCAGTCACCTAAAATTTCCCAGGTAACCATTGTGATTGAGAAGAATCTACCTGAACAAACTCATGTTGAGGAAAAACTTTTAGAGAAGACAAAGATCTCCATCCCTATTCCTACTATTGACCTAACTCATTGAGAGGAAGAGGAGGACAGAATTTCTCTTGTGCCTGTTACTGTTGATACTGGTAATGATTTGAAAAATATCACCAATGGTAGCAATGGTAATCCTTCATCCTCTCTTCCTCAATCTCAACCTTTTTGTCCGTCTGCTCCCTCTTCTTTTGCAGTACTTCTTTCATCAATATTTGCTTTATCATCATTTTCTGATGGTTTTTTTGTGACACCTTTTATGATTGAGATCTCTCGAAATACCACCAGCCTACCTGAATCAATCACACCTGTTCCTATGGTTAAACCTATTCCCTCAGCTATTGTGACTCCAGTTTTCAAAATCCCTTTGCATATTCCTTCAATTAGCTCATTTTCATCCCCTATGTTTGAGAAAATTGCAATAGTGTCACCATCATCTCTTGCTCAGAATCTTACTTCCTCCCCTGCCATCTCTCATATCACTATGGCTATACCTTCTCAAACCACAAATCAAACTTCATCTTTAATATCCACAGGCCTTAGCATACCTCCTATCGATGAGGTCGGAGATGAGTTCAATGAAGATTTTGTGGTATCTTTAGGTGAATATCGATATAGTAAAGCTGAGAAATTAGTGGTAAGATGGGGCAAGAAGAGGGGAAGAGATCAGAATGATATGGATATGTCAATGGTGAATGAATTTTTATGGACATAGCAATCAAGTGATCCACAATCCTATGCTATAGATGCAGCTTCTGTTCTAGGAGCATTCACAGGTGCCAATATGGATGTTGTCAACTCTTTAAATAGAGAGTTTGATAAAAAAAAGGCAGAAATTGTTAGTTTGAAAAAAGCACTAGAGCAGCTCAAGAAACAACATGAGGACAAGCAGGATGAACTTCAACTGAGGAATGTTACTCTTAGTGTAGAGTTGTAGAGATAAAAGAATGATAATGCCACTCTAGTTCAGAAAGGTGCAGTATTAGAAAGACAAAATGAAGATGCAACTGCAAGTGCAGCTTCATCTTCATTTTCTACATTTTCCCAAGAAGAGTTTAAGGAGCTTGCAATCAAAACTAACAGGGAACACTTTGACTTGGTATGTGAGTTATTTAGAACTTTAGCTGATATATTTGAGACTCATACAATGTTTGACAAGATGTTTGTTGTGCTAGAAGGCCTAATTGAGAAAAGACAACAGGCCTCTAAATCTTATGATGATGTCATAGATTGGCAGAGGTACATGAAGGAGAGGCATGATAATATCACTCTTCTCACTACTTTTCAGTTTAAAAGAGATAGAACTATTCTAAGAGCTTGGGAAGACTTGGATGATATAGTGGTTGAATCCATAAAGAAAGCTCAGGCTATCTGCGGCAGAAGATGGTATGCAGTTGATAATATCATGACTGAATTATCCTTTCCTACCACGGTGCTTATTGAGAAGGCATGTCCACCTAAAATGATGACCAAGCAAGTAGAGAAATGAAGGGATGAGGAGGAGGAGAACATCAAGCAACTTGACCACATCAGCATACATGACGTGGAGCAATTAATCAAATAGCCATTTGCAGTACAAAGCAAGATCCATGTCTACATCCAACTTTGGCATCAATTGGCTAAGAATGAGGTCAAGGATTATAAGTGCAATGCTGAATTAGGCATAGAATCAGCCACTTATCCTGATATCGAGTAGATGCTATGAATTTGGAGGGTTTCGAAAGATTTCTTAGGATATTAGCCTTGTTTAGGTTTTGGATCCCCTTTAGGGGGAATTCTATTGTTTGTAATAATTATTTAAGTGAATTATTTCCAATGTATCAAGGGCTCTTGAACTTTTGACTTTTGGAAGGGAGACTGATACAAGGGATCGAACAACACTTCAGGTTTTTGCTAAGGTCTTTTATGTAATTTGTTACAGATAATTCTGAATAAATACATTGTTGCAATTCTTATCTCTTGTACCTGATCTATCAAATTTCTTTGACATGGTTTTAGGTTTTCTTATTCCAAATGTTTAGATGGTATTGTGATTCATTTGCAATTGGTTAATGTGTTTGTTTAACTTTGATTTATATCTGTTAATTATTAATGCATTGATAAAACTTCATGAAATTTATTTTATGAACTGTCTTTATCTATTTCTGCAAATGTTTAGCAGTAAGAGTTTTATAGCTTATAAGTTGGTTTTTCAACTAACTTGAGCATTTCCAGGTTATCTTGAATGGTTTAATTCTGATTTACTATTATTTAATTTTTATTAAACAATTGTAATCTCAGTAAGTACAGTTTCATTATATTTACATTTCTGTCAATATGATGAATTGCATGTTCTTCACATAGCTCAAGACAACATGTCAATCATTCAACACCTTTTCAAAGTAGTTTAGATTCAGATTAGGTTCTTCTTTCCTAGTTAGGTTTCAATTTTCCTTTTCTTTTTGTAACTCCTTGTTTTCCATTCTGGAAAATAGATCCCCTTGTGGACCAAATCCATCCATAAGCCAATGGAGGCTGTTAAAGTATCAGTGGGAGATTACCATCCCAAACAGCCTGAGGATAGAAGAATACCCATGTGGGATTGTTTGAAGCCTTTGGCTAGGTTTTCTTCATGTGTTTCAAGCCTTAAACACCCTAGTCAACCACATACACAGTTGGGGCTTCAATTGTAACTAGGTTCTTTAGATTTTGCACCAAACGTTTCAGATCTGGATTTGAAAGTTGTGACTTCAATTTTTCATGGAAATACAAATTCTAGATTAAAAAAACTAGATCTAAATAATAAGAAGATAGAGTTCCTTGAGGACAATCCAAAAATCATATAGATATACAAAAAAAACATTAAGAAACCGTTGAAATTTTTTTTACAAAAAATATACAAAATAGGGTTAGGGTTAGACATAAAAAATTGCAGAAATATGCCCATATCTGAAGAGAAGCCTAATGGCTACCAGATAGAAAGAAAATCTACAAAATAAAAAATGCCTAGATGATAAAATTGTTAGAAAGCTATAGAAGGGGCTAGATCATATAAACCATCTCTGATACCATGTTGGAAAGAGGGATCATGCTAAACTAGCTTACCTATCTATGCAAAACAATAATATATCAACAATTAGTACAAAAGAGAATAAGAGAAAAAAGAACACCAAATATACGTGGTTCACCCAATTGGGCTACGTCCACGGGAAGGTAGTCTTCTATTATCTCCAGAATATCCCCTCAATCTTACAAGAGAGCAATGCTGGAAACCCCAATACAATACATAAAGATCAAGTCTGTTCATTGTGATGTGACTCCCTTTACCCTATTATATACCAAAAGATGAGGAGGAATGACTCTCACATATTACATGCGAGATAATATAATTCTCCTAAATAACATCTCTTTATATAATGATGGATATCAAGAGTATACTTTACCATATTGAATATGGGATATAATGTATTACTCTTTTACATAAGATTGTGGATATATTTCGACATTAAACAAAGACACACAACAAAAATTGAGCCCAAAATTCGACACTTCTCTGTCGCATCTTTGACACATGCACTTTTTTGGGCCGTCGGTGGCATACCATTAGATATTTAACGTGTTATCAATGTTGGTCGAAGATCCGATGCAACCATGGTGTTGCATATTCAACAATTATATGTTTCAAAGTGTCACTAAAAACTTGTAAAAATCGTTGAATATCCAACACTTACCGACACTTGAAGGGTCAGCCTTCTGATGGGATGAAGTGTCGGAGTCATGGAAAAACCATCGAATATCTGACACTTACCAACACTTGAAGGGTTGGCCTTCTGACGGGCTGAAGTGTCGGAGGCATGGAAAAGTCATCGGTGGTTTTTCAGAAAGTGTCGAATATTCGACGGGAAAGGTGTCAGAGCTTCAACAAAATCATCTATTGACCATCGGCTGAAGGTGTTGGAGCTTCAACAAAAGCATTGAAACGTCGTCGTAAAAGTGGTGCCTAGTGGTAGAATTAACAAAAAAAAAATTGACAGGTTTCCATTCAGGAAGTGGTGTAGTGTAGTTCACTTAAATATGTAGTAATAGTGGCAACATTTGAATGTATTGAATGCATGAATCTTTTCTAGTTTGTCATAATGAGGAATGTATAAGTTGAAAACTTCTAGAGTACTTACAGTTTTGCATCAAAGTTGAAACCACCAAGTGCAAGCCCACCCTGAATAAAAGGTAAAGATGTTATGTAAGTCGGATTTTACAATTTTATGACATTCATAAACATGAAAGAAATTAGAGATTTCTCTGGATAAAAATGAAGTAAAGGATTACATTCTAACAGTCAACATGATCAAACTTGCTTAACTAATATCTATGAGAAATTGATCTGTATCCAAACCTAGAAATGTTGAATACAAAATATAAAATATTAGCTCAGAAAGGGATGCAATCCATTCTTCGAAAGTGGAAACTTATGAATTTAATCAAACAAAACATGACTATAAGCCCCATTACCTGTCTGGGCATCTCCAGTGTTTTTGTCAATATTACCAAGCATCCCATAAATTCATGCCATTTCTAGCTCATGATGACAGCTAAAAAAAGTCATCATATATTAATTCCCAAAGATATCATCCATTTTACTACTGGATTGTAAACATTCAGAAATAAACATATAATTTGGTCCCTAGGAGAAATCACAAGGAAATAAAAATATCAAGGGGTGTATAACTGACAGACTTTACACCGAATTTACTAGAATCCAATGACACTAGAATTAGCGATTTGATAGAATGTTAGTGGGAAGTTTGCTTACCTGTGCTCAGAGAGGGTTGCATGGTTGCACTCAATGTTCAGTTTAAAATCATCTAGATTGCAGTCCAGCCATGTCAAATGCAGAAATTGATTAGCAATTTAGCAACTAAAAACAATACATGTTAGAATTAAAAAAAAAAAACAATTTCAAGAATCATTCCCAAACATGGTTTACAGGAGACTGCAAAAATACAAAGAAAATCATGAATCTATGAGACAAGGAATATGCCCAAACACAATCCCTTAATATGCACATGATGGTGAAAATCCAAAAGTCCAAATAAATGCCACCAGAAAACATCCAAGGCCAAAGTCCTTGCAGGACAAGGAATGGCTTCATTTTGTAATAAAAAACTACAAGAACTATGTACATGCAACATTGTGCAGTATTAAAGTGTGGTTTTAAACATGCATCAACAAAGTCCAACCATATCAAATGCAATGGAGTTGGAAACTTGATATTACAAAAGAAATGCATGGTAGTCCCTTCTAAATTACATGAGTTCATTAATAAAAAATTCAAATATCCAACTGTAACCAAAGGATAATAGACACAATGTTAAGATGTTAAAAATATGCTTTAATCAGGGATGAATTACTTCAAAGCTCAAAAAATTCTATGTGCAGAGGTTGGATCAAAATTCAAAAAAATGATGTGCAGTTAGGAGGCTAGAATACTTTACATAAGTATAGGCAACATTCTGACAAAAGAAAAGCATTTAGAAATTGAATAAATATACACCTGCAAGTCCATATCTCTGCAGGAAACCTATTGTTGTTGTATCATACCAATCATACCTAGCAATAAGTATGAAATACAAGTTTTTTGATACTATGAATAACAACACAATTGCAACAAGCATTAAAAATACAAAAATGATAAATTCATTTTGTCTAAGAAAGAAGGATTGAATTTAATTTCCACTGAGTAAGACCAAATATTTTGTGTAGAAATAAATTCCTAAAAGGCAGGTCCCTTAAAATATGAATAAATCCACATGAATCATGATAATCTATGGAGATACCTATCAAAATTTTATCACACAAATACAATGAACCAAACTTATGCAAAAAAACCTATTCATGTTATTGTCTGCGACATATGGGAGATCTATATCGGAAGTATAGGTTTTCCTTATTGGTTTTGAAATAATGATTGCTAGGAAGTGGCCCCAACATCATGATAATATAAATAATTAATTACACTGACAGACACAATATAAATGGTAAAATTCATGAATATAGTATCCCTAATATGTCACGGTGATCAAGATATGGTTGATCAAAACAAATATACTAAGAGATTTGTTTTGTGTGTGATACCTTTCGATCATTCTCGAGGATATTTCACATTGTTTCATGAGGGTTCAACTATATATATTTCATGCTACAAAGATAGTATATCAATTTATCAAATGAGCATTATTGAACATACATTGATTGCTTGAGCATACAAGCATCATCTGTGCCACACCCCTATGGTTTATATTCTTTTATCGTGCACAGACCTAGAAAAAACCACTAACTTATATAAGAAATTTCCAAAATATCAAAGGTATGCAAGCTTTACCGATGTACCAACTAGCAAAGAAGTTCCGGAATCTGCAATAGAAACACAACCTCTAGCACATAAACCTACAACTAAATGTTCATAAAATGCCATCAATATTTTCATAAGATTCCTTAAGAAGCAATCATGTGCCCAATTGAATAAGCCTGGACTGTATGCTGACATGTTGATTGATCATCAATGAGGAAGTATCCCATGTCAGACTGAAGGAAATAGAAAAATCGATTTATTAGAGTGTAGTAATACCATGACATACCTACTAGTAACTATGACTCATATAAAGAACATGGTATGCATGTGTTTATCCTTAAATACAGTCAATATTAAACCTAGAAAAATAACATGATTCTATTACATACCTTCCAGTAACCCTTTCGAGTAACATGATCATATTTATGTTTACCCTTAGAGTGATTAGGACCAACACCACCAAAAGTCATGGCTGCAAATGGGCTTTATTCAATAAAAACATTTTTTCTTTGGGAAAGAACCTCGAAATTGTTTCCAAAAAAAGTGAAACTGTTGCCTTTAGCAAAAAGATGTCATACCAAATCTAGTGATCTCTTGTTGTAAATCAATGAAAATGATTGATACTCTTTTTTAGGCCATGGATACCTCTGGAAGATTGCCTGAAAATGACAAAAATAAACAGTTTTTATAACTTAAGCATTCAAACAATGCCTTCCAGAAATAAAGTATCAAATAGATCTTTATTTTTTCAAGCATATCTCAATACTTTGTTACCATAATTATCAATGTAGTTATTCTTCTTTTGTATTCCAGAGTTGAGATGTTTGCTCTAAGTGACCACTTTAAACTCGGTGATAAATTGGAAGCAATAAAGAAAGATATAAATGCCTGATAAAATATTTGCACAAAGAAGGCTTTGTAACAAATTAGAAATTATGAGTAATAAAGTGCACAGTGATGTTGGGGGGAAAAGTTACAATGGAAATTGAAAATACCAATGTACACCATGCCCAACTCACGACCTACAGGGATAAGCACAAATATAAAAATAGGTTTTCCACCACACAATCAAACATGAAAGTTGAACAAGATATGAGATTAAGAAACAAATTACAAAACTACTGGAGAAAGATAAACTTGGGCAGATAACGATATACTCATGTGGAATAATAGGGAAACAATGCTTCATATTCCATTTTCCTCACAAGTCTATCTATCTTTTTCTGTCTTTTGACCTTTCATATTCCCATCAAACTCAAATGCCTATCATATTTCTTGTAATGAAATGCTTACATTTAATTTTTTTGTCCTAGCTATATGGAATTGGTAAAGTATTACCAAGGGGCCAGTTATCATGATAAATCAAACTATTTAAGGTAATTGTTTATATCAGATAGAACAAAGTTTGCCTCAATGTATGGTAATCATCATCATTAACTAAATGTATGTGTGTGCACATGCATAAATACCCAATACACAACTCAATCAAACAAAAGAAAACATAATTATACCTTGATTTGTGGATCTTCACATTGTCTTCTTATGCTTTACCTTTCAAAACATCATTCAACATACTTCATATTTTGTCCTGTTGCAATAGTTTCATGTTAGGACCCATCAAGTAAATTTATGTTTGTTTATGAAAATAACAAAACCAATCTAATACAATTCTATTACAATGTAAATTACAATACTATTCAACTATTCAAGTAAATTAATTGTTATTGAATAAATCACTTGTTAAAACATGGATAACCAAAAATACTATGTATATAAGGCCATCGATCTAATCAAAACGCCATTTCTTTCCTCTTAACTATGGAAATGTTTCTCAACGCTATCTGTAACAAGTTCCAATGGAGGAGTCAAATAGCAAGAGTGAAAATTATACACTAAAATTATATAAATAGATGTTTTTTAATGTATTCTTCCTTACCATTCATTGAGCTCCTCTCTATTTCGAGAATAATTTAATATTCTCTACTAAACATGACCAACCACGTGAAGGTGGAAGCTCTTATGGCCCCTCCCCCCCTCACATCACTCTCAACTCCCCAAACCCAATGCATCTACTTGCAAATAACAATTTATTTCACTATTTCACAATCCAAATAACAATGCAAATAACAATGCATCTACTGCAAATTATTTCACTCAATAGTTGAAAGATGATTTCATTAAATCATTATTTAAATCATTCATTAAACCATTCAATCATTCAACAGCTGAAAAAACCATTCATTATTGCATTCATTAAAACATTCATTTAGTCAATGGCAGAAAAAAAAATCAGTAAACCATTCATTAAAGAATTCATTCAAACTTTCATTCATGAAACAGAGGAAAAAACCATTAAATGTTTTTTTTATAAATAAGAATTACTCAAAATTTGTTTAATCACTTCCTTTTTAATTTTCTTCTCTTTAAATATTTAGTTAGAGTCACATCTTTTGGAATCTGATCATCAATATCCCTACTAGTCTGCTCGCAAGGTTAAACTTCAGGCGAGGGGCGATGAATTTCTGCAATAATGTCAAAATCTTTCATTAATATATTTATATTTTGATAAATACGAGTAATTCATTTAAAAAAACATTACAAATTTTTGTTTTTACCTGCCATGGGCACATCAACATGTTCAACATTATCTTGTACAGGCCCAATCTTTTCTGCGTTATTTGCATCTACATCAGGGATGATTTTAGGGGCGAATTTTAAGGGGTGCCCAAAAAAAGATGGGCGAATTTTTAATATTAAAATGGTTTTTTTTTAATTTAATAAATTAGCCCATATTTTATTTTATATATAATTTCCCTTGACTAAATAGCCCGCGTGATTAACCTCTGAAAATTCGTAAAACCTAATTTCGCCAACCCATCGATGGGAAAATCGTGACATTCGCCCCGATTTCTTCCGTAATGGAGGTGAAATCACCAAAAATTTACAGTTTTGGAGGATAAATGAAGATGATTCGCCCAAATTTATGGTAGATAGGTTAAAAATTTGGTATTTCGCCCCTATTTATGGATTTTTGGGCAAATTTGTTTTAGTTCGTCCCTGATTTGCAGGTCTTGGATGTTCATGCATTGGGTATGGAGCAGCACAAGATTTGGATCTGCTATCATTAGAAATTTATGCAAGAACAGAGATACGGGTAGTTGGTTGTAGTTAAGAGTGAAGAGTGAAGGAACTGAGCTCTGTTCCATTTTGTAATCTTACTTCTCTAATATCAGATATGCTCCAGCGAGCTTTGGTGTCTCATTAGTTATTGTAGTTAATAGCTAGCTCCTGCAGCATATTCCCAAAGGAGGAAGGGCCCCCTGCTTTGGGACTATTTCCACATTTCTTTATTATTATTTTTATACTCTTTCCTATTCCTTTTCTCAGCATTATGTGTGTTCCTTTTCTTTTTGCTTATGTGTTTTAGCAATTTATTGATTTGTGATTATTAATTTGCTTATTGATTTCATTGCAGAGTAGAGATTTACATATAAAGATCATTTCTCCACTGAATTCGAATCTTCAGGTGAAAACGGATGGCATAGGTCTGCTACATCGATTCGATTTCCTTTGAGAGTTTTCCTTACAGTGTCAGCCATGAGACTGGGTTCATTGATTATGACAAGCTGGAGGAGAAAGCCTTGGATTTCAAGCCTAAGCTTATTATCTGTGGAGGCAGTGCTTATCCCAAGGACTGGGATTATGCTAGGTTCCAAGTTGTTCATCCATTCTTTGGCTATTTTTTTTATACAGATCTGTTACATGTTCTGTCTTTTCTTGATATTAAAAACACATACTTATTAGCTTAAAGGGAACTAGTTCTGAGAGTGGATGATATTGGTCACACCAAGAAAAAATATGGTCTCTTAATAGTTAATACAAATGCATACAGTTATGAACTGTTTGAAATTGTTTACTTCATTTTAAATCCATCCATGTTCTAAATATGTTGAGTCCTCTCTTCTGTCTGCAACTATTGAGTTCATGCTATTTTCTATTTCAGGGCGATATTCACAGGCACGGTTGTTGTCATACCAGACATATCAGTCTTATCCTCACCTGGTGACAGAGCAGAATCTCATAGAGAAGGTCCTCAAAATCGAAGTGCAGCTAGTGGTTATGAAGGAGTGTGTGGGCTTAAATCTATTGGTGTATGAGATCTCTTGTATCATATGGCATTTATTGCCAAATCTGTGCAGGTATTATAGGTCTCGTTATCCCTTACTTACTAGATTAGTGATTCTGCATGTAAATCATAACTTTCTCTAGTGGTTTGTTTCAAAGATTTCTCAATGTTTTTTTATCATCATGTGTAGCTTCATGACAAGAAAAGAGGTGTTGATTTTAGAGGAGTAAATAAGGATGGTGAGGAGGATGATGCACCCCATTTTATGGTAATATTTGTCCTCAATTTCTAATCTAATTTGTCAGCATCTGGGGGGAATCTTTGGTGAGCTAAAGCATCCAGTTACCCCTTTATTCCTGTAATTTATGAAGCTGTCTTTAGCGTGAAACAGTTGTAATCTAATCCTCAAATCCTATGGCCTTCACTTTGTTGCATTTGTTTGGATAGAAATTTTCAATAGCAGAAACCCTAATGACATATCTAGTTGGCTGCAAATGTAGGGCCTATGGCAGTTTTCATTTTCCCATGTTTACTTATTGCATCCCTACTGCTGCTTGTTATTAATGCTTCTGATTGTCAGCGTTCTATGTATATAATTTCTATTTCTCCTTTCAACACATGTGGACCTCCTATGCTCATTTTGTATATCTATTGGCTATTGCCTTCAATTTCTAATAGTAGTTGGTGTCCCTGGTGATCTGTTTCTTCTTTAGGCAATGCTGGTTTCTGTGGCTTCTATCGAAGATCATGGATGTTTTCATTTTAAAGAGCTTAGTCCTGCTTCAAAGCGTAATTTTGAGTATGATCAATCTGTAGAGAATTGTGCCATGAAAATGTTGAATTAATTAGTCTCATTTTTTTTCTTCAGACAATGCAGTTTGAGAAGTTATTCACAATAATGAAATCCAAGGAATCAAGTTGCCATTTCACCTTGTTGGGAGTTTTTTTCCCTCTTGAATGGAGTGGAGTTCAACCCTACTTCTTTTCTGTGCAGATTCTGTACCTACATACCTTAAACAAAGCCAATGCTTTCTTTATTTTCTTTCATATCTATCTATCTATCTATATCACAAAAAATAATTCCAATCTCTTAAGCTGTGAGCACTATTGTCTGCGACCTTATAAGTTATTCCAGTAGCATCCCTTTCACATTTTAGAAGGAGCATTTCTATTTCTACGTTGTCGCTTTCCTTTGGTTATTATAAGTTTGGCTATGAGAGTAGCAATAGTGTTTTAGTGAAGCAACAACCCTTTGTAAAATAACAAATTTGAGAGGAGATAAATATTTGCTTGTAAAGAAGCTAGCACTTAACATATATGTCAGGGAATTTTTTTAGTGCATCATGGTAAGGAGCAAAATTTTATTTGATAGGAAGCTTTTAAAATTATCCATCAGTTGTACATTGACTTTAGGAAAGGTGACACATTTGGTGTCTTAAACAGTGCATCTATATCTTGCTAATTGCCCTTATTGCTGTTTAAAGTAGTGATGGACCAATATAAACAGTAGAAATCATAGTCTTTATTGCTTGAGTAAAAGAAAGGAAACCGTGAAGAAGAATTGTGAGTCAAAAACCATGGAGGAAAGAGGAGGAATATAGGAATTTGCTAGGTCATGACCACAGATGGCACAAGTGAAAAATTTAATAGTATATTAAATGTTGCTAGCATAGGAAAAGGACCCTGGACCATAATGACTATGTCCATTTAAAAACATGGAAGAAATAGGAGGAATATATGAATCTATTAGGTTATGATTCATTTCTCCACAGTGAAAATCTGGCATAAATCATTGTGTAGAAATGATTCATAATGAGGAATATGGTCATTGCTAGCATAGGATAAATGACCATAATGACTATGCTCCCTACCAGGATTTACTGTAGACATGACACTTATTGAATTTGCTTAGAGATCGAGGGGCCAAATGATTTGGATCATAGATGGGAAACATTGATTATTAAAATAGGAATGTTTACTCCACAATCATTCATTAAACGCTAATGTTATTATTTTTTTTATCAGTAAAAGGCATTGTATTATTGTGCCTAGAATTACATCAGCTTTCCCATTTAGCAGGAAATTATATACTAGACCACTATATACTTATCCACTAGTAGGATGACAAATCGAACCTTTATGCCATAGCTGTAGGCTGGGTGTGGCCAAAACTTTCCAAGAAAACAAGATACATGAGTTATAAGGATAGGTTAAAAAGTGATGACCACCATTTGATCACAAATTGAAATATGTTTCTATTGATTGGGGTCATGTAGTACATTGCAAAACTACTGTAAACCTTTTGCATCAGATTTGTTGTACCACCATAAGGGGAATAATTGTCATGAATAATTTTAGCTAGATCATTCTTGTATGAAGGCTGCCGTGCAGCCCAATCATCTGGACTTCTCATAAATACACTGGATTTAGCTCAAGTGGCATAAATATATAAATGAAAATCAAATATCATGAAACATACAAACTACCATCTGTGATTTTGGAAATATAACTGAAACTATTGAATTTCCATTGGTATCAAGACCACAAAGGTAAACAAAATATACAACACAAAATAACTAGGATTTACCTGCTTGTCAAGACTCAAGAGTTGGATCAAGATTCAAAAGATGATGAAAGACATGATGTCCATGCTCCAACAAATGTTGAATTAATCCCAAAATGCTTCCATTCCTGTGTCACTACCAGCCTTTAAATTTGGCACAAAACATAGCACACTTTTATGGTACCATAAATGCTTAAATTTGGCACAAAACATAACACGCTTTTATAGGAAAACAAGGACCAAGATACATATGGTTGACAGACATGGGGGAAATGGAGATGCATCGTTTTATGATGAGGACTGCTTAGAAAGGAGGCGTTCCTATAAAGAGGATGAAAATGACCCATGTTTTTCCCTCTGCATTAACTACGCTCACTCACATTTCCCTTCAACTATGAAAGAAGCAATTATCCCTAAGGTACGCATAAAGAGCATGGGATGTGTCCTTAGTTTTCTTGTTTTGTCTCGTTTGATGCATCTTGTACTTGATGAGGAAGCTTAAGCAAAGTTGGTACATTTTATTATATCATCATTATCTCTTTTGAATGCAAATGCTCATGTGCTTTACTATTTGTTCTCTTCCTCAGAATCCAGGATCATATATTACAATTGATAATATGAGTGTATTCAACACACCAAGGAAATTTGTTAGGTCTCTGGAACAACAATCCTCCTCCAAAAACACATGTAGAAAATTGCAATCTAGAGGAGAAATTGCAGATTCTGTAGAAGCTAACCATGATAATTTGAATGCAATTGACTGGAATATGAACTTAAGTCCAGCTGCAAATGGCACTACCAATGATTCCATGGGTGGAGACAATCGACATATGATCACAGCATAAAAAGGAAGGACAATGCTTGACAGTCTCTATAGTGTAGCTGATGGGTATTCAGTTAGAAGCAATTCAAAAGAGGGAGATCTGCAGAACAGTTCTGAATCATTAGAGGAAATTTGGGGTCTAAAATGGGCCTTATAAGAAAACGTGCCAAAATAAGTTTTTGTGAGTTGGAATTCAAGAACCAATAGAATTTCAATAAAATAAGTCAACCATAATGGTTGAATTGACATATTTGTCATTAAAAAAAACTACTTTTTTTGTTTGTATTTTCGACATATCTCATTGTGTTTTTACTCAAATTTTGATCGGGAGAGCTCCTTGGATGCAGAATTTGATTATGCATCCAATGAGTACCCGCACTGCATACTTTTGATGGACCCTGCTACCCCAAAAACAAGAAATACCTGAAAAAATGTGATGATGATGTCATCATCACATTTTTTCAAGTATTTCTTGTTTTTGGGGTAGCAGGGTCCGTCAAAAGTATGCAATGTGGGTACTCGTTGGATACGGAATCAAATTTTGCATCCAATGAGCTCTTTCGATCAAAATTTGAGTAAAAACACAAGGAGATATGTCGAAAATACGAACACAAAAAGTAGTTTTTTTCTTTCTTCCTCCAAAATTAATCAATATTATTTTATTATTTTCCTTAGGAGGCCCATTTTAGACCCCAAAATTCCTCTAATGGGTCAGAAAGTGTGCATAGAACTGATTCTTTGTCACCTGCTTCAAGCGCTGTTTTTGAGGAGATGTTAGATAATGAGGAAGATTACTAGAGCACTGGCCTGACCGAGTTAGAAAAAGAAGCTTATAAGATAGATGATAAGAAAGAAAATTGCTTACCAGCTAATTTCAATTCGTTTGAAGGTTCAACTGATTCTTGCAAATGGCAAGAGACAAAAACATTTTGTAAATGTTGGAGAAGAGCATTGTGCTTTATGGAATCCATTCTGGGAGTCTCCTTGTGTGCTGTGTTGGTTGTTCCTGCAATTATGGTGGTTGTAAATTTATTTAGCAAGCAAGAGGAATACCATGTCATCATTCCCACCTAGGACATTCTATTCTATGGTCATTTAAAATTATTAATTTACAAATATTATCGACTTAGTATGCAGCCATTGTTTAAATGGGAGTATACAATTTCAATCATCTTCTTGAAGCATCTTGCTTTTGTCTTTCCCTTATTCATCAGGATTTCTTCCATATATTTCATTGCAGAGGGGATTATGATAAATCATAATTCCATTTATGCACACTAGGAGGATTAAACATGGAAATATTTCTGCTGCTAGAATGATGTGCGAGTTATGAGGATTTTTATCCCTTGAATATAAAAAAATCTATTGTGAGGTCTCATTTTATATAAATTACTCAAACCAGGAGTGGTGCCCAAGTCACTGGCCCATCTTACAAATTTAACAACTCTAGATTTATCATACAATAATGTGGTTGGTGAAATTCCTAGGGAGATTGCAACAAGTAAAAAGCTTCAAGGTCTGGCATTGGCATATAATAAACTGAATGGCACTATTCCACCAGAGCTTGGAGACCTCAGTAGTTTGGTGAAGATGAATCTTACGGGTAACAGATTACATGGGAAGATTCCTGATACAATTGGAAAGTTAAATGGGCTTTCTCACCTTGATGTGAGCAATAATAAGCTCTCTGGTGAACTGCCTAGATCTCTTGCAAACTTGGTCAACATCGTTGGTCTATATGTACAACAAAACAGGTTATTTGGTGGCATTGCTGGCTTGCTTTCAAAGAGCACAGTCTGGCATCAGATCGAGACACTGAATTTGAGTCTAAATTCATTTAGTGGAGAAATTCCAAGATCCCTTTCCAATCTCTCTTGTCTAACCTACTTGGATATTCATAGCAATGAATTTACAGGTGCCATTGCTCTAGAGATTGGTAGTCTTTCACACCTTATATACTTGGACATTTCTGATAATTATCTGACAGGAGTAGTCCCTGATGAATTGTGTGACCTTATGGATCTTAACTTCTTCAATATGTTGGATAATCTGCTGGAAGGAGCTATTCCTGAGGGTGGTGGATGTAGTAATTTTACGGCTTCTTCATTTGTTAGAAACAAGGGTGTGTGTGAAAATTTGATAGGCCATAATTGCAATCTTAGTCCAAAACAACAGCCTCATCTATTAAGGACTGGGGTGATTATTGGGATCACAATAGGAAGCATCATTTTTGTGCTCGACCTAATTTTTGCTTTGGTAAAATGGAAAATGTTAAAGCAAGAGGCTTTCCCTAAGGTGGATGAGAAGAGAAAATTGAACCCAGCCATTGAACCTAAGGTGGATTAGCTCAACCGATTGCCACCAATGTTGCTGGGCATTTGTCTTGTTCTGTGCTAAGTGGGTGCTTTGTTTGAATCTAGTGAGGCACACACTAGTCTATACCGATAGGTTTACCAGGAATGACATCCATGAATGTGGGGAAGCATCGCTTGGGTTTCTAGGTGAGGTTTACCTTGGACAATAAAATAGATTGTAACAGTTTTATTGAATACTTTTCAAAGAATTTATCCATTTTTTAATCTTGTTATGTATTTGTTCCAGAATTGAAGAAGTAATACTGTAATTCACAAAATTCCGGAGGTAATTCTTAAATCAACAAGGATGAATGTACATTCTCCTTATTTTCTTACATGCTTCATTTCTATCATTGCCTTAAGCACATTATCTCTAATATCTAACATCATCACATTTTGACAAGACTTCTCCAAAGGTTTTCCCTGAGCAAAAATCTATCTCAGCCTACTTGAAACTTTCTTATGTTTCCAAGACTCTACTTTCCATTCTTCTTTCTATTTGAGACATAAAAATCCTAAAAGATTTGAGTGAGTTCGTTTTGTTGTATGGTTATGTTATCTATTCTTTTGTGCTTTGCTAAAATTTCGATGGTTATTTGGTGAGTAGGTTGAAGTTGATTGAACCCTGAATTTTTATTTTAAATTCATTGCCTGATATTAGTTTATACTTTGTGGTTGATTTAGTGTAAGGGCTATAGCAGTAGTATTGCAAGTTGTTTAGTGCATTTCAGGCATAATTTTGCAGGTTCAGTAGTGTTGGTGGTCTTCTAACCTGCATACATTTTGTCTCATTTAGGTTGTGAGTGGAGCTTGAAATTGTCTCATATTACGTAGTTCAGCATATGTCAACTAGTCTGTGTTGTATAAAAGTAATTTAGGTTGTCCATTAAAATTGGTAACATGTATGTATTTGTGTTTTCTCATAGTTAACTCATTTATAATATTCTAATTTCTAAGTATGAACATGAGATGTGCAGTCTTTATCATAAATTTTTCATATATACTGCCATTGCTAACATTTTTATATTTGCAGCCTTTATCAAGACATTGATACTGATGTTCTAGATTGTTGATATTCTAATGGGACTAATGTGAGACTATTTATACTCTTATAAAACAGGTTAAACTAGCACAAATGGAGTATTAGCTACCGCGGTTGACACGAATGTGGACTCATCTTGAAAGGAAGGCAGGAGGCATGGTGAAAGAGATGGGTGAAAAAAAAATTGAAGTAGATAAGCGTATCTTACGTGATAGGGTATGTGATGATCATAAAATAAACATCATCTGTATTAAGTTTGGAGCTTTGGTTCTAAATGGAAGTTGTATTGGGTTCTCAACATCCTTTCCATTGTTTATATAGTGAAGCGTTTAGATGGACTGGTTATCTCTATATCTGGGCTATAACCATTATAGATGCTGTATGTGTCATAGCTTGTGTTGAGATTCCTTCATCCATCCATCTATACATCCATGTCTATATGTGCGTATGCATATCTACCTTTTAATATATGTGGCTCCAGTACTTTTTTGCAAAAGTCAAGGATATGGAAGAAGCTCAATAAAAAGAAAACAAGTTACAGAAAAGTGAACAGAATGATTAGGCCTCTTTAGAAACAAGAAAAATGTCCAAATCAGTATATATTTGTACACTATATGTATCCTGTACACACTTTCTTTCTGTACATTATGATTAAACATGGATCCGGCAATGACTCTACATAGTTTCCATGTATTTACAACTTTTTTTCACACGAAGCATTGTAATTACTCTAAAACATAACCGATTTCATGTCTGGGACATTGCAGCTGATAGCATGCATAATGCAGATAAAACAATAAGTTGAAATTGAAGCTTGGTTGACTTGTTGAGGTTCTTTATTTCATCTTCACTATATTTTCTAAAATTTACTTAACAAAAGTGGGGCTTTTATCAAAGGGTGTTGGTTCACTAGTGAGGTTGGAAAAATTTTAATTATCCACCATGGTTCCATTCTTGCTATAGTGTACCCCAATCACATAGCATGAGTTTGAAATATGGGAGGTGTTACCCCCCATATTGTATGGGTGTCCATGTGTGATTCTGCTCACACTCTTCTGGGGTTGACAATGTCATGATGGTGGTGATTGAAGGAAAATCTAGGCATGCTAGTGCAAGAAAAGGTATGAGGTGATATGAAGCAAAGTTTGAGTCCAATCCAGCATCCTAATTGTGACAAAAGAGGTCATTTTTCAAATCTGGGTGCATTGTGTGCCCTAGATCAGTAGTAGCAGCCTCAAAACTCAGTTCTGGGCACTTTTCAGACCTCCAACTAGCAATAAAGGGCTATGGACAACCTTGTTCATAATTTTGGGCAGTTATGTGGGAAACTAGTAGTCAAAAGGGACAGAATAGTCCTAAAACAACCTGAGGATCATCCCTAGATCAATTCTAGGTATACTCCTAGTTAGTTTAAGCAATGCTCTAGGCATGAATAGTAGGTTAGGATCCCTAAACTTCAAATCTGGGCACATCCTGGGATTTAAAATCAATTCTCAACTCTATTTGACCTCCTAATCAGCAGTAATCTGATTCTAGGTATATTTATTGGTGAGAACAGTCCTAAACCTTTAAATCTGGGCAAAATTTATGGGTAGAAATGACAGTAAAACAGTAGTAAAATGCAAAATACCAAGTCTGGGCACAATCTGTGTGAAGAACAGCAGCATAAAAGTGTCCCTAGGCATGTTGTAGCAGCAAATAAACATCTCTTGGCGTCAATTCAGCGGTAGTAATTCATCATTATCAGTTCTGGGTGGCTCACATGGCATATTATGTTGTTTTTCGAGCACTGTAGGGTGATGTTTTGCAGGTTTTGGTCTGGAAAGGTTGTCTGTACTTTCTTTGGGGGTCGATCCACCTTATATTCCTGTTTCAAGAGGTTTGTGCACCATTTTTGGCATAATTAGGGTCCAATCTGGGCAATAAACCTCACAAGTGAAGAAGTATGGCAGCATTGATGTGTTATAGAAGCTCCTCTATCTATCACTTGTGACTTGAGGCTTAGAAGTGTCGATCCTATCCACATAAGTCTGTTGAATTTTAGCATTAGCATAAATACTTAAATTTTTTTGTAGAATAGCTTAAACAAATGACAAGTGCAGTAAAAACACATTCATCACATAAGCACAATGGACACAAGAGTTTTTCACTGGGGAAACCTTCAAAGGAAAAAAACCCCAAAAACATTAGTAGCTCATCTCATGAATGAGATGACTTAGGAAATTCTTCAAAATGTTCCTTAAATCTATATTTACAAAAATTACCCAATTAGGGCTTCATCAGGAAAAACAAAGATTTCTCTCTCCTGCCCGAAAGCAGAGATTTATCAGGAATTTTTATTTGCATCTGACCTTATACTGGTAAGCCCACTTTCTACACTTGCAAATGTGTAACCTTTATGTACAGTACAATTTACTCTTTGAATAGGAGATTGCTAGTGTCAAGTCATGAAAAAGTTTTAGGGATCTTTTGGGAAAATTTGCAGGTTATGCAAGATGGAGACATAGTTCAAGTTGGGAGGAGTGAAGATATTCTGGGTGGTGGAGATTTATTAAATCTAGTTGGTGCACACCAACATACTTTGGATGCAATTGATGCAGCACAGATTTCATCTAGGAGGATAGCGCCACAAATAAGCAATAACAAAAGTAGATTCTACAATACCATGGACTCTGAATCCGATAAACCATTTCAAAATGAGGATGCAGAGGACCGAGCAATGCCTCCTTTGATAAACTGATATTTTGAAGATTCTAAGCTCTGCAGTAAAAATTTTATTATGAAAAATTGAAAAACAAAAATATGCACCAATGTTTATTGTCAGTTTTAAATGTAATTCCAACTTATAGTAATATGAAACATTGTGTCTGGTTTTCTAGGTATACTGAATTTGGAGGTGCATCTCCTCATAGACCAGTGGAAGATCTGGCCTTTGTAGTATGGATGATCTAGTCACTTTGAAATATTTGGTTACAAAGTTTAGTGCATCTACAATATGTGTAGAAGAAATAGATCCTTTAACTAAGTGGCATCTTCCTAAATTGTATATTTCAGAAATGTATAAATTATCTCATTTTTTCTTGCATGCCAAAACACGCTCATATTTTTTAGAATGAGTTTTCTATTGAAGATACCCATTTAGACCATCATTATTTACAGTTCATTAAGAAGAACGATATCTAGTCATATAAATCCAAAGGTTTCAAGTATACCCATTTAGACCATCGTTATTTACAGTTCATTAAGAAGAAAAATATCCTGTCATATAAATCAAAGGTTTCAAGTTCTTGCATCTTGGTTGTGTACAAATTGATATCACTCCTTTGTTTTGAATAGGCCTTAATGCTTTTATATAGCATAGCTTATGGAATACCAACATTTAAACTTTCTTAATGTAGTTCTTGATACCATGCAAGCCTCCTTGCATGGTGGTCTTGTTTATCTGTTTGTTTATCCTAATTTTATTGTATCTCTGTTTTTCCTTGCATTCACTCTTCTAGACAAAGAGCCCCTTGACTACTAGATCCTTACAATGGTTCACTTCTTCTATATAGAGAGGCACTCTCCAGGATGGATCCAACTTCCTCACCATATTTTCATACAGATATTCTTTCCTTCGACCTCAGATGGTAGGATAGATTCACAATCAACTTTAGAGGTTGACCCCTGCTCTCTGTGGCCCAATGGCAGGCCCTTGGAGCACTAAGGCTCTTTTCTAGGAGCTTGGATTTAGAGAATTGTATTTTCTTTTGAAATTATGGTATCTTCTCTCATAATAATGATCAGTTTAGTTTATTTCTTTTATATCAATCACCTTCACACTCCTACTTTGTTAGTTTGTATGGCCACTTATGTATTGAGCAATCCCATTGACCTACTTTTGGTCATTTGTTGGACATTAATAAACTTGTCATATGTTATTCCATTTATAGACTCATGGTGTCACTATGAAACAAAATCCTGAACATCGTACTCTCCATTATTGATTTGTCTACTTTATATTCATACCATTCATGCATGCAAAGAATTAGGAAAAAAAGTAGAACACATTCTTTTAACCCTAGGTCATTATAAGCCAACAATGTGGACGAAATCCTAGAGTGACTGGTACTGAGATTATTTTGTAGTTAATTTCAATTGATGGAATAACAACTTACTTTATTTCATGCTTAAATATATTTTGAACTTCAAATTCTGTTCAGGAGAAGTAAGAAGTTGAAGGCAATCCTAGCAATGCCTCCTTTGATAAACTGATATTTTGAAGATTCTAAGCTCTGCAGTAAAAATTTTATTGTGAAAAATTGAAAAACGAAAATATGCATCAATGTTTATTGTCAGTTTTAAATGTAATTCCAACTTATAGTAATATGAAACATTGTGTCTCGTTTTCTAGGTATATTGAATTTGGAGGTGCATCTCCTCATAGACCAGTGGAAGATCTGGCCTTTGTAGTATGGATGATCTAGTCACTTTGAAATATTTGGTTACAAAGGTCAGTGCATCTACAGTATGTGTAGAAGAAATAGATCCTTTACCTAAGTGGCATCTTCCTAAATTGTATATTTCAGAAATGTATAAATTATCTCATTTTTTCTTGCATGCCAAAACACGCTCATATTTTTTAGAATGAGTTATCTATTGAAGATACCCATTTAGACCATCATTATTTACAGTTCATTAAGAAGAATGATATCCAGTCATATAAATCCAAAGGTTTCAAGTATACCCATTTAGACCATCATTATTTATAGTTCATTAAGAAGAAATATATCCTGTCATATAAATCAAAGGTTTCAAGTTCTTGCATCTTGGTTGTGTACAAATTAATATCACTCCTTTGTTTTGAATAGGCCTTAATGCTTTTATATAGCATAGCTTATGGAATACCAACATTTAAACTTTCTTGATGTAGTTCTTGATACCATGCAAGCCTCCTTGCATGTTGGTCTTGTTTATCGATTTGTTTAGCCTAATTTTGTTGTATCTCTATTTTTCCTTGCATTCACTCTTCTAGATAGAGAGCCCCTTGACTACTAGATCCTTACAATGGTTCACTTCTTCTTTATTTCCTAGGGGATATTCATATGCCTTCATCTCTGTAAGTACCATATCCAAATTTGTATAAGGGCCATATCCAAAATATTCTTGTAGCTTATCATGTACACTCTTCCCTTTAATAATTCCATATACATCTTAAAACTTCAAGTTTTTATTCTAGAAAAATGCAATCAGATTTTCATAATGTTGTTTGGGATATAAATCCCCTTTACCATCCTAAGGGGATGGGAGACCTTGACTTACAATATTGTCAAAGATGGATTTGAATGAATTTGCATCCCTTTCTAGTTGGGTTGCTTTTCCCTGTTTTATTTGAGCTATATTCCTTTTATTAATCAAATTAGAGACATCCATGTTGGTCTTCTTTGTATATATTATTGTCAATGCTTTCAACTCCTCATTGGTTCTAGTGTTCAGGATGTCTATGATATATTCGGAAATATCTGGGTTTTTTTCCAACTAAGCCAATGTACTCTTGATATCTTTCATAGTAGTAGAAGCTAGGGTCACTCGTATTCAATAATAGTGAAATAGATCCAATGCTTGGTGAGGGTGATGGCTATTTGATCCCAAACCAAGTGTTTTTCTCCTTTTGAAAGGGGATTCCATATGAGCTTATTTATAACGTGATCTACTTATTTTTGCAACTTGATCTTGGTCTCATGTAAGTCAGTGATGGCAGAGTGTATTTTTTGTGCCAAATCTCTTAGGAGCCCTACCTCATCTTCATTTTTCGTAAGTATTCTTTAACCTTGCTAAGTTCTAATTTCTAGAAGGTCAAACTCATAAAATGCTTGCAAGCTAATCATTTGGATAGGCTAAAGACGATGAATGGAGTGCAGTTCCCTTTGCAGATATTAAATTATAATTATCCAGTTTTAGATCATTGGATTCTTTCTCCAATATTTATACTTTCTCTTTGTATTCCTAAACAAATTTTACCATTTGGTCCTTCTCCTCTTTGGATTCCAATATATCTGATGTATGAACATGTTATTTTGTTGGGACTTTCAATTTCTTATTTAGAGATTGGATTCCATTATCCTTTTCCTTTAATAGGTTTTGCATAGGAGTGGGGTTTTATGGGTCTAATCCCCACTCTACTACGTTATACTCCATGAGCTCAGTAATTTTCAATTACTTGGACTTGTTAGCGACCTTATCATGCTTGAGTCATCTATCTATCATGTGAACTATATGCCACAACTTGTTTACATTCATGGTTGATATGAGAACATCCCTAAAGATCATCTCCCTAGTATTTCTATTCCACTATATGTTATCAGTGGGACGCATTGAGGTCATTGATGTACTTAGTGGCCTTATGCTTGTCAACAATATTATTTCCTTCTGTGCATGTTAGCTATAGTATTATCATATTAAAAGCCCCATGTTTTAAGTCTATAGTAGACAACAACCTAGAATGCTTTCTTGTATAAATTTATAACTTATGAAATAAATCTTTATTTAGATGAACATTATTAGTTCTGATTTGGGAATATAATCCAAACAATCTAGAACTAAATCTAGGAGATTGGGCTGAACATGTTCCCTATTGGTAGGATGAATATTTTCCATGGGGCCATTAAGTTGTTTTGAAGCCATCAATGGTAATTGATGGTATTTTCGATGAATATGTATATCTCTGCGCTTTATGGGGAATGATACTCTAGATTGCAAATCAATCTTGGTCTTCTTGGATTTAGGTTTACCATATTCTATTTCTTCTGTATTCACATCAAAGGATATCTTATTTAGCTACCTTTTAGCTCTTACATATTTTTTAATTGGGCTGGGTACCACCTGTTATTTTTCTTAAGTGATTAATTGCCGCATATTTTTTGTACCTCTTCCCAACTCTCTAGGTTGGTAATTGTGTTCAATTGTTGATGAGGATGGTGTATATATTCATACAACTTTAATTTTTTCCTCGTTTTCAATACAAACCCATGTCGTTCATAAATCCACTTAGTTCCAAGGGATATTTAGGTTTCCAAGCATGTCTTCCATAATGGATTGAGCTATTATGGAATTGACTATAAATTAA
>LPNX011180207.1:77171-116989 GCA_001517045.1 Pseudotsuga menziesii | reverse complement strand
TTTACAAATTGAATCTGGACAAAGTCAAATATCTACCTGAGATACTCTAAAGCAAACAACCAGGGGTTTAAAAAAGAAGAAAGCTGATAGGGTTGGACTTCAAATGCATAAATCCTAATCTCTCAGAAAATAATCAATCCCCTATTGATGAGTTGGGACTCACCTGAAGAATCTTTATGCATTTTAAAAACAATATAGGAGCAGAACAACTATACAATAAGGTGTACAAGAAAGAAATGGCATTGTTTACAAATTCAATAACGTCCTCATTTGTGGGTTGGACTTTCACAATCTTTAGGTCAGACTACTGGAAGTGATATACAAGATGGTACATAATCATGTGCAATAGGTATGGCTAATATGCAAATAATTTTATGGTTGAGAAACTATTTAATTGGGCATGCATAATCTCAGATAGGTAGAAGGAAAAATCTAATCAGACAGTGAACGCTCTAGATAGAGGAAAAATGGAAACTAGCATATGAAATACAGTTTCATCCATGACCTTGTCATGATTGTACCCCAAGACATGACATGACATTATCATTGTGACTTGAGCCAATTATGAGAAAAAAATTGATTTGTAGGGGAGAGGAACCATGTGTAATTCTACTCCCGGAGGAAATAATGACCTAATAAATTGCTCCTTTTATTCTTGGCCTAGCTCTTAGAACTTGATAGAGCATATTATGGTACCATATCCTATATGAACTCCCCAGTGATAGGGCATATGATGGTGCTATATCTAGCCATTATTGCTCTCTTTTCTTATGAGTTCAATTCAATGCACCAGTAAACCATTTGAGGAAACATATGCATTGTAGGAATTTCAACCAAGGGAAGACATGATTCACAAAGTTATATAAAGTCTTTACAATTGTTGAATCAATCTTGGGAATTCCTCATGGATTGTTGTATAGTCATAATCTCTAGCACAAGATTGATCAATTCAACCTTTGTGTCGACTAGGTGTTTGTCTTGCACAAAGGGCTTTCCTGGAGTATTTGGAATAGAGGATATAGGTGTGGAAGCAATTAGAAACAAGAGGAAAGGGAAATTCATGGTAATAATGCTGTATTTATTAGGTTTAGCACTAGTTATAGAGGTGAGGAATGAAGAATGTTCTTTGAGCTACTAGTAACAATGAGAATTTTTTTAAATGGGAGGGATTTAAATCATGGTATTCAAGTATTATTGCATTGAATTGAGAGAACATGTAGTGAAAGTATAATGGATAAGAGGAAATGCAGTAGGGATTAATTAATCATTGATCATTTAGATCAAGTTGGTGGGATTAATTAATTAATCTCTAGCAAAGCCCAACACTCTGTATGCTTTTGGTTGCCTGTTGGATGCAAATATTCTATGTTGGTTGTCATTGCTTGTGTATTGGTTGTTTACCTTGCTTTCTCCTTCTCAGCCCCCATAAGCATTCATCTTCATAGGTCTATAGAACAGATGAAATATAGGATTATGTAGACTGGTTTTGCACTTTTAGTCTTTTTCAAGAGGCATTTTTTCTACTTCAAGGTTTTCATCTCTGCTTTGAGCCCAGTAGTGTCTTTGAAGTGCTTATATACATGGATTGTTGTTGGTGGTAAATATGATCTTTAATGTCAATTATTTAAGAAGTTGTAGAATATGATTTATTTTGCATTGTGTGACTATATAGGGCCTGCTTCTATCAGATGTTTAGCTAATTGCTTTTGTGCTCTGCACCTTTGAGTTATATCCTTTGTTCCTAACATAGTCTGGTTGGCAGTTTATTATTTAGCACAAATCAGTATTTTTGTTTTTGTTTATATTTCCTGTTGATTCTGCAGTGATATGTTCTTCAATTGTTAATTATTTGCCCTTCTTTTCCCATACACCATCCCTTCCTAGCCAACCTAGCCATCATAACCAGTATAGAAAAATCGAAGAAAGAAAGAAACAGGAAAAAGAAAAAGAAAAAAGAAGGATACATGCATTGTATGGCCATTCTATCTTACACAAAACAAGATCTACTGGATTGATTGTTTACATTGTTTGATTTAGGTCAACCAAGAAACATGGCAATGGCATCAATGGAAACCATGCAAGAGCAATCAGACATGATTGCAATGGATAGAAATACTAGCCTTCCTCAGAAAAGGGGCTGAGAAGATGAAATTGGTGTTGGATTAACAGATAAGAAATGGCCAGGATGGGACTGCACAAATTTGTGAACTCAGAAATGGCCAGGGTGGGATTGCACAAATTTGACATACTCGGGATTATGGTGAGTGTTGACTGTTGACACTCTGTTAACAGAATTCATAAGACCATTGAGACTGGCGAGTATTGATTTGTCAATACTATGTCAAGGAAAATTGTAACAGCATTAAGGTAAGTATTCATCTCAGAGCTGGACTTGCTGTACGCGGGAGTGTTGGGAGTCATACACAAGAGTGTGGAAACTATGGTTTGGAGGTCTTATGCACACGGGGAGGGTTTGTGATGAGCATAATTTTTTGGGTCAAAATTTAGAAACGAAGGTCTCCCACCAAAATATGCCCCTTGGCCTGTAAGTTCTCAAAGAATGAATAAAAAAAATCTTGCTCAATGGCTTAGTGAAAATATTCCAATTATGCAATGAGATCAAGCCAATAGAGCATTGACCATTGTCCTAAAGCCATCGATCCTACATATAGGGTCATCATTCAAAGTGATTTGGAGTGAGTAATATTTCTATAATGAAACAATATTTGACCTTTCAATGGCATAATTTCCTTTAAAGAGTGGTCAATGAAGAACACTAGTAAAGTGGGGCATGTAGTATCCTTTTTCCCATCTTGCACAATCTTGAAAAGGAGATCTTAGGGTTGCTTGATCCATAATAAGAGTCATATTTTTCTGTTTGATCCATAATAAGAGTCAGAATCAATCAGGTCCTAAATTGAAAGAAGAGAGTTCAGTCTAAAAGGTGTTTCAGCAGGACCATGTGCTGCAGTCCAATAACTGTGCACATCAGAGTGACAATCGATAGTGTTATGGACGCATGTTGCACTTATATTTTAGTTGTATGCATGTAAGCACTTACCTAGGGGCACAAATTTGGGTGCAATCTCACAATTTAGTTTGACACGGGTTTGCTGAAGTGGATAGAGATCTCAACAAGTGGTTATGAGCGGAAGTTCACAGTCATAAGAAATTGTCATATGTTTTCTCTGTCTTTTCATCTTCTTGACTATTGTACACTAATGTATTGTTCAGATATGAACAAATGAGATCTACAATGCTTCATATTCATCATGTTGTATTTATATTCCTTTCTCATTTTGTAATGGGGTTGAGTGACGGTAGTAGTACAGCTGATTCAATTACATTGGATCTCTGGAGTTTGTAGAAATTGATGGATTGTAGTTGCTTATAAAAGCTTCAATTCTGTTCATATCTTTGTTGTACATAATGTTTTGTTTAATGAAAATTTGGAGTTGATATTTTCTTCAAATTTTTTTTTCCTGTTGTGTGGATTCATTTTCCAAGATTGTTTGATTACTTCAATATTTGCTTTCCATTTTATATTGGCTGTGTATGCAGGATTATATATTGCAGTTGTTGCACTTATTTCCACTAGGAATACTTTGGGATCATATTGGTATTATACTTTTAGAGCATTTGTTTCACATGTAGTTGTTGATTCGATAAACAATTTATGGGCAATATTTGCTCTTAGACAAAGAAGGAAATGGAGGATGAATTGCAGAGTTGTGTTGGAATGGTTGAAGCCAAAGTTGCTACTCTAAACTCAAAATTTGGGCCTATGGATGGTCAATTAATGAATATAGCCCATCTATGGAAGAATTTAACAACTTCTATAACAACATGATAGGCTACTGTTCAATAGAAATTGTTTGATAGCAATCTAGGCAAGAAATGAATTACTTCTCAAGGAGGCTCGATGCTAAATCTAGGTTCCTCTTTCAAAGTGAAACCCAAACTGAAAATTTCACTCTACGACCGGTCAGGTGGAGGCCTTGGACTTGATAATTTCCCAAGGAAGTTAGATCCCCCTTTTTCAAAGTGCAAAAATTTATAGATGATGACAAAGTTGAATTTGAAAAACTATGCATGCCTAGGCAAGCTTTGTTGTGGTGGGAGGATTTATGTGAGTGCAAGATAAATATTGGTTCCATGCAGGCTGTGACTTGGGACATATTTAAAGCCTCAATGAATAAAAAAATTTACCCCTTTAATTATTGGAAGCTCTTAACAAGAAGAGCTGCAATACCTGATTTAAAAATCCAATCAATTGGTAGATTCCTATATGTTATATAGCATTTAACTTATATTGATGCATGAAGAAGCCGAATTGGTGGTCAAGTTAAATTAATAGAAGCTAATAAAGGTTGGAAGAAGATTAATAGTGTTGTTTTTTCTAATGCAAATCATGGTGCACAAATGAAGCCATTTAGTGGGACCGTGAGTTTTGTGCACTGTCTTTTAACTTGTGTGAGCAGTGAGGCTATGTGGGCATGGTAGTGTGAGTGAGACCATCTGAGGGAGAGTTGAGATCTCCGACCTGTGACTCCTAGATGCTGTGAAACATAATTATTGCTACTAGATGCTATGGACTATTGGAATCATAGAAACCTTGCTGTTGGATATTTATTGTTGTGGCCATAGTTAAAAGTTAAAACTTAATACCTCAAGTATTTTCCATAGTTCCTTGTTGGATATTGTGGGTACAGTGAATAGTAAATACTTAACTATTTTCTGCTGATGGACAATAAATACCTCAAACATTTACTATTACGTGGCTATTGTTTGTGATGTTGCAATTGGGAGAAAATACTCAGAACAGGGTCTAGCACTGCTGGAAGAAAATGATCAGAACAGGGCACTTCTAGACTTGTTCTCTTGCTATTGTGTACTGGATATTAGCAGTTGGGTCTGCTTTTGTCAATTGGATAAGCTTAAATTGCTGTTATATAATAGTTTTAATGGTTAACATTTCAATTCTCATATTTTAAATATTTTTAGTATTTGGGATGGCCTCCTATGTTGGAGACTTCAATGTTCCATAGATTTTGTGGGGTGATTCCACATGTCCCCTTGGATGTGTTCCCTTGCTCTCAAATTTGCATATCCCAGAAACTTGGTGGAACATTGGTGTTTTTATTCCTTGGAAATAAATCCTTGGGAAACGTTTGGGCACTTGCCCCCATTTTGATTATGGTACCCAATCTAAAACTGGTGGTGTAGACTTTGTGTGCTTAACTAACCTTGTGGTAATCTAACAACTGACTGGCACACAATATGTACATTAAGCATATAATGAAAGTAACACATTAAGCATATGATGAAGGTAAGAAAAATAATTATGATAAGATAAGATTATTTTATTAATGTCCAACAAATGATCCCAAAAGTAGATCAAGAGGACTGTGCAGTACCATGATAACAATACAAAGTGGGATCCAAAAAGTATCTCCTATAAAAAGATAAAAGCTAACAATACAAAGTGGGATCCCAAAAGCAGCTCCTATAAAAAGCTAAAAGCTAACAATACAAAGTGGGATCCCAAAAGTAGCTCCTATAAAAAGCGAAAAGCAAAACTCAAACCTAACCCCAACTCCATATATGAATTTGAGGTTATGTTTTAGATAAAAATAGATTCTACATTATACTTTTTTGTTGTAACATTGATGATTTGAGCTACATTACCTTCATGCAGCTTATTTTAAGATTGATGGTTTGATATTTATCTCTTACATTGTCTCTTTCTTGTATCTGATAGGAAATGACGCTAGAATTTGAGAAAGGTAGGCCAAGGAGCTATCTCTTCACATAGATAGTTTCCTAACATTAAATGATAAATAACTAATTTGACGACACTTTCGCTAAGAAAGAACGGGCTCATTCAAGTACATGAAACCATGTTGGTGTTTAGCACAAATATCTTGACAAATTTTTATGGTTTGTTTATTGCTTTTGTTTGAAGCATTTTGTCAATTTTTGAAGTTTTTGTGTATTTTGGTTAAATATCATGTTAATTCCTTTGAATGATTCTAGTTCTCATCGATGCTTGATTTAACCCTTTGTTGTAGCTTGAATCAAGGTTGGTTTTAGGATTTGAGAAAAGATTCTTTTATTAACTTGTAGTTGCATGAATTAATTTTCTTCAGTTTTTCAATTCTTTTATGCTGACTGTATATTTTCTTTGTAAATACTTATCATTATTCAAAAAAATAAACGAGCTCTACATATCTAAGCGAAGAGAAAAATGGTCTATGAACTAGGTTCCTATGCATTGATCATTGGATACCTATTGGCGAAAGACCAACATTCATCTAATGCAATAATCAATTGGCATAATTGTATTAGCCTCCATTACCATAATTGGCTAGTGGAGGCCAAGATCAAGCATACTGTATTATTCTATGAGTTTATGAGTTTGTCAAGATTCAGGTCCCCACATGTCCATTGGACCATTAAGGATGAGATAACAAGTGGAGTCCCCACTTGCCCTGAATCTAGTCAGTGCGGTTGTGGTTCACTGACACCTTCCTGTTGTGACTTGTGAGTCTACATGTTCTGTTGTTGATGATGTCATTCATGTTATTTGATTAATGTTGTTATTCTTTTATTTTGACAATATTCTATAAATAAGTGAAAGATTCACCAGTTTTTACAATTTTTTATAATGAAGTTAAATATTCGCCAAGTTTTTACAACATTATATAATAAAATGAAAGATTCACCAAGATTTTACAACATTATATCATAAAATGAAAGATTCGCCAATATTTTACAACATTATATAATAAAATGAAAGATTCACCAAATTTTTTATATATACATATTATATTATTGATAAAATCGCCTTCAAATTTTCCTATATATCGGAGAGATTCGCCGAATTTTTATACATATAAATCTAGGGGGGGTTCTTAAAATCATCCCTGATATACATGCTCTGTAGTTGAATTGTGTAGAATTAGAATTAATGTTCATCATCTAGAATGGTCTATAAAAAATAGTAGCACATTAATAAATTCATTACAAGGATGAGAATCATGATCTTCGTTTGGTTGGTCATGTACATCGACGACATGAACGAGATCATTACTTTCGTGCACAAAAAGGAATAAATAATTTATGTTAATATTTTTATAAGGAATAAATTGCATGAACATTAATAAATTATCATTAAAATATACAGTTTTTACATACTTGGGCACCAGATGGATCAGCAGAAGATCGTGCAGTATGCCCAGACAAGCTTCTCTGGTGTTCAACAACGGATTCAAATCCCTGTTCGAAGCCAAGCTTCATGTAATCCGCACTGGGAAATTCTTTGAATTGGTGGGCATTCATATTTGCATGATGTCATTAATTTTACATTTTTTTCCAGAACAAAACAAAAATAATAATCTGTATGATATTTGGATGCGGATTTGGGTTTTGTGATACTTACATATCGGGCCGCCAAATTGGAGTAACCACCATGCCCAAGCTTGTGTTGGCCAATTTTTTCAATTCTTGCCTTGGTGGCCTTAGATGTGTCTGAGAGCCTAGTTAAGTTTTTAAATACGTTAGTCGATGTACCAAAATTGATATAAAAACTAGTAATAATAACCTGCTTACCACTACATTTTGGAATGTATTACATACCTCCCTGTTCCAGCTGGTGGTATATTTCCTAATTTTCTCAAGCCCTTCTCTTTTCCATCTTCCACTAGGGTTTTCCACTCCATAGATAGAATCATTGGAGGGTGCTCATACCTAGGGTTCTATTCTAGGTTAACCCTATACTAGTCTCGGACAATCTTCATAGGTTTTCCAGCCTTTTGTAGGACCTTCAATGTATCGAAAGTGTCTTTTCCAAACAGACTAACCAAGTGATTAGTCAGATCATCCTTTAAATATTTTGGCTACTTGTTCCACATTGTGTAGATGGTGTGTCTAAATATCTCCAAGGCCAAATAATTCATATGTTTATAAAATATATCATTTTCTTGCAAAACATTAATGCCATCATTAGTCAACATTAAAAAATATTATCGGTATATTAGACACAAATTATAAAAACTAAATTGAACTATCTATAATGACCTGGAATCCTCTCTATCTTTATTGGAACCAGTTCTTCATTCACCAAAAATGTACACAATATTGAACCAGTGTAAGTGACACGAGAAGATCCAGGAAATGCTTCCACCTCTCTATCTAACCCTGCATCCACCCCTTCTTCTGCATCATCTGTTGTGGGTGGGGAAGCATCGAATGCACCCTCTGTTGCCCTTGGGGGTGTCACAGAGCATGCTGCCAACTATTCAGTGGATCATATGGGAGCAATATGTGGTGTACGTGGAGCGGTTTGGTCACTGGGACCAACATTGCCTTCACCAGCACTCATAATCTCCATAGCGCACTGTAAATTCAAACCATTGTATTATAAGTTCAATAGCATATAAAATCAAATATTATAAAGTTGTTATAAATGAATTTACATTATTATTCAAGAACTTACATCCAATTGTTTACATTGTTGTAACAACAATTAAATCCTTTTTTCAACCCCTTCTGTTTGTGGAACTTCCAATGTCAGAAGAATCAATTCCTCATTTTGTTTTTCCCTGGTCTTTTGTAGCACCCTGTTGGCAGCTAGCAACAACCCCTTCATTTCTCATTAAGGTGAAGGGAGATCAGCTTTGACTGTGATTTACCAATTTAAAATTATAAAGAGCACCTTCATAATCTTTGATTCTGAAGGTACTCTCAATCAAAGAAGAGTAAAATGATATTTTAGAAGTTGGTGAAAACATGCTCATGAACTTGGCAATTAACAACTGTCAGTTAGTTTCATAAATTTTCATGTAATCAATTCAATCATTAAGATAAATTTATGTGATTATATATGATTTAATAAACTCGAAAGAATAGTATGCCAAGGGAAAATCAATAAAACACATCTTGTGTTTATTTAAAAACTGGATAAGGATGAGGTATTACTAGTCCTAAGTTCCTAGAACTAAGGGTGGTTTTGAACCTAAAGTTTATATTTCATGTAATGCCTTACCATGACTTTGTAAACATTGTATATATATAGTTAGTAAATAAATGAATATAATATGGAGATTTTCATATATTATAGTTTTCTTTTATCCTATCAAGTTCGAGATTTTGAAAAGTTTTAATATAGATTTTGAAAAATGTTATGTGTATACTTAACATAAATATTAAATCAAGTCATTATTTAGATGTTATGCAAAGCATTAAGGTATGTGATTTCGTCCCTATATGGCCTTGAATGCTACCACCTTTCACGCTAAAGCTAGTAGAATGCCATTAATTGGCAGAGTTTATGAAGAGCCATGTGTTAAATTGATAACAATTGTCACATAGATCGCTGAGTTGGCACAGAAATGTGGCTTGCACCTCATGATAAACCAACAGCTGTAGGTATATTGATGCATAGTATTAACGAGATTTAATGTGATAGTCATTCCATTTTACTTTGATGTACTAATTCATTATGACCACTATCTGTAATCAATGTTTGAAATGATGATCCATCAATCACAAGATCTCTGGTATGCCTATTCGGTTAAATTCCACTGCTAGTCGTGGCTAAGTAGTGGTTAAACCTGCATATATCATAATATAATGTTAAGTTCCAGCACTCATCATTGCTAAGGTTCGGCTAAAATGACCAAGTCCATAGATCTCATGTTTGTCAGATCCAAAGCATGTAAAGTTTGCACATCATGTCATACGTTTGGGTACCTATTCCCTCCTTTTTCACCTTTCTGTTCATTCCAGTTCGAGGCCAGGAGAGCATGGAGGAAACTATGGCTCCTTTGAACCATTTTGAAATCTCTGGTTCTGAGCTCATAGAAGCAGACGAGAAATTATCCTTGCGATTCGAGAAAATTGGGTGGGGGCATTTCTTTAAGAGTTTCGATGGCCATCATGCAGAAGTAACTAAAATGTTTGCCATGAATTTAAAATATGACATTGTGCAGATAGGGGGTTTTGAGTTCATTATTAACGAAGACAATATAGCAGAAGCGACACAGCTCCCGCAAATTGGAGAACACTGGTTCAAGGGTAGCAAGGTTAATAAGAAGAGGTGTTTATCTCTGCTGCTGCCATTGCCAGATGATACTAAGCTAAAGATAGGTGTTCCTGTCAAGTTATTAAAGCCCGAATGGAGAGCTTATTACGAAATACTAGTCAGGTATGTGTCCTGTGATGGACGTTTCTCCCATTTATACTATTACCATTTAAGACTCTTGCTAGCATTATAGGGTTGTAAGCTCAATTTGCCATTTTATTTATGGCAAAGTTTGAAGAAGATGTCACAGGCAGTTTGAAGTTTTAATAACCCTGATAGAAGTCTTTTTCACCATGGGTTAATCAAAATTATAGTGCAACATCAATTGTCTGTAATTGGCAAGTCATGGGATGGGTTTTTAACTGACTGTCAGTTGGGGCCGACACAGTACTGGCCGAACCCTTCCCCAAAAATTCGTAAGAAATGAAAATCTATAAATTCCGAGGTCAATAATGCTCCTGAAACTGTATCAGAGTGAAAAGGGTTCGGGGAAGTCAGTATACCCATAAACAATGGGATTAGTAATGATGAAGATGGGAATACAGTCCCTTGTTGCTCTAAAGCAGTCCTGAATCGACCCTTATCTGGTAAAGGTCATAGTACCCCTACAAAAACAGAAGAAAGATTAACTAAAAGCAAAACTGATAATGTTGTTGAGTGTAAAAATATATCTGAATCAAATAATCCTTATGAACATAGCAGGGAGTCGATGCGTAAATTAGATCATCTTGCCAAGATTTGCTGTGATAAGGGAGGGTTTGATTCGAAAAATCTGTTGTTTTCGAGGAGGGTTACTAGGAGTATGAAACCTTCAATTTCAGTTCCTATGGCTAATCGACAGGCTTCTCAGCCTACAGTCGTCCATATTGAAGATGACATCCCATCATCTATCCCTGATACTATTTATGTAAATAATCCTACTTTTGTAAAGGGTAATGATGCAAAATCGGGTAAGGCTGAGGTTACTCAACTAGGTATAGACACATGCATTGCAAACCCTGAACCATCATTTATCAATCCCCAGTCATCTAGTCAACATATTGATAGCTCTAATTCTCCTCAAGCATCCAATGAAGAAGAAACTCTGCAGCATGTACTAGATAATGCATACCAGGCCAAGATTACAGAGTTGAAGGATAAACTTAAGCATTGTCTATCTAGTACAACGTTGTTAGAAGAAGAAAATATAAATTTTAGGGAGGAGTTACTGGATTGGATCAGCATATGGAAAGAAATAAGTGCTAAAAATAATCAGTATAAAAAAGTGAAGAGGTCAATAATAGGTACGAACCAGTGTTAGTTTTTCATCAAATAAGCTAGCATTATGATCTTAGGATCTTTTCACTGTGAGAATAACAAGTACATCAATAAAACATAAGCACATCACAAGAGACAAGAGACACAAAGAGTTTTCCTCGGGGAAACCATAAAGGAGAAAACCCCGCAACTTCCTTAGAGATAAAATCAGCACCAAAACAGTAAGAGATCTCCCAACAGCAGTGGTCTTCTAGTCCCAGTATATTTCCTCCTCCACAAGTGTGCCTCACTTAAGAGAGTGAATGATGTGTGTGATAAATAGAGAGTCTCACTCTCTATTTATATTCTTCTGTTCACTTGAAGTGCATTTTCACACGTAGGCTCGACCTAACAATTACTTACCCGAGCTTACACCTTAATTAGTGTATAATAACTCGAGTGCCCCAAAACTGTGGGGACTTACCTAATGACTTGACATGACTTGTTTACATTATTAATCCTCCCGATCGGAACATCGGGGCATGACCACATGACTCAAATACATAATAGAAACATCCCGGAATAAACATTGGGTTACAATATATAAAATACATAGAAGAATACATTCCGAAGTTACATATACATCAACACTCCCTCTTAACTAGGAAGGTATTCTTTCGACACAATTTTCAGCACTGGTCTTCTTCTCTGTATCAGCTGGATCATCTCGTCTTCAAGTCATCTTCATATTTAAGTCATATTCACTGGATGTGGATCATCTCTCAATCTGGATCATCATAGAACATCATCACTAGATCTGGATCATCTCTCGATCTGGATCATCATAGAACATCATCACTGGATCTGGATCATCTCTCGATCTGGATCAACATCACTGGACTGGATCTGGATCATCACTCGATCTGGATCATCACTACTGGATCATCATTACTGGATCTGGATCATCACTCGATCTGGATCATCACTACTGGATCATCATTACTGGATCTGGATCATCACTCGATCTGGATCAACACTGGTGCTATCTCATGATTCTTCTCTTCATATGAAGTTCTACAGAGCTAGCCATTTTTCATGTTGGTTGTAGGCATACCCTCATGTAGGTCTTCGCCCAACACTTACATATGACCTACTCGTCAGAAAGGCATGCCCAGCACTTACATCTGACCTACTCGTTAGAAAGGCCCAGCACTCACATTCACCAGCATGATAGGAACTCAAACTACTATCATATGTGAAATGGCTCAGCACTTACAACCACCAGCATGATAGGAACTCAAACTACTATCATCTGTGGAATGGTAGAGCACTTACAACCAACAGCATGGTGCAAACTCAAACTACCACCATCTGAGGAAAGGCTCAGCACTTACAATCACCAGCATGGTGCGAACTCAAACCACCACCATCTATGAAAAGGCACAACACTTATAATCACCAGCATGATGCGAACTCAAACTACCATCATCTGTGAAATGGCTCAGCACTTACAACCACCGGCATGATAGGAACCCAAACTACTATCATCTGTGGAATGGCACAGCACTTACAACCAACAGCATGGTGCGAACTCAAACTACCACCATCTGTGGAAAGGCTCAGCACTTACAACCAACAGCATGGTGTGAACTCAAACTACCACCATCTGTGGAAAGGCTCTCAGTCCTAGACTGAGGATCCCTGGTACCTTACCAGGTAGCTCCATTCAAAGAATGGCGGTAGCCCTTATATCTAACACTAAGTCAGATTGGCTTAGCACTCATATCTAACATGGAAGGAACCTAATACTTTAGCCATGACAGAATGGCTTCAACCCTTACATTTGATCAAGTGGGAACACATCCCTCTATCACATCAGAATGGCCATGCACTCATATCTGATCATGCGAGGACAAATATCATGGTCATATCAGAATGGCCCCCAGTCATAAACTGAGTTTTCCTGGTACCTCACCAGGAAGCTCCATTCCAAGAATGGCAGTTGCACTTATATCCGACCTACTCATTGGAATGGTCAACACTCACATCTGACATGGAAGGAACTAAATCCTTTAGCCATGAACAGAATGGTTCAGCCCTTACATCTAACCATGTAAGGAACCAATCCTCTCACCATGTCAGAATGGATCAGCCCTTACATCTGACCTACTCGTCAGAATGGCTATGGATCTCAGCACTCATATCAGTCATGGAAGGAACCAATCCTCTTACCATGACGGAATGGCTCAACCCTTACATCTGACCATGGAAGGAACCAATCCTCTCACCATGTCAGAATGGCTATGAATCTCATCACTTTCTCTGGGAGGAAGCCTCGATCTGGAGAACACCAAGTCTCTCTCTGAAGAATTCAAAATTCAGCCTAGCCAATGGCTTCATCAATACATCAGCTATCTGTTCCTCTGTCGCAATATACAGGAGCTTCACTGCTCCTCTCTGCACCATATCCCTGATATAGTGATACTTGATCTCGATATGCTTCGACCTATCATGGAACACTGGATTCTCTGACAACTTCACGCAACTCTGGTTGTCACAATGTATACAAGTAGAATCCAACTGGAGATCAAATATATCAGACAGTAGCTTCCGCAGCCATACTGCCTCACAACTAGCTGAACAAGCTGTGACATACTCTGCTTCAGCTATACTCAGTGCCACACAGGATTGCTTCCTGTTAAAACAGGAGATCACACCTGATCCCATACTGAAGCAACATCCTGAAGTACTCTTCCTGTAGATGGCACTGCCTGCCCAATCTGAATCAACATAACCCTCCAGGTTAATCTTTTGATTCGCATCGTACTTGAGCCCATAATCAATTGTACCCTTCAGGTACCTAAGAATATGCTTTGCAGCAATCAAGTGAACACTTCTCGGATCTGTCAAGTACTGGCTCAAGGTATTCATAGCAAAGCAAATATCTAGTCTCGTGTTCGTCAGGTACATCAATGACCCAATCATCTGATGATACATCGTAGCATCAACCGACTCTGACGAAGCATCACTCAATGGCTTCAGGTTCAATGCCATAGGTGTGGCCATTGCCTTGCATTCCATCATCCCGAACCTCTTCAGGATCTCTACTGCATACTTCTCTTGTCCAAGGAATATCCATCCGTACTCTGCCACACCTCCATACCTAGAAAGTAATGCATCATTCCCAAGTCCTTCATCTCGAACTCGGCAGCAAGATTTCTCTTCGTATCAGCAATCAACCCATTTGTAGCTGTCACAAATAGATCATCTACATACAATAGGAGCATCACTGGATTGCCATCTTCAACCTTGTAGTAAAGGTTGGAATCCACTTTACTCTTGGTAAAGCCCAAACTGGATAGAAAGCTGTCAATTCTACCGTACCAAGTCCTGGGTGCTTGTTTCAATCCATACAGGGATTTCTTCAATTTGCATACATGAGACTCTCTGTTATGTGTCTCAAAACCGAGTGGCTATTCTACATATACTTCCTCTTCTACTACACCATTCAAGAAGGAATTCTTGACATCCATCTGGTGTATCTTCCATTTCATCACTGCAGCCAGAGCAAGTACTGATCTGATGGAAGTGTATCTGGCTACAGGTGCAAAGGTTTCTTCATAGTCTACTCCCTCTTTCTAAGAGAATCCTCGAGCTACAAATCTTGCCTTGTACTTTTCAATGCTACCATCTGCAGCATGCTTGATCTTGTAGATCCATTTGGAAGTGACAACTGACTTCCCTTTTGGTCTTGGGACAACATCCCAAACATCATTCTTCATGATCGATTGATATTCTTTGATCATAGCATCCTTCCATTCTTTCTGTTCTGCCACTTCTTCATAACTGGAAGGTTATTTATCAATAAAATCACATAGTAAAGATACATACCCGGAATTAGATCTGGTCCTCTTTCTTTCTCTGTGATTCTCTTCTGGAGCTCCATATCTTTCCACACCTTGGATAAGTTCACGTACCCAATCAGGTTTCCTCTTGTGAGTATTCTTCTCCAGAGGTGGATCTACAGGTCTTTGTGGTTCCTTGAAATCTCGGTCTTCTTCTTGAGCTTCTTCATTCATGATTGTATCACGAATATTGGGTGCTTCTGCTTCTGCTTCTTCAGGTTCTTCAGTAGGTCTCTTTCTAGATTTGTTGTAAGCTGTGTCTTAATCAAATTTTACATCCCTACTGACGTCAATCTTCTTGTATCCTCGGAAGTAGATTCTGTAAGCCTTCGAGCTTTCAGAGTATCCCACAAATATGCCCTTCTTTCCTGAAGGATCCAGTTTTGTTCTTTTCTCCTTTGGAATGTGGATGTACACAGGACAGTCGAATATTCTGAGATGGCTAACTTTCTGGTTTCTTGCCGGAGAAGACTTCTTCAGGAGTCTTGTTTTTGAGTACTCTATGTGGAGTACAATTCTGTACATACACTGCTGTTCTAGCAGCTTCAGCCCAAAGATGCATAGGTAGATCTTGATCATGAAGCATAGCTCTTGCAGCTTCCATGATAGTTCTGTTCTTCCGTTCTGCAACCCCATTCTGTTGTGGATTATAAGGAGTTGACAACTCCCTCTTAATCCCTGATTCTCTACATAGCTCTTTGAATTCATTCGAAGTGAATTCTCCACCATTATCTGATCGAATGGTCTTGATCTTCTTTTCAGTATGGTTTTCGATCAAGGCTTTGAATTCCTTGAACTTGCTGAATACTTCATCTTTGTTCTTCATAAAATAAATCCATGTCTTTCTAGAAAAATCATCAATAAAAGAAACATAGTATGCATACCCGCTTAGTGAGTTTGATGACATTGGACCGTATACATTGGAATGGATGATTTCTAGAATGCTTTTGGCTTTGCTTTTGCTGCTGGGGAATGTCTTCTTTGTATTCTTCCCTTTCGCACATCCTTTGCAAACTCCATCATGTTTTGTTTGGAATTCTGGAAGACCTTCAACAGCTTTTCTTGCAATAGGTAGTGCTCTGTAATGCACATGTGCAAGCATTCTATGCCAAAGTTCATTTGGATCTACTGTATCATGGATCAAGGCTTGTTCTGGACGACCCTTCAATTTGTACAAGCCTCCTTCTTGTTCTCCAATCACTACCGCATCATCAATTGTCTTTCCTTTTGGCCACATGATGACTTGACCATCTATGAATGCAACCCGCATTCCTTTTGCATCCAATACTGAAATGGATAGAAGGTTCTTCTTGAGTCCTGGAACAAACAATACTTCTTTCATTGTTAGAGACTTACCAGAGTCTAGCTTGTATGAATATTCCCCACTACCTTTTATTGGATATTGGTAGTCATCTCCTAGTTTCACCTTGTGAGGTGATTCATGTTCTGATAGTTTTACAAAAGATTCCTTGAATCCCATCATATGTTTGGATGCCCCACTGTCTATAATCCAATCATCACTTCCATGAGTAATGTTACCTGTGAGAGCTGATATCAAAACATATTCAGCCTCGCTTGAAGAATCTTCACTTTCATATCTGGATCTCTTCTTGGATGGTTCATCATCCTTTGCAGCATGAGCATGATGTCTTCTTTTGTTCCCCTTCTTCTTATGAGAGTGAGTCTTGTTCTTAGGACAATCTTTTGCAAAGTGTCCTCTTTCATCACATGTATAACATTTCAATCTAGATATATCTCTTTTAGGATGAGAGTTCTTACCTTTGGTGAAATGAGGATTTCTTCTTCCCTTCTTGGAGTGTACTATGAGGGCTTGATCTTCATTTCCCATCTTCTCTTCTCGGGCTGCTAATCGATCTTCATCTTGAGAACACTCTTCCCATAGTCTGCTGAATTTGATCAACTTCTTCCTAGCACAGATTCCTTGGATAAAAGCATCCCATGACCTAGGGAGGCCATTCAAGGTGGTCATCACAATCTCTGTATTTTCCACTTCTTCATCAATAGCTTCTAGTTGCTCTTTTATTTGAGAAACTCTTGTGAAGTAAGACTGGATAGTTTTTGCATTCTGGATCTTCACATTCTTCAATTGGTTCCTCAAGGTCATCTTCCGATTGATGTTCTTTCCTTCAAACAATTTGGTTAGGGCATCAAACATAGCTTTAGGTGTCTTGAGAGAGGACACCTGTGGAATAAGATGATCCTTAATAGAATCAGCAATGATCCTCTTTGCCATAACCATCGTCTTTTTATGCAAGGCCTTAGCCTCATCTCCCTCTGGAACTGGAACCTCCTCATGAATGTAGGAGTCTAATTCATTCTCCTCCAGGACCAGGGAGATCCTATACTTCCAGGCTCGAAAGTTTTCATCTCCCTCAAGCTTTTCATCAAGCTTGGTATGATGAGACATATTTAAATAGGAACCTCAAATGGAAATACAAAATATTTTAGATCTTACCAGGTTCAAGATGTCGGATTTGAAACTTGAGCTGAAATCCTGCAGAGCTGGTTCAGGAGCAACCAGGGTTTTTCTTTTCTGGAGTTCTGTCCACCCAAATGCCTTCAAATTTGTTCCTAACTTCGATTTTGGAGAGGAGATGAATCCAAGCCTGGGCTCACTAAAAAATTCCTCTTCTGTAGAAAGCCCTAATTTTCGACCCTAGTGACAGGTCCAAAACTGAAAAACCTCAGAATTGGATTCTGTTTCGACAGAAAGATGTGCCCTAAGGAGGAGAGTTGTTCCACCTTACTTTTGCTGAAAATATGTGGAGAAAAGTCCACAAACTAGGAAGCCCTGGTTCCCGCAGCTACACAGTGTCTTCTTCTCAGGTTAGCTCTGATACCATGTTAGTTTTTCATCAAATAAGCTAGCATTATGATCTTAGGATCTTTTCACTGAAATAATAACAAGTACATCAATAAAACATAAGCACATCACAAGAGACAAGAGACACAAAGAGTTTTCCTCGGGGAAACCATAAAGGAGAAAACCCCGCAACTTCCTTAGAGATAAAATCAGCACCAAAACAGTAAGAGATCTCCCAACAGCAGTGGTCTTCTAGTCCCAGTATATTTCCTCCTCCACAAGTGCACCTCACTTAAGAGAGTGAATGATGTGTGTGATCAATAGAGAGTCTCACTCTCTATTTATATTCTTCCGTTCACTTGAAGTGCATTTTCACAGGTAGGCTCGACCTAACAATTACTTACCCGAGCCTACACCTTCATTAGTGTATAATAACTTGAGTGCCCTAAAACTATGGGGACTTACCTAATGTCTTGACATGAATTGTTTACATTATTAATCCTCCCGATCGGAACATCGAGGCATGAGGCCACATGACTCAAATACATAATAGAAACATCCCGGAATAAACATCGGGTTACAATATATAAAATACATAGAAGAATACATTCCGGAGTTACATATACATCAACAGCCAGCACCTACTTGAAAGAATTGAAAAACAAAACATAAAGATTATCAGGTTAAAGGCCAAATTAGCTGAAGCACGACGAGTAATCGCTCTTCAAAGTAAAACATAATGGTAATTCTCATTTTCCTTTTCAAAGTGCATGGATCGTATTGCTGTCAAACAGGTAATGAAATATTTTTGTAATACATGCCTGTAAAATCGCAGATTTTACAGGCATGCATTAAAATCTTAGTTTATTCTGTTGTATTTATTGTAAAAAGCTTTAATGAGATACTTCGCTTGTTAAACGCAGGTGGGTTTGTCATCACTCCTCTCCAGAGTTTCAGGACGTTGTTAATGCGTTGGTTGGGAAACGTGGCTGTGTTTTGATGGCTAGAGTTTCAACAATGGCCACAAATTTACCAAGTACCTCTAATCAGCAAACATTCAGGCCAGTCATTTTTCTGTTTATAGTGACAAGTGTTTAATCAAAGAGATTTGATTCTCTTTATAGTTATAGGAACCCTATAATGTTGGGTGTAACATTAATGGGGAAAACTGAATCATAGTATTATATAAGATAGGAATTTTGATGAACTAAGGGGATGGAGTGTTTGAAGAAAACAGACTTGAAATATATTTTGTTGTTGGTGTTGTTTCATTCCTGGAGTTGAATATTTGGATGTGAGATACAACTAGACATCTACAGACTGATATCATTACTGGTATTTTGTTTTTGGATATATTATATATTTCAGCATCGTATCTTCTATCTTAATATTAACACAGTGTGCTTTGACATACTTGTGTTTAATTATAATTTTCACTTTATCAGCTCAATATAGCATCTTGAATAAATATATCGTTATGATTGTGTTTATTAGTATTTTTACTATAAACTTAAGCTATAATGATATTCACTTCTGTTTGTTAAAAATATCATTTGTATTTTTACAGTGATTTTTATTAGACGTAATCTTTGAATTCAAATAGCTGTGTTGATAATTAATTTTTAATTAATTTCAGAAAACTAAAATAATTGTTTATTCTTAGTTTTTCTGTTCAATTATTGTATAACAGATTGACTTATTATGTATAATTTAAATGTTTCTATTTAAATTGTGCAGTTTGTCTTTCTGCTCATTTTTATTAATTAATAATTAATCTAGTCTTTAAAAACGCTCTCAGTTGAGATAGGATAGATAGAATAGATAGGATAGATAGAATAGTTCAGATTAAGTTTTATTTTGATATATTTAAGTTAACAGCTGTTAAATCAATTTGTATAATTTTAAGCATACTTTGTATAAGTCTTTATATTCAGAAAAACTCTTCAAAATTGAAGTCTTTCTTTAAGAAAGCAACCATAAAACAGTTTAGATAGTTTAAAGCTAATTATAGAATTCATTTAGATAGTAATAACATTAGGATAGGTTAGATTTTGCTGATTTTAATTTTCTCTTTAAGAGAAAAATCAGCTGGTAGCAGGACCACAACCTACGAGTTTTTGCTAATACAAACACACCGAACTCTGCTTTAAGCTGATTGTGTGGGCAAAACCTCCTTATTGGCCTAGATCAGAAAATCAGGCCAACAAATGGCGCTAGAAGGAGGGCCTGTTAATGAGTAATGGCAGGTGAAACTAATGAAACATTTCCAACCAGTCAACAATCTCCAGAAGTCAGTAGATCACCTTTTATAGAAACCGTTAGGAAAATTCTCGAGCGTGATCCTGTCACCTCTCCCTTTACTCCTGCACAAAGTGCTCAAACTCTGGAAGAATCAAGACATATTCTTACTAGAGCTTACACTAATCAGCTTGGTATTTCTCCAATAGATTATGGTCTACCTATATAGAAGCAACATAATCCACAATTAACCATAGTTACACAAGATTTGGAGATAACTGGTATTATTCCCCACCATCAGGTTGAAAGACATCAAAGGCAGATTACTCAAACAAATACTTCTAGAAGACTAATTGCAAGAGGTGGTTCTGATTTTCCACCTTCTCCTCCTGAATCACCACCTGGTAATCCAAGACCTTCCAATTCAGGAAGTTCCTCAAGCCCTGAGGGAAGTCCAATGGCAGGAAATGTACCTGTGGGAGGAGGAGGCAATCCTCCACCCAATCCACCAAATCCACAACTCCCTTGGCTAAGGACAATTGTTGTAGCAGTCCCTGGAGTACAGCATCCTTTGCCTAAGCACTCAGATAAACTCCTCCCTAAGTTTAACCCAGATGACAAAGAACCCGCAGAGGTGCATGTTGACAAATTCATGTTGGTTGTTCAAACTTTGAACGTTCAGCATGAAGATTTAGTTTATCGACTGTTTCCTCTAACTTTTGAAGGAAGAGCTTCTACCTGGTATTTTTCGTTAGTACAGGGATCAATCACAAACTGGGGAGAATTTAATAAAGCTTTTATAGATAAATTCGGGGAAGATAAAACACCCGCTCTTTTAGCCCTGGAATTATCTAGAATTAAAATGGAACCTAAAGAAAGAATCAAAGATTTCAACCAAAGGTTTCTGACATTAAAAAATAAAATCCCAATTTCCTCTCAACCTCCGGAAGACATAATTATTGAAAATTATATGTCAGCCTTACCTAAATATTCCGGGATGTTTGTGAAGAGAGCTGGAAAAACAACATTAATAGAAACTTTTGAGGAAGCCATTAAAGTTGAGAAAGATTCTATGTCCTATGAACCAGAAAGAAGTGGGAAATATGATTCTTTTCCTCGTAGGAAGACGGAAAAACACAATTCAAAAAAAGACAAAGCATTTGATATAGAACAGCTACAAAACGCCATTCGAACATTAACTAATGAAGTTGTAGGGTTAAAGAAAACCAATTCTGAAGGTTCTCCTTCTAGGGGATTTTTCAGAAATTAGTATAGACAAAAACCCTAATGCAAATAATAAGAATACACCACCTGACATAGCAGCAAATGAAGAGATTTATAATACAATTCGAGCTGTTTTATCTTTGTCTGAAACGCCTTCTAGTCAAGAAACAAATGAAAACGAAGAGGAAGAGGAATCAGAAAATGATGAAGAATCAAAAGAACCTCAACAAGTTGACGGTCATTTCTGGGATAGTCTTATAAAAGAACATGAGACTAAAAGTCTGCCTACAGGACAACATGCATATAATACTCGTAGTAGAGGATTTGCAAATATCCCTGGAGCTTCGTCAAGCTCTCCTACAAATAATGACAACAATAACTCACAACAGAATAAACAAACTCAATCCGGCAAGAAGACTCAATCAACTAAGAGTACCCAAACTATTCAAAATGCTCCTAAATTAGATTTACAATATGATATCATTGAAGATTTAAAGAAGACACGTGCAAACATCAGTATGTACGATCTTTTGCAAATCTACCCGATGCCTAATAGTCATGTTATAAATCCCGTAGTAAGTTCAATTGTTCCTAATACAAAACAAAATGTTGCTGCAAATAGCTCTAATAATGATCCAACAGCAACTGAAAAAGGGAAAGCAACGGCTAATAAAGCTTCACTGATAGGTAAGAATTCTAAATCAACCACATCTCCATTCTTACTTACCTTTGAAATTTTTAATAGGAATATCCATAACTGTATGGTAGATTCTGGAGCATCCTCCAATGTGATGCCTTTATCAGTATGCAAGAAATTGAATGGAAAATATGTTCCATCTAATTCGCAAATAACTCAATTGGACAGGACAAATGTTAAGGTTGTAGGGGAAATGAAAGATGTCTTAGTCAGGATTGCTTGTAACCCTTCGGTTTATCAGATTATAGATATTGTTGTTGCTGATATTCCAGATGCATATGGGTTGTTCTTAAGTAGGGATTGGTCTCAACAGCTGAACGGTTTCTTTGCCACAGATTGGTCAACATTGTGGTTACCTAAGAATGGAAATTCAAATCAGATAAAGATAAATAGAGAAAGATATATGAAACATACTGTTACAGAACTGCATGATCCTAGCGAACCTGTTTTATTTTCAGATTGCATTATGGGAAATTACATGTATGAACTAGGATTCGGTAATTTTAAAGCTGAAAATTCTGCTCTTTCTAAAAATAAACAGCAATCTGAAATTTGTAATGTAACATCTGTTTCTCCTAACTCTTCCTTTAAGGAAACCATTAATGATGTAGATAATATAAATATTGTAAATATCATAGAAAGTAAAGTGATTGTGCATAGTTCTATCTGGACTTTATATTTTGATGGTGCCAAATCTAAAGAAGGAGCAGGAGTTGGTTGCCTACTGGTGGACCCTCAGGGAAATAAAACCTATATAGCTTGTAGAATGGAATTTAATTGTACAAACAATACGGTCGAATATGAAGCTTTAATACAAGGTTTGAAAAAAGCAATTTATTTGGGCATCAAAGAATTAATTGTATATGGTGATTCCGAGATAATCGTCAGACATGTGCGTAACTCCATTCATTGTTTATTTGAACATTTACAGAGTTATCAAAGAGAGGCATGGAATCTTATCTCACATTTTGATGCATTTAACATAAATTCTGTTCCTAGAAGTCAAAATCAAGAAGCAGATTTGTTGGCAAACGTAGCATCAAAGTTAATTCCTTCAGAAAATCTTACACCAAATTTCTTTTCTGTTGAATTGATTTTTAGGCCTTCCATACCTGATAATATTTTTAACTGGCGTGTATTTGACAATGATATGCAGGTACTGAATTTTCTAACAAACGAGCATACCTTTAAAGATTCAGTGATAGATGAAGTCACTCATGACGAAAATCTGCGGGATTTTTCAGTAATAAATGATTTTTGTTCAGTTGAAAAAGATTTTGAACAGGTAAAACCAGTCCCTAATTCAGTACTAAGATTAGAAAAGTTCTTTGATCTGCAGGATAAGTTTAGGTCCGTTCCTAATTGTAAAACAAAAATCTCTCGAATGAGATATGAAACCATCAATTTAGGAACAGAACTAAATCCCCAAACTATAAATCTTGGAATAGATTGTAATCCTGTAGAAAAAACAGCTTTCATAAAATTGTTTAAGGACTTTAAAGATGTCTTTTCTTGGACATATGATGACCTGAAAACCTTCAACACTCAAGTCATGCAACATATAATTCCAATTAAACAGGAGTCAAAACCTTTCCAACAGAAGTTAAGGAAATATCACCCGTCATTAGAACCAACAATCAAAAAGGAATTAATTAAATTGTTAGCTGCCAAGATTATTTTCCCCATCAGACATACACAGTGGGTATCAAACTTAGTTCCAGTTAGGAAGAAAAACGGGGATATTAGATTATGTGTATATTTTAGAAATTTGAATAAGGCTTCTAAAAAGGATAATTACCCTATTCCTCCCATGGAACAAATTCTTCAAAAGGTGTCTGGATCTGAGATACTGTCTCTCCTTGATGGTTTCTTAGGATACAACCAAATATTGGTTTCCTCGGATGATCAATTGAAAACTGCTTTTAGAACTCCATGGGGAACATATGCCTACCGCAAGATGCCCTTTGGGTTAATCAATGCGGGAGAAACCTTTCAACGGGCAATGGATATTGCTTTTAGATGCCTAACCAATCATTCAGTTGTTGTCTATTTGGATGATGTAACTATATATTCTAAACATCGACCTGATCATCTTAATCATCTTAGAAAAGTATTTGAACAATGCAGAAAATTTGGAATATCCTTAAATCCTAAAAATACAATATTTGATGTTTCAGAAGGTATCTTGTTAGGTTGCATAGTTTCAAAGCACGGAATCATTATTGATCTTGAAAGAACCCAAGCCATTTCAAAGATAACTTATCCTTCTAGCAAGAAAGCAATGCAGTCATTTCTGGGTAAAATAAATTTTGTTAGGAGATTCATTCCCAGTTTTTTCGAGATCATTCGTCCTTTACAGAAAATGATTAAGAAAGATGTTGTTTTTAATTGGGGACAAACTGAAAAAGAATCATTTCAAAAAATTTTAGAATCCATTTCAGAACATCCTAGCCTCCTAAGCCCAGATTTTAATAAGGATTTCATATTGTATACCTTTGCTTCTGATATTTCATATGCAGCAGTTTTAACTCAGTTAAATCAGCAAAATAATGAAGTCCCAATCTCCTTCATGAGTTCAAATCTCAAAGGTGCTGAACTTAATTACCATGAAGTTGATAAACAAGCCTTTTCCGTTTTTAAAGTTGTTAAACATTTTCGTCCATACTTACTAAAATCTAAAACAAAAATAATCGTCCCTTATTCCTCAGTCAGAAACTTGTTAGTACAGAAATACTTAGGAGAAAAGAGGGCACCTTGGATGACAGCTCTGCAAGAATATGACTTAGAAATTAAACCTTCAATGATAGTCAAAGGCCAAGGGCTATGTAAATTAGCTGCTGAAGCTGCTCACTTACCTGATGATAAAGATGAAACTGTTATTGATGAGGCTTTATTTACCAGGGAAATTTATTTTTATCCACCTCCTCAAGATTCCTGGTATACAGACATACGGATACTTTTGGAAACAGGGGCTGCCCCTGATTACTTAGTACCAAAGAAGAAAAGAGCACTTAGATTGAAGTCTGCTCCTTATTTATTAATTGATAATATTCTCTTTCGAAGAAATTCAGATGGAGTATACCTTCGATGTTTGGATAAAGATGAAACATAAGTAATTATGAAAGAGTTACATGCTGGACCAACAGGAGGTCATTTTGGGGGAGAGACCACTGCACATAAAATTTTGCGGGCTGGTTATTATTGGCCCACCTTGTTTCGAGATTCCTATACCTTTGTCAGAAAATGCCAAGAATGTCAACTGGCTGCAGGAAGGGTTAAAAAACCTGCTTTTCCTTTACAACTTGTTTCAGGTGAAAGACCCTTTCAGCAATGGGGTATTGATATAGTAGGCCCAATAAATCCTCCCTCATCTATGCAACACAAATATATAATAACTGCGACCGATTATTTCACTCGATGGGCGGAAGCTACACCATTGAAAGTTGTAAATACCAATCGGGTTATATTATTCTTGGAATTCTTTATCATAACAAGATTTGGTATTCCCGATTCCTTCGTCTTTGATAATGATTCATATTTTTCATCGGTTGATTTAACTCAGTTTGCTTTAGAGAAGGGAATAAGAATCAGATATTCAACTAACTATCATCCTCATGGGAACGGTCTAGCTGAATCAACAAACAAAAATTTATTGAAAATTCTCAAAAGAACTATTTTAGTTCACCATCGTAATTGGCATACAGAATTGGTCAATGCCCTTTGGGCAGACAGAGTAACTCCTAAGTCTGCGATAGGTAATTCACCATTCTTCTTAGTATATGGGACTGAAGCTATTTTACCACCAAATTTGTTCTTGCCTTCATTACAGTTAGCTCAGTTTGTTCAAGATGAAGAGTGTCCAACAATGGAAAAGAGAATTAATACATTGCTAAAACTAGAAGAAGAAAGAGAAAAGTCAAAACAACACTTTACAAAACATCAACAGATTGTGAAATCATGGTTTGACCAATATTTCAGTTTTGATCAAGAATTTCAGGTGGGAGACTTAGTTTTAAAATGGGATAAAGTTCACGAGGAAAAGGGAGATCATACTAAGTTTCAAAAACTGTGGTTAGGTCCCTTTGTTATTTCTGAGAAAATAGGCCCAAGTACCTTTCGATTGCAAACACTTGAAGGACAGTTCGAAACATTCCCTGTGAATGGACTGATTCTGAAAAAATATTTCTATTAATATTTTCTGTCTTAAAATGTATATAATTTGATTGTTGTTTGTAAATAGATTTATGTTTTGTATATAAACGAAATTATAATCTATCATGCTATTATTTCAGTCAGTTTTTCTGTCAAGTCAAATATTTCAGATTGTCAAATTTTTGTATATAATCAGCCAGTCAGTCAATAATCTGTAATTAGCAGCTGTAGTAATTAATGTAAATAAATAAAATCAGTTTGCTCATCAGCCTAAAAAATTATGATACTAGACTGAAATCTTTTTAAAATTTGTTCAGAATGATCAAAATTTCTTAAATCTACAAAAGACCTTCATTGTTTTTATTTGTAAGTGTTTCTCAGATTATTATTCATCTTGTTATTTTCTTAAAAAATGGGGATAGTTTATTAAATGTCTTCTTCGAAGCTTGTACTTTTGAAAAACTCTTACAGACCTCTATCATCGGTCTTAGAAAATTTTTTATCATTTGAAAACTATCTAGGATTTGTTCCCGTCAATAAAAGGCTAAATTGAGAGACAGAAGGTCTTAGGAATAAGCCGGTCCGATCAGAATCACAAATATCACTGGTATGACATTATTAGGAAACTAGTAATGGATTTTGGTTTAAAAACCAAAAGATAAGGGGTCTCATCACGAGCCAGCTGATTCATTTTCTGGTGATATTAATGACTGACATTACTGTTTGGTTACCATGCTGGGTAATGATCTGTCATTTTATGAAATTTAAAAAATGAAATTGAAATAAAACATAACTTTGACTGAAGAATAGGAGGTCTCATCACGATCCGGCCTAATCATGATCATCAGTGCTGTCTGGAATAACTTCATTTATGATCACCAGGGTGATGGCTTTTGATTTAAAAATTAAAACACAAGAGGTCTCATCACGAGCCGGCTTGCTTATTTCAGACATCTCTCATGAATGATACTATAACATTGGGATACCATACCCAGATAGTAGTCTTTAGGCAGAATTATTGTTTTAAAAGAAAAGAAAACAAAACAAAAAGAAAATTATTATATTATGGAACAGATTCTGGAAAGTTTTCAGAGAAGTAGATTTCTATACTCTATGCTGATGGTATAGGTTATCCTTACTACGAAGTACTTTGTTTCGACCAAGATATTTTTAATTTTATCCCTAATCAAATTTCTGTTTTAAAAGATGGAATATTTCTGAGTTATACTTATGAATATGAGTAAATAATGGTTTATGTAGATAAAGAATTTTTGATTGTTTTTAACAAGTTTTAATATTTCATTTTTATCATTTTGTATAAGCAGAGATAATCGGTTCACCCAGGTTGTCGCCATTTGTTGGCAGCTAGCAACAACCCCTTCATTTCTCATTAAGGTGAAGGGAGATCAGCTTTGACTATGATTTACCAATTTAAAATTATAAAGAGCATCTTCAGAATCTTTGATTCTGAAGGTACTCTCAATCAAAGAAGAGTAAAATGATATTTTAGAAGTTGGTGAAAACATGCTCATGAACTTGGCAATTAACAACTGTCAATTAGTTTCATAAACTTTCATGTAATCAATTCAATCATTAAGATAAATTTATGTGATTATATATGATTTAAGAAACTCGAAAGAATAGTATGCCAAGGGAAAATCAATAAAACACATCTTGTGTTTATTTAAAAACTGGATAAGGATGAGGTATTACTAGTCCTAAGTTCCTAGAACTAAGGGTGGTTTTAAACCTAAAGTTTATATTTCATGTAATGACTTACCATGACTTTGTAAACATTGTATATATATAGTTAGTAAATAAATGAATATCATATGGAGATTTTCATATATTATAGTTTTCTTTTATCCTATCAAGTTCGAGATTTTGAAAAGTTTTAATATAGATTTTGAAAAATGTTATGTATATACTTAACATAAATATTAAATCAAGTCGTTATTTAGATGTCATGAAAAGCATTAAGGTATGTGATTTCTTCCCTATATGGCCTTGAATGCTACCACCTTTCACGCTAAAGCTAGGAGAATTCCATTAATTGGCAGAGTTTACGAAGAGCCATGTGTTAAATTGATAACAATTGTCACATAGATCGCTGAGTTGGCACAGAAATGTGGCTTGCACCTCATGATAAACCAACAGCTGTAGGTATATTGATCCATCGTATTAATGAGATTTAATGTGATAGTCATTCCATTTCACTTCGATGTACTAATTCATTATGACCACTATTTGTAATCAATGTTTGAAATGATGATCCATCAATCACAAGATCTCTGGTATGCCAATTCGGTTAAATTCCACTGCTAGTCATGGTTAAGTAGTGGTTAAACCTGCATATATCATAATATAACGTTAAGTTACAGCACTCATCATTGCTAAGGCTCGACTAAAATGACCAAGTCCAGAGATCTCATGTTTGTCAGATCCAAAGCATGTAAAGTTTTCACATCATGTCATACGTTTGGGTACCTATTCCCTCCTTTTTCACCTTTCTGTTCATTCCAGTTCGAGGCCAGGAGAGCATGGAGGAAACTATGGCTCCTTTGAACCATTTTGAAATCTCTGGTTCTGAGCTCATAGAAGCAGACGAGAAATTATCCTTGCGATTCGAGAAAATTGGGTGGGGGCATTTCTTTAAGAGTTTCGATGGCCATCATGCAGAAGTAACTAAAATGTTTGCCATGAATTTAAAATATGACATTGTGCAGATAGGGGGTTTTGAGTTCATTATTAACGAAGACAATATAGCAGAAGCGACACAGCTCCCGCAAATTGGAGAACACTGGTTCAAGGGTAGCAAGGTTAATAAGAAGAGGTGTTTACCTATGCTGCTGCCATTGCCAGATGATACTAAGCTGAAGATAGGTGTTCCTGTAAAGTTCTTAAAGCCCAAATGGAGAGCCTATTATGAAATACTGGTCAGGTATGTGTCCTGTGATGGAAATTTCTCCCATTTACACTATTACCATTTAAGACTATTGCTAGCATTACAGGGTTGTAAGCTCAATTTGCCATTTTATTTATGGCAAAGTTTGAAGAAGATGTCATAGGTAGTTCAGAGTTTTAATAACCCTGATAGAAGTCTTTTTCACCATGGGTTAATCAAAATTATAGTGCAACATCAATTGTCTATAATTGGCAAGTCATGGGATGGGTTTTTAACTGACTGTCAGTTGGGGCCGACACAGTACCGGCCGAACCCTTCCCCAAAAATTCGTAAGAAACGAAAAGCTATAAAGTCTGAGGTCAATAATGCTCCTGAAACTGTATCGGAGCGAAAAGGGTTCGGGGAAGTCAGTATACCCATAAACGATGGGATTAGTAATGATGATGATGGGAATACAGTCCCTTGTTGCTCTAAAGCAGTCCTGAATCGGCCCTTATCTGGTAAAGGTCACAGTACCCCTGCAGAAACAGAAGAAAGATTAAATAAAATAAAAACTGATAATGTTGTTGAGTGTAAAAATCTATCTGAATCAAATAATCCTTATGAACATAGCAGGGAGTCTATGCGTAAATTAGATCATCTTGCCCATATTTGCTGTGATAAGGGAGGGTTTGATTCAGAAAATCTGTTGCTTTCGAGGAGGGTTACTAGGAGTATGAAACCTTCAATTTCAGTTCCTATGGCTAATCGACAGGCTTCTCAGCCTGTAGTCGTCCATATTGAAGATGACATTCCATCATCTATCCCTGATACTATTTATGTAAATAATCCTACTTTTGTAAAGGGTAATGATGAAAAATCAGGTAAGGCCGAGGTTACTCAACCAGGTATAGACAAATGCATTGCAGACCCTGAACCATCATTTATCAATCCCCAGTCATCTAGTCAACATATTGATAGCCCTAATTCTCCTCAGGTAGCCAATGAAGAAGAAACTCTGCAGCATGTACTATATAATGCATACCAGGCCAAGATTATAGAGTTGAAGGATAAACTTAAGCATTGTCTATCTAGTACAACGTTGTTAGAAGAAGAAAATAGAACGTTTAGGGAGGATTTACTGGATTGGATCAGCAGATGGAAAGAAATAAGTGCTAAAAAGAATCAGTATAAAAAAGCGAAGAGGTCAATAATAGGTACGAACCAGCACCTACTTGAAAGAATTGAAAAACAAAACATAAAGATTATCAGGTTAAAGGCCAAATTAGCTGAAGCACGAAGAGTAATCGCTCTTCAAAGTAAAACATGATGGTTATTCTCATTTTCCTTTTCAAAGTGCATGGATCATATTGATGTCAAACAGGTAATGAAATATTTTTGTAATACATGCTTGTAAAATCGCAGATCTTACAGGCATGCATTAAAATCTTAGTTTATTCTGTTGTATTTATTGTAAACAGCTTTAATGAGATACTTCGCTTGTTAAATGTAGGTGGGTTTGTCATCACTCCTCTCCAGAGTTTCAGGACGTTGTTAATGCGTTGGTTGGGAAACGTGGTTGTGTTTTGATGGCTAGAGTTTCAACAATGGCCACAAATTTACCAAGTACCTCTAATCAGCAAACATTCAGGCTAGTCATTTTTCTGTTTATAGTGACAAGTGTTTAATCAAAGAGATTTGATTCTCTTTATAGTTATAGGAACCCTATAATGTTGGGTGTAACATTAATGGGGAAAACTGAATCGTAGTATTATATAAGATAGGAATTTTGATGAACTAAGGGGATGGAGTTTTTGAAGAAAACATACTTGCAAGATATTTTGTTGCTGGTGTTGTTTCATTCCCGGAGTTGAATCTTTGGATGTGAGATACAACTAGACATCTACAAACTGATATCATTAATGGTATTTTGTTTTTGGATATATTATATATTTCAGCATCTTATCTTCTATTTTAATATTAACACAATGTGCTTTGACATACTTGTGTTTAATTATAATTTTCACTTTATCAGCTCAATATAGCATCTTGAATAAATATATCATTATGATTGTGTTTATTAGTATTTTTACTATAAACTTAAGCTATAATGATATTTACTTCTGTCTGTTAAAAATATCATTTGTATTTTTACAGTGATTTTTATTAGACATAATATTTGAATTCAAATAGCTGTGTTGATCATTAATTATTAATTAATTTCAGAAAACTAAAATAATTGTTTATTCTTAGTTTTTCTGTTCAATTATTGTATAACAGATTGACTTATTAGGTATAATTTAAATTTTTTTATTTAAATTGTGCAGTTTGTCTTTCTGCTCATCTTTTATTAATTAATAATTAATCTAGTCTTTAAAAACACTCTCAGTTGAGATATGATAGATAGAATAGTTCAGATTAAGTTTTATTTTGATATATTTAAGTTAACAGCTGTTAAATCAATTTGTATAATTTTAAGCATACTTTGTATGAGTCTTCATATTCAGAAAAACTCTTCAAAATTGAAGTCTTTCCTTAAGAAAGCAACCATAAAACAGTTTAGATAGTTTAAAGCTAATTATAGAATTCATTTAGATAGTAATAACATTAGGATAGGTTAGATTTTGTTGATTTTAATTTTCTCCTTAAGAGAAAAATCAGGTGGTAGCAGGACCACAACCTGCGAGGTTTTGCTAATCCAAACACATCGAACGCTGCTTTAAGCTGATTGTGTGGGCAAAAACTCCTTATTGGCCTAGATTAGAAAATCAGGCCAACACACCCTCAATGGGTCTGGAGACTCTCTAATTTCATTATCTCTCATCGACTAGGAGACCTCATTCTGTAAAGAGTTTTGAGATGCTATTTCATAAACTGAATCCCCTGTCTGCAATTGAAATATAAAAAAAATTGCTTAGTCTTTGAAACAATAGTGTGCACAAACAATTATATTAACAAAAATTGTCTATCATGATAGATTCATAGTATTACATCTAGGATTACCCGATGCCTAGGTGAGGGTGTGGTCTGATCAACAAATGGGGAATTACCTCAATCAACCACCTATAAAAAAAGTAGAGAACATTATCACAATGAACGCAATATGTAAAAGATAACAAAGACATAACAAAAATAAACACTATGCTACATGTTTTATATGTGTACATTTCTGAAGTTTTTAGAATGTTGGATTACATTTAGGTTTACTGGTTTCCTTGAGGCTCTAGTCATCTGATCAATATCTAGGGACTTTCCCCGGTCAATCTGCAAAAAAGGTAGACAACATTACCATCATGAACGCAAATATAAAAATGAAAGAATACATAAAAAAATAAACATTATGCGTCACGATATACATGTTTACGATTTTAAAGTATTTGAAATGGAGAATTACATTCATGTTTGGCTATTGCCCCGATGTTGTAGTCAGGCTGATCAATAGCTGGCTGGCTTCCTTGATCAACACTCTACATGGAAAATAGATAAGATTATATAAACGAATCTAATATACTAATGAAAATACATAACAACATATATGTATGTCCATCCTAAATTTATTACATTGGTAATATTGATGTATACCTGCCACCTTGACTCAGGTCGACAAAAATTTATGGAGTCTGAGGTGCCCTTGAGAGAACCCTACATCAAAAGCATACTAAACGTTACCTAAGGAAACATGAAAAGTATAAAATTACAATTATATGCTAACGAAAAATCCTATAGATGTTAAAATAATTAATAAAAGGTTGGTTAAATTGTTTGTTGTACCACAACCATACTAACCGTGTTTGTATCTACACGATTCAAATTGTAATTAATAAGCAGTTCTTCTCCAGTAGCTATTGATTTAATTACACATACAAAGACATGGTTTCCTTCACGTGACTCGAATATGTAGTTGGGTTGCTTTAGTGTAGACCCCGGTTGTGTACTATTTATAAACCTCGCAATATTACCAGTTGTTTTTGGCCTTCTTTCTATGTACAATGTTGCTCCTTTATTTTGAGCTTTTTCTTTCAGTTGTATATAATTCACTGACAACCCATATCTACGCATACTTCATGTATATTGGACCAGGTGCATCCAATCACTGTATTTGTAACAGGGTCCAACATACTCCATCAATTCTGTACATCTACCGTATCCAACCTTTATGCCGTCCATGCAAAAAAACCTCAATCAATGCTATGACGACGGTGCAATTCTATATGTCCTCTCATTCACACAAAAATTAGTGTTTACTTGAGGAAGATCCCTAGGAACCCATTGTTTCACTAGGTGTTAGTACCTTAAGGGCACGTCGATGTCTCCCACTATCTCATCATCATAGGAACATGACCCCCCTCCTTTGAGAAAACAATTCATGTGTTTGTTGAATTTTCTTCTGATCTTCGGACACCTAGCCCTTATAGACCTACTGGATGTCTCACTTTCCTCTAGCCTTCCTAAACTCCCTTCACTAGGGGAAGACAGGTCTAACAAATACATGTTTGGTTCTACCTGCACCATGGCCAAAAAAATAATGGGCATAAGCATAGCAAAATACCAGCAAAAAAACTTGGAAAGACTTATAAGCAAAAAACTTGTTAAAGAAAAAGCTTGTCAAGAATTAGTTTGGTTAATAGGTGTGGGCATTTGGTAGCCCTAAAAATTCTAATGTATGCCCCTATTTTAGCTACATACAAGTCTCCATTATCACTTATTGCTTGCATTTCCTTTTCCTAACATGAATTAGGTAGGCTTCATAAGCTTCATATGTATTCTTGTGCCCATTGGACTTTGGCCTTTCAACATTGTCAAGCTTGAGACGATCTGTTATGCATATGCAGAAAATATAACACTGCAATTTATGCCAATATATGTCTGTACAGGGCCTAGAGGTTCTCCTTTAATGGACTATCTCCTTGAAATAACATATCTTCACATTCATCTACGTTTACTTCGGATAGAAGTGATACGGAATTGGTATGTTGGTCACTTTCATCAAAAAGCATCTTTGACATGAGTTCCTTTTTCAAGGAATCTTGGTTAATCTCCTCTTCCAAACTTCTAGGTCACTTTTCCACTATACATTGGCCTGATTATTGATTTTCCTGGCCACTCCTCTCTCCTTACTCTACACTCGTTGTTGTTGTAACCCTTACTTTTGATGGTTGTAAGTGGTTTTTAGTTTTCCCATGAATGATGTTGTGATGTTGTAGATGATTATCCATTTTACCTAATATGTTTTATGATCTTTTCCATCGTTTCTAGGGTGCACATACCTGTTGTTTATGGCTTCTTAAGGTTAAAATCTCAAGGGCCTAAAAGTGCCCAGATCTCATCTAGGACCCTTTAAGAGTCATAATAACAACTATTGTTATAGGATGTTATTCTCCAAATGATACACCAAAACAATACTTATCAGTTAATATTTGTGTAGGGATGTTTTTCTGATCTCTCCCATAATTTATCATACTAATGGGATTGTGACTATATTGTCAATGCCTTATTTGCATAGTGGAAATCCTACAATAGTACACCGGAAATTCTAAAAAATTCTAATGTATGCCCTAAAAATTCTTATGTATTCCCCTCTTTTAGTTACATACAAGTCTCCATTCTCACTTCTTGCTTGCATTGCCTTTTCCTAACATGTATTGGGTAGGATCACAAAATATCTTGTTATACATGGGCACTATGATATGCTCACAAATATTTCTATAATGTATTATAAATGTGTGTTCCTAAAGGATTTGGAAATATACATGGATGGGCACTATGCTTGGTCATCAATGCTTTCACGTCTCTAGAAATATGTTTAAAACATACATCACATATAGCAAGTATGATGACATGTAGAATGTTGGAGCGATTATGGTAGTTGTGTATTTGGATATACAGGTGTTCTTATTACTATCCTAACCCCTTTTCAACAATAATATTTGCATATTTAATCAAGTGTGTTTCTATATACAATATAGAAACATGTATAAAATATATAGAATAATCCTTGATCAATAAAAATATTAGAATGAGCCTCATGACTCAGACTCAAACTCGGCCGAGTCAATCGAGTTGACCCTTAATCGAGCTGACTTGGCCTTTAAAATGATTTGAGTGACAAGTTTGGTACCGAACCAAGCAAGTTGGGGTATGAATTGATTGGATCGGTAAAAAAATGGTCAATTCGTCCCAATCCATACAACTCGACCAAGTGAATTTGGGACTGCACAGGTCACACACATGACACTTAAATTCAAAAAAAAATTAACCTAGAAATATAAACATTGAGACTCTAAACCTACTTCATTGTCGAGTCAATTAGCTTTATAGGATTCCTATACATCATAACACTATTTGGAGTAAAGCACAACTTGATTTGTAGGCCCTAGGTGACGCCCAAGTGCAAAATTGTCAATCTATAAAGAAACGTCCAAATACAAAATCTTTCTTCACAAAATAGGGCATGAACCATGTGAACAACCTTCCAAGTGGACCAACTCAATGAGTAACCTCCAAGCATGTAGTATATCTCATGAAATGGTGTATAAAAGAGTGTAAGTATGCTTTAAATGATGAATTTCTCCTTTGGTAGGGCTGAACACTACCCTTATGCATGTGTCTCCAAGGGTGAATGTTCCTCAAACAATGAGAGAAGGCCTTCCTCTAACAATAAACCAGTACACCAAGGTGAATTGGCCCTCTTTAGGGCTTCCATTTAAGGGCCCTTAATGCAGAACAAAATTGGTATTTTAGGGCCAACTGGGGTTGTTACTTCTCTTGTACACAAGTCCAGAGATTTTCAAGGTTGTTTTGTGACCTACAGTTGCAAGGAAAGCCACCAAAGACTGTTATTCGCTACTGATCTCCTTCAACAGACTGCTGAGAATCACCTAAAGTACAATCCAACTTGGTTTATAGGGTCTGAAATTAAATGATATTTGTTTTATTTAGGTTTGTTTACCCCTCTTTTGTGGAGAAAAATCACCCATAATTCATGATACAACTATAAATAGTTGATTAGGAGGTTGGAATAGCCCTTATTTATGCCCAAAATGAAGTTTTGAGACTGTTGGAGTGCCCAAGACTACTCTTTATGTCCATATCTGTGCCCAGAATTGTTTGTTAATGTCATTTCAACCCTCAAATTCAACCCTACATTTCTCAAAGGCTGTTTTTTCCGTTGTTCATCACTTTTCATAGGGCTATTCATGCCCAAAACTGCGTTTTAACCCTCCAATTTAGACCATATTTAGAGGTAGGCATGTTTGGTGATGGATAAGTGCACAAGGGTTCCCAAGATGCTAAAATAGGGTTGCTTCATACCCCCTTTTACTATCAAAAAGGTTTGTTTGTGCCCAAAATTCATGTGGATGCTGCTATAAGGAATATGAATGAGATTTTAGGGTTGCTTTCACCCACAGATTTCTCATTTTCACAGCCAAAATTGCAAAGATCGTCTCCTATTGCCATTGATCATCATCTTTTAGGGCTGCAATGTGCCCAGATCTGAAAGTTGGCCTAATTATAGCTGATTTGAGATGCTTTATTGTTTGTTGTGACCTTTAGAATGCTCCCAAAGTGCTTAGATTTGTCCCTTTGATGCTCATACTTTATTCTAGAGTTGTTTATGCCCATAAGACTGCCCAACATTGCTCCTAGTGTGCTCATAACCGAAAATGAAAGGGCTCACTGCTGTTTACACTCCATAAACTGTCCAAATTTCAAAACCAACTCAAAAATGCCTAGATTTGATTTCAAGATTACAATCATGACAAATTCACCCCTGGAGAGTATGATTAGAATCACCAGTGGACACCCATACAAAATGGAGGTTAACACTAAGGAAATTTTCTGATTTTTTGTTGGTTTTAATGCGTTTTTTACATGTTTTCAAATTTGTAACTGTACACAATTTCTTTTATTTGAATGCCAATATTTTGTACCTGCTGGTATGTTTTGAAATATCTTAAACGTTGTATTTTTTAGTTTACAACAGGAGTTTGTGGTAGGTATTTTATTCATTTTGGTCAAGGCATCAAGCTTTTGGTTGGTTAAGGATTTTAATTATTCAAAACAAGTTCATTTCTAAAAGTGACATTTGATTCCCCACCAAAGATATATATTTTAATAATGTTGGGTTTATCTAGCTCATACCTAGTATTTCCCTGCTCTTGGGGGCTTTGGAGTGGGTATGAAATGTTCCTAAATGTATACGTACAATGGTGGGTACATGGAAATGTTTAGGCATATTTTGTGGTGGGTTTGACCTATTCCGAGTTGGCATTTCATGGTTTAGGTAGCTCTTTCAATCATCTCGCATGTCATCTCTGTATATAGTTTCCTTGTCAGTGCAATTCTTCTTCCCAATGTTTGACAGTTTCCTTGTGATTGCCATTACATGATTGCCATCTATAAACCACTATTGTGGTTTCATCATTTCTCCGATTCAAGAATGAAAAAGTAGACAGGACTTCTCTCCCTACATTAAGTCCACGTGCACATAATGATTAGCTTTGGTACTTCCTAACTTTTCAGTATTGCTTTTGACAACAAAAGTGAAACATGAAACAATATCCTTACTTTCAGCATCTTGCACAGCAGATGGCTTTGATTGAACTGTATAAGTACTTTGTTCCCAAAGTAAATATTTTGAGACCTACAAACAAAGGGGAGTGATATGAATGGTTGAAGGACTCCAATGGAGGATGAATTGATGCCCTGTTCTACCTACCCAAAGCTTCTTTTATAACAGCCCTTATTTATGCCCAAAATGAAGGTTTGAGACTGTTGGAGTGCCCAAGACTACTCTTTATGTCCATATCTGTGCCCAGAATTGTTTTTTAATGTCATTTCAACCCTCAAATTCAACCCAACATTTCTCAAAGGCTGTTTTTTCCGTTGTTCATCACTTTTCATAGGGATATTCATGCCCAAAACTGCGTTTTAACCCTCCAATTTAGACCATATTTAGAGGTAGGCATGTTTGGTGATGGATAAGTGCACAAGGGTTCCCAAGATGCTAAAATAGGGTTGCTTCATACCCCTTTTTACTATCAAAAAGGTTTGTTTGTGCCCAAAATTCATGTGGATGCTGCTATAAGGAATATGAATGAGATTTTAGGGTTGCTTTCACCCACAGATTTCTCATTTTCACAGCCAGAATTGCAAAGATTGTCTCCTATTGCCATTGATCATCATCTTTTAGGGCTGCAATGTGCCCAGATCTGAAAGTTGGCCTAATTATAGCTGATTTGAGATGCTTTATTGTTTGTTGTGACCTTTAGAATGCTCCCAAAGTGCTTAGATTTGTCCCTTTGATGCTCATACTTTATTCTAGAGTTGTTTATGCCCATAAGACTGCCCAACATTGCTCCTAGTGTGCTCATAACTGAAAATGAAAGGGCTCACTGCTATTACACTCCATAAACTGTCCAAATTTCAAAACCAACTAAAAAATGCCTAGATTTGATTTCAAGATTACAATCATGACAAATTCACCCCTGGAGAGTATGATTAGAATCACCAGTGGACACCCATACAAAATGGAGGTTAACACTAAGGAACTTTTCTGATTTTTTGTTGGTTTTAATGCATTTTTTACATGTTTTCAAATTTGTGACTGTACACAATTTCTTTTATTTGAATGCCAATATTTTGTACCTGCTGATATGTTTTGAAATATCTTAAACGTTGTATTTTTTAGTTTGCAGCAGGAGTTTGTGGTAGGTATTTTATTGATTTTGGTCAAGGCAGGAAGATTTTGGTTGGTTAAGGATTTTAATTATTCAAAACAAGTTCATTTCTAAAAGTGACATTTGATTCCCCACCAAAGATATATATTTTAATAATGTTGAGTTTATCTAGCTCATACCTAGTGTTTCCCTGCTCTTGGGGGCTTTGGAGTGGGTATGAAATGTTCCTAAATGTATACATATGGTGGTGGGTACATGGAAATGTTTAGGCATATTTTTGGGTGGGTTTGACCTATTCCGAGTTGGCATTTCATGGTTTAGGTAGCTCTTTCAATCATCTCGCATGTCATCTCTGTATATAGTTTCCTTGTTAGTGCAATTATTCTTCCCAATGTTTGATAATTTCCTTGTGATTGCCATTACATGATTTCCATCTATAAACCACTATTGTGGTTTCATCATTTCTCCCATTCAAGAATTAAAAAGTAGACACGACTTCTCTCCCTACATTAATTCCACGTGCACATAATGATTAGCTTTGGTACTTCCTAACTTTTCAGTATTCCTTTTGACAACAAAAGTGAAACATGAAACAATATCCTTACTTTCAGCATCTTGCACAGCAGATGGCTTTGATTGAACTGTATAAGTACTTTGTTCCCAAAGTAAATATTTTGAGACCTACGAACAAAGGGGAGTGAGATGAATGGTTGAAGGACTCCAATGGAGGATGAATTGATGCCCTGTTCTACCTACCCAAAGCTTCTTTTATAATGAAGATTATCCCTAACTTATGATTGATTTGTAGTCTTCTATTGTTCACCCATATTGCTCTAAGAAACAAATTTTTATGCCAATCTAGTATGTATCTTCATGTCACAAATAGGTACCGCT
>LPNX011180207.1:49373-61957 GCA_001517045.1 Pseudotsuga menziesii | reverse complement strand
CGATGATGATGAAGATGATGATGAGGGTGATTATGATTATGATGATTATGATGATGATGATGATGATGATGATGATTATATATGATGAAGATGATGATGATGATGGTGATGATGTTGATGATGGTGATGAGGATGATGAGGATGATGAGGATGATGATGATCCACATGATGATGATGATGATGATGATGATGTTTGTAACTCTTTTTCAAAAGAAATAAGATAAAAGAATAGGTCTAATTAAATATTTACCTTTCATTATATTTCATCCTTGACGACGATGATGACGATGATGAAGACAATGACGATGCTAAAAATGAAGATGACAATGATATGAAGTAATTAATTTGATCTAGGTTTAATTTGAATGATGATGATGGCGATGAAGATGATGATGATGATGATGATGATGACAACGATGATGAAGATGATGACGATGATGACGACAATGATGAAGATGATTATGATAATTATGTTTTTGATGATGACGACGACGACGATGATAATTATGATTTTGATGACGACGATGACAATGATAATGATGATTACAATGATCATGAGGATAACGATGTCATCTTCATCGATTATGATGAAGATGCTGATGTTGGTGATGATTATGTTGATGAGGATGATGATGATGACGGTCATGATGATGAAGATGACGATGCCAATGAAGATGATGATGAGGGTGATTATGATGATGATGATTATGATGATGATGATGATGATGGTGATGTTGATGAAGGTGATGAGGATGGTGAGGATGATGATGATGGTCATGATGATGAGGGTGATTATGATGATGATGATTATGATGATGATGATTATGATGATTATGATGATGATGATGATGATGCTGATGATGATTATATATGATTAAGAAGATGATGATGATGATGATGTTGATGAAGGTGATGAGGATGGTGAGGATGATGATGATGATGATCCACATGATGATGATGAAGATGATGTCCGTAAATCTTTTTAAAAAGAAATAAGATCAAAGAATAGGTCTAATTAAATATTTACCTTTCATTATATTTCATCGTTAACAGTGACAACGACGATGATGAAGACGATGACGATGATATAGACGACGATGATGATAATTATGATTTTGATTACGACGATGACAATGACAATGATCATGATGATAACAATGTCAGTTTCATCGATTATGATGAAAATGAGGATGTTGGTGATGATTATGTTGATGAGGATGATGATGATGATGACGGTCATGATGATGAAGACGACGGCAATGATGAAGATGATGATGAGGGTGATTATGATGATGATGATGATGATGATGATGATTATATATGATGAATATGATGATGATGATGATGATGATGTCCGTAACTCTTTTTAAAAAGAAATAAGATAAAATAATATGTATAATTAAATATTTACTTTTCATTATATTTCATCATTAACGATGACAACAAGGATGATGAAGATGATGACAATGCTACAGACGATGATGACGATGATATGAAGTAATTAATTTGATCTAGTTTTAATTTTAATGATGATGATGGAAATGAACATGATGATGATGATGACGACGATAAAGATGATGATGATGACGATGATGATGAAGACGACAACGATGATGATGATAATTATGATTTTGACGATGATGATGATAATGATCATGAGGATAAAGATGTCATCTTCATCGATTATGATGAAGATGATGATGTTGGTGATGATTATGTTGATGAGGATGACGATGATGATGATGGTCATGATGATGAAGATGACGATGATGATGACAATGATGATGAAGATGATGATGAAGATGACGATGATGATGACAATGATGATGAAGATGATGATGAAGATGATGAGAAGGGTGATTATGATGATGAAGATGATGATAAGGGTGATTATGATGATGAAGTTGATATTGATGGTGATGATGATGAAGACGACGATGATGAAGATGAAGATGAAGATGACAATGGTGGCGATGATGATGATGATGAAGATGATGATGAAGATGAAGATGTCTGATGATGAAGATGACGATGAAGATGATGCTGGTGATGATGATCAACATGAGGATGATGGTGATGGTGATGAGGTTAGTAAATCTTCAAAAAAAAAGATAAAATAATAGGTCTAATTAAATATTTACCTTTCATTAATTATATTTCATCATCTTCTTCATCCATGTCATCATCTTCTTCATCCAAGCCATCATCTGTATCATCAGATACATAGTCAACATTGTAAGGGTTGGCCATATCATCATCGTCATCATCATAAGTTATTCTCATCATGTCATCATCGGTATAACTTTCATCGACATTGTTTGCTACATCATCAGATTCAACTATTTATGGGAGTACATCTTCTGCTGGATCATCATGATCACCTAACTCATGTTGATCATGCTCTGTGTCATTGTATCCTTCTTCCAAAGAACCCTATTCATTAGCATCGTCTAGGTTATAATTTATCGGTCTTCCCCTTGGATCATGTCTCACAACAAATGACCAACCCACTTTACCTGGAACCTCTGAGTAAAATACCTATTCACATTGGCTTGGAAGAACATAGGGCTCTGTTCCTAGCTCAAACAACCTTGTGTTTACCATGGTAAATCCATTATCATGTTTAATAATAGTTATATTGGGATCAAGTTGATTTAATCGTAACCTGTACCATTTGACAACGAATAAAACTACCTTAAAGGATTTAAATTCACACTATATAATATCTTCCAAATACCCACAGTATCAATTTTCTAAGACTTTGGGATGTCTGTCAGTTCTAGATGAAACATTGGTAACCTCAAAGATAACAAATATCCTAGAATCTGATGTTTTCTTTGTTTCATCCAATTTTTTGATCCAATATCTACCTCCATTGCAGACCATAGCCTTATGGTGTTTTACCTGCAATAAGCAATACACAAACAGATTACAAAACCATTCAGTCCATATGCAACAATACATGGAAAATAATAACACGTACGTCGAAATATAATTTACAAAATAAAATATTTAGAGGGATTGGTTAGTTATATGCTTTCCATTTTATCTTTTACACCATATTCCAAATCGATTTCCCTTTCTGTTATATTTCTATCTCCATTGCGTTGTGTTTCTTTTACCAATGAAGCCACACCTTCCCATGATATTCCATGACCTGATTGTTCACATTGTTCATTCCATACCTTCATTTATTCAATATTGTTTGTGATGTATAAATGAATTGCATTCCATTCTCAACCAACTGCTTAATGACAATAACCATTAAAATGAAAGAAAGGTGTAAATCTCCTGAACAAAGTATATGCTCTTAATTAAATCAATTATAACTAGAAAATACAATTAGAATATGAACGATATAATAAACATCCACTAGATAATAATTACCTTTCAGCTTCCTCAATCTACCTTTCCCGTTCGGTTGCTCCCCATCAAATTTGTTATTGGAGTCTGGATCACAAATGCGACATAAATTAAGCTTTAACGCTAAAATAGGAAGATGTATTCACTAACATACAACATGTTTTGGTATACCATATATCCTTCCATCATAGAACCCTCATCATGTGCTCGTTGTCTCACCAAACCCTTCATAAATTTCAAGTGCCTCTCAACCATCCACATGGACCTTGAGTGCATAGGTCCACACAACTCAATCTCCTCAACTTGGTGTATGAGGTAATGTTCCTATGCATTGAAAAATGTCGATGGTAGATGCTTCTGCATTTCACACATGAGACGAGGAATTTCTCTCCTCCAATACTTTATATCTTATTTATGGATTTATTTAACAAAAATAAACATTAAATTACAATATATGCTGAAATAGTGCACAAAAATAAACATTAAATTACAATATATGCTGAAATAGTGCACAAAAACCAAATATAAATTATACGTAGAATTAAAAAAACACTAAGCACATGCAAGTAATCACTATTTACCTCATATATTTACCAATGTTATATATAACTTGTTTCAGATTGTTGTCGAAGTTGTCCAGGAGAGAGAGAGGTAGAACATACTGTATCAATATACAAACCACGCCATTTATTAAACAAAGGGTATACAAACAAGAAAAAAAATATACACAGTAAAATGAAAAGAAAAAATTATATGGACATAACAATAATAATTACCTTGATGAAGACATGCCAATCATGTGTTTTGACCCCCGCAAAATAACCTTTTTTGGTTATGATATTCTTCAAGTTCACACAAAATCCAGTGGGAAATTTAATTTTCCAAATTACTTATTTGACAACATTGCTTTGTTGATCCGTAAACATCCATGGAATTGATTTTATATTAACTTGTTCTCCATTGGTATGAAATTGGATGACGTCTTTCATTGCATGGTTGCTTTCTTGAATGTCTTTGCAAGCTTTCACAAATTTATCTTTCTCCCTCCTTAGATCCAGTAGTCGCCATAAGGTTTTAGTAACATTCTTTCCAATATGCATTGTATCAAACAAATGAGCAATTTGTAGGTGCTCATAGTAGGGAAACCTACTGAATTGAATAGGATAACTTTTCATTCCTCGTGGAAGCCCATTAATTCCTTCATGATCATGATGGACATCATGAATATTAGTTTATAAATAAATTACATCATAAATCAAATATGGCCACTACAGTAAACAACTCACAATAAAAATTAAAATACATACTTATTCATATACGATGATCCATACGTACCATGATGATGATTTCTATTGTATTGCATCTTCCAAAGGTGAGGTGTCATTCTCCATGGCTTTAATGTAGTCTCCAGCTTCCCACTGAAAATATTTTTTTTAGTTGTTCTATACCTGTGATTCCTAGAGAGGAAATTCCTATACTCATCAAACACCTCCTTTCTGAATCTTTTTGAATGACGAGATTTTATGTTAGGACCACAAAGTGGACATGCAAATTTACCCTTTGTCTGAAGACCTACAATATTTAGATATGGAATATCTATGTCAAATATATTCATATATAAACTATTCTAACTACTCCATATAATTAAATGCAATTAAAGTGGGGCATTGTGTATTGTCCATACAACCATTGCATGGAATTGAAATTGCCTTTGTTGTATTGGTCTAGATACGTCATACATTGTGATGCCATTCCATAACTTCAGTAGCTCATCTATAATAGGTTCAATGTATACACTAATATCTTTGACTTGGAACTTAACTAATTGATTTGAAGTACATATAAAATATATCATTATGAGAACCATTAAGATATAAAAACCATGCACAAGAGTAAAATAATAGATATATATATGAAATTAGGAAACATAATACGACAAATGAGATGCCACAACTACATTATAAATAAAATAGTTGTAGACAAAAAAAAAATTGGAATAATCATCGACAACATTATGTGCTCCCTCTTTATTGACAACCATGGAGGGATGTTATTATTGATAACAAAAATAGGCCACGCTGTGTATATGGATTTCATCTGTGCAAATAGATTAACACCATCTGCTGCCAAAGAAATCCTAATATTATATGGTTCTTATTTAAAGTGAGGCCACTTTTCATCCATATCTCTAAAAGCAGAACCATCTGCAGGCTTGTGGATAACATCATCTTGACTTCTGTTCCTGGCATGGTAATCCATAAATTGCGCTATGTTTTTTCACCTGAACAGTCATTACAAACGTGGAATGATGGGAATATAACGAAGAACCTTCTAAGTCACCCTTTTTGTTACTTTATCTATATGATATCTACTTACATGACATTCCGGACATTCTATTGCAAGTTCATGCTGATTATAATATATAACATGGTCATCGGGGCATGCATGAATTACTTCATAATGCATTCCAATCTCTTTATGATGGAAGATAAATCTCGATATGTGCGAGGTAAAGTATTTGATGGTGGTAACAAAAATTCAGCTATCAAGCTACAAAAAAATAAAAAAAAAATAGTTAATGTAATAAATAAATAATATTAACGAAACATGATTCATCCGTACGATGATCAATAATGAGTTAACAATACAATTATTAGAGGAATATAGATAAAATTTATCACAATCCTATATATGTGATGGATTATTTTACACACCTTAGAATCCATGTGATTGCAATGTTTGAAATACCATTCATAACCTTCAAGTTCATTATCAACAATAAAACAGAGAGAATATTTGTTTTGGAGCCTTCATAAAGGGGTTCATATGCCTTATCAAGAAGAGGTATATCGTGAACATCATCAAAGGCGTCATCATTTTTATTATCAACGTCATTATCATCATCCATTCTAACATTAAATGAATCATGGATCAATGTATTTGTACCATAATCTTCAATTACATTATCGGTACGATCATCTTGTTCAATATGATCATTCACTTGTTCTCCGTTAAACATACACGCTCCATGATCCTGATCGTGAACTTGTTCTGAAAGCACTTCCTCTGGATGATATGATAGGGTGTCTTTACTTTAATATAAATAAATGGAAACATCAATAGAGATACATTAATATATGAACAATAAAAATAATATATACAATTACCAAAACAAAGAATATAATGAACTTTATAATGCTAAACCTACAAATGGATGATATTCGTTCCCCCTTTAGCATGTCCATGTTCCCTGCAATGTTTTATGGCTTTTGTGATCAATATTCTTCTCCTCTTAAATCCCCTACATTGAGTACACGGACAATAACATTAGCCATCACCCCTTTGTTTCGCTGCATCCCATAGTCTAGAAGGTAATTGTCGATTGTCTTTGTTTGAATCTGGAATATTTCTATTTGACATTTTGTCACAAACTTCATGAATGAATATAACTGGTTGTCCTAAAAAATCAAGTTCCACACATCAACATTTTGTTAAATGGAGAGAAGTCGAAGAATAAAAAAATCCTGGAAAACTGTCTGTTGAAGAAAAAAATTCCCACAACTGCTCGTTGAAGAATAAAACAATTCTTGAAAACGTCCGTCGAGGAACAAATAATTTTCGCAAATCGTCCATTGAGGAACAAATAATTTTGCAAATAATCTGTCGCTTCTACAACAAACATGTCGAAATGTTTAAAAAAAATTATATTTATAATGGCCTGGTGTTGGATATTCGACACCTTGAACATAGTTACCGTTGAAAATATGGGACCAAAAATTTGAAATCTTTCAAAGCTTACATTATTTTTTTTTAAAAACCTACACATACTGTCAGATATCCGACACTAATGGGTCGAAAAACCGACACTCTCGGGTCAGATATTTGACACTTTTGGGTCGACATACCGTCAAATATTCAACACTATACCGTCAGATATTTGACACTCCAGGGTTAGATATTCGACACTCTGGTGAGTCGAATATCTGACACCTTATGTGTCGGATATTCGACGGTGCTATTAAACTTTCATGATCATCGTTCTTCTCAATGATTGTTGTTTGACACATCTGTATGAAATGTGGGATGACGTCGGATTTTGACGTTGGATTTCAAGTTCAAATCCTATTGTGACATTATTACCTTCCAAGGAATATAAAATATTCCAACATTTTGAATTCTTCGCTTACATAGATACAGTGTGTCTATTTGTTACATGGATAGCTATTTATATCTTAGAAGGGTGGATTATTATCTATGTTTTTCATTTATGGATGATAATAAAACAAGTCTATTGTCCCTATTGATTCTATGTTGCTCATGTGATCACTGTACATTGTGGTAGTTGGAAAAAAATTGTTCATGTCATAACTGAACTTAATGATATGGTAACGTGTATTCCATGTGGTAGTGGAACTTCATCTACAAAGTGGAAGTTGAGATAATGTGCAGAAGGTTTTCTCAAATTGTATTTACGGTTGGGAGTTGAAGTAATGTGTAATTCCTCTGACACTAGAATTAGTAATAAACTCCTCTGAACTCCTACTAAATTTCTCTGAACTCATGTGATAACTGCAATTAGTGACATGGTAACGTACAACTCGAAGTTGGGAGTAGACTTAATGTGCATAAGGATTAGTTGAACTCCATTTGGAAGCTAGGAGTGGAGATAACTCATTGAGATTTTATTAACTTCAATATTTTTTATATTAACTTTTAAATAAACTAGTAGATACAATTATTACCTTACCTCCAATGATTATACAACTATGAGCTTAACTATTACATATATTAAGTGGTTATTATATGGATTGACTATTAGATACAAGTAATAGGGTGATAGGCTTAATCCAATCTATAAATATGAATAAGAAAGGGCGAGGGTTCTCAAATTTTCTGTTCTGATGAAGATTCAATCAACCAATGAGTCCAGAACTTCCATTGAACTGTGTATTAGTAATTTATTATAAATATCTTTAATAGTAGTAATGCATTAGAGATCTATGTATCAGTGATGTGTCAAATATATGATTCTCTATGTATTTCAAACAGGTTAATGTTATTAATACTATTGTTGCTAGTAAACGATTTCAACTTATATAAATTAATCATTCATTGAATTTATTGAGGCTTCCAGCTAAACTAAACTGTCATCTAAATTAAATACATAGATGTGTATTTTCTTTTAATATTTCAAGGGTATCATTAGAAGTTAATAGAAAAATTGATTTTAATACAAATTTTTTAGAAGTATTAGAAGAACAATTTGCATGCTGTCACAGTCCCGCAGATGGAGAAATCATAACCATTCTCAATTTATATCGGGATTCCCTCGTTTTCATTTCTGAGTAGAAAATTATGGAAAAAAGTTTAAATCTCTTCTCCGAGATATGTGAAGGAAGCCATGCAAAAATTTTAGAATTATGGTCTTACATAAGAGGCGACCAAGAGTAACATTATTAATACATGACAACTCTTTCACACATCATATCCCAACAACTTCACATATATCTTGTTGGAAATATTAATTACTCGTAGATCTTCATCACGTCTCAGCCTACTCGATCAGAGTCCATAGAAGTACACTTTCTATCAGTCACTATGTCAAGCTGAGGAGTTCACTTCTCTCCATATTTAAGCAGTCAAATTGAATTTGTGAAGTTAAGTTTTTAGGTAGAAATTAATTACAAACTTTAATGTTGTTGGTAGCTTCCAAGAGAAGCAAATTTAGTATTTGTATATGAAGAAGAAGTGTAGAAGAAGAAGAAGTGGAGAAGAAGTGGAGAAGGAGAAAAACTCTGAGAAGAGTTAGAGAAGCTCAAGCTTCTGTGTTTTGGAAAGTATTGAGAGCTAGATTTTGCAAATTCAAACTCGAATTCTTGGAACTAGATTTTGAAAAGTGTAACTTGAACTACTAGAGAATAACAATCTAGTGAGAGTATTTCCACCCAAGCACATGATGAGTCAAGATGTAATACATGGGTTTGGAATCTGTGTATACCATAGTTATACGAAGCAAGATGTAGTGATAGAATTTTTGGGTGGTAATGACTGTGGCCAAAGCTAACTTCTCCACATGTGAATAATGGGTTTCAGAATCAAGAAGACTTTTACTTAGGTAGTAAATCACATGTTCTTGGCTGTGTAGATCTATTTGAACTAGTACCATATTGATGGTGGTTAATGACGCGGCCACATACAAGGAGTAATCCCTGGTGTAATCAAGTGGTCTCAAGACAGGTGCATGCATAATGGCTTGTTTTAGAATGTCGAATGCACATTGTGCAAGGTCATCCCAAACAAAGGGTATGTCCTTTTTCAACAAACACATGAAACCATGTGTTTTCTCAACGTAGTTACAAGAAAAATGACACAGAAAGATTTCCTTCCCTTGCAAACTTTGAAGTGCGGTAATGTTTGCAGGCAGGGGTAGGGACAAGATGGCTTCAATTTACAGTGGGTCTATACGGATTCCATTCTTGGAAATGATGAAGCCAAGCAGTATGAAAGTCTCAACAAAAAAAACACTTTTTTATGGATTCAACCATATGTTGTAATGACGAAACTTCATAAAAAAGGCTCTCAGATGGTCAACATGGTGTTCCCGATGCTTCGAATGGGTAGGTAAGTCATCAAGGTACAGTTCCATGATATGTTTGATGTCATGGAAAGCATAGGACATCATGCTTTGAAAGGTAGTGCCAGGACAAAATGAAACTTTCTATAGACAAAGGTCCCCCATGGGAAAATGAAGGTTGTTTTATGTTGATCAGAGGAGAGTATCTCTATTTGATTATAGCCAGAAGATCCATACCTGAATGAGAAGATGATGCTTCCAGTGTAGTTATTGATGATTTGATCAATGTAAGGAGTAGGTAAATTATCCTTAGGACAAGCCTTATTGAGATCTAGAAAATCAATACAAACCCTAATCGCTCACTTTTTTTTGTTTACGAGGATGATATTAGAAACCCATTTTGTCAATGATACAAGGTAAATGAATCTATCCTTAATAAATTTCTCAATTTCGTCCTTAATGGTTCCATCTCTCTGTGGATGAACTTAACGTAAGTTTTGATGGACTGATTTGGCATCAGGATAAGTCTTAACCTCATGAACCACAATCAAAGGGTCTATCCCTGGAATTTGTTCATACATCCAAGTAAAATGTCTCTAAATTCATTAAAAAGGGTCGTATAAGACCAAAGTTCTGAAGAATAACAATTTTGGCCCACGTGAAGATTTTCTACAACTCCAGCTTTCACTAATATATTGACTGGAGCGGTCTTAGTAATATTGCTCAGATTACCCTCTAAATCAACATTATGGATGAGCACCGGTGACTGAGGTGTAGTTACAATATCATATGAAACCATTGTTTAAAAATGATATTCCACCATATGGTAACCAAGAAGGGAAGAGTATCGGTGATGATGGTTTTCCAATGAATCTCTTCTAAAGACATGACTTCCATGATTGATTCATTTGACAGAAGAGTTTGCAAAATATCATCCAGAGATGGGGGGGATCTAACCAATATGGCAAGTGATAAGGGTCGGATGCCACCAAAATATTATCGTTAATGGTGGGTTCATTGGTGGTCAGATAGCCTGGTAAGACTCTTTGAAATGATTGAATGATGTCGAATCAACAATTGATTTTCCCTTGTCTAAAGTGTCATGACTCTTAGAGCAGACCATGTTCACAGACGCAGTCTGAGAAGAGGGATGATTGGTTAACAGGAAGATTCCCATAAGTAAGGAATATTTGAGAAGACCTACACCTACATTCTAATACTGCGAAATCATAGAATCCAAGAGCGATACATTATTCGCAGAATTAGAATTGGTGTCTGAGGAACAAAACTCCAGTTGATCGATTGTAACAATATTCCCTTAGAATGGGGATTGGACCGCTTAGAATATGGATGAGACAACTTACTCCATGGCATAGAACCAATTCCTACCCAAGAGAAGATTGTAGTACAAATGAGCATCGACAACTTCAACATGAATGGACACCGATTTCCCCCTTGGCTCAACCACGAGGGACGAAAGTAGTCCATGAGGCTGAAAACAATGACCATCAAAGGAATTCAAAGTCATAGGTGAATGTTTGATCTCGGGAGATCTTGTAGTTCTCCAACACGATAGAGACATGACTAAAGTCGATGCATCATCGTCCAACATAGTGTGATGGACTTTCTTCCCAATGGATTTTGTAGATAGTTTCAAAGCTAACTGATGGGATAGACTTGACTTAAAATCATATAGTTTAAAGGCAATAACATTACTATTCTTAGGATCCATAGATCCAAGAGCTGAAAACAAGTTCTTCCTTTGCATAGGGCATGTTTGGAGTACCCCGAGGGTAGACATAGCACATGCTTCTTGGGATAAATATTTTACTACATTGTAGTATTGAGCATCACACATATCAGGGTTAAATATCGATTTTTGAATTGTACTCTTTGGTGGCCATAAGACAATATCGACGATAAGTTTTTCAATATGAATATTGTTGGTAGGAGGAGGGGTGGAAACTATAGGCTTATCGGTTGAAGCGTTATCATCTTTCTTTTCTGGAGGTGGATCATAGTTCTAGGACCTTGTGGTAAGATTAATTATTTCACTAGACATCATTGCGCCGAGAGGCGCATTCTACAGCCCGGTATGAGGCAGAAGTGTGATTCCGTGCTCAACGTGGAGATGACACGTGTAACATAAAAAAGTCGGCTTATATATCTATATATATATACAAGTCGGCTTAATAATTAATAATCTTAGGTGTATATATATATATATATATATATATATATATTTGTAAGTAAATCAAAACACCTATACACACTTCAAAACAATACGTACAAGCTGGATCTTCGGAATAAGGCTGAGAGCAATTACAGATTTGTCTCACGTATGCTAATGAAGGAAACTAAGATTGCTTTTCCGTGGATCTATTACCCAAAACAAAACAAAAAACATAAGACCTGAGAATCGTAGGCGATGTACGTGGCGCCTGCATTCCCCGGTCGGTTGGAGAAGTTTATATCCAAAGTCTTCAAAAACGCCTTAGCAGCAGCGGACGTGGAGGCCACCACCATGTCGGACGTCCCCAATTTCAGATACACTATCGGGCCGTATTTCTTATACATTTTGTAGAGTGTAACGTGAGGCATTGCTCCGAGCAGTGGCAAACTTCCCACCAAGGGCCATCCGGATGGG
>LPNX011180207.1:0-45837 GCA_001517045.1 Pseudotsuga menziesii | reverse complement strand
GCTCCATATTCAGTCTCCATTGTTGATAATTTTGCATGATCAATTGTTAATTGCTGTGAGTGAAATTAATCTACTGCAGGCCTGAATTTCTACAATATATGCAAATTTAGTCATTTTTGTAGTCACAAATTTATGATACGGCATGAAGGAATCAAACCACCAACCTCCTGCCTATAATTAGGCAGGTGCTCTACCATTGAGCTATCACCCTTTAAGAAGTTGTTATTGCTTGAAAATGATGATGTTCAAACAAATTTATTATAGATAGAAATCTACAAACTACATAATTATTACTATTGCAACTTACCAGTAACTAGTATTTATGATAAACTAATTCCTCAGTGCTATGTACAATTTTCCGTATATTGCATATCCATTCATGTTACCAGATAGAATGAAATAACTCTATGATGGATGTGATACCAATTAAGTCAACCAATTTACGAAATATCTCTTAAAGTGCCCGAATATATGATAAAAATATCATTATATGAAATCAAGCAAAGTAAAAGTCAAATAAGGTAAGAAAACCTTGCCATTCATAAAACAATCTATTAGTGACAATATAAAAATACATGAATGCAAAATATTTCAGACTGAGTGTTGCAAAGCATAAGCTACCATATCAGCCAATTCTAGAGAATGAAACATATTTTTATAGAAGTCTGAAGGCTACCAAAATAAGCAAGCAAAATAAATTCTACACATATTTCAAAAAGAGTTGAATGAAATAATAAAAACATATCCAACATATAGTTGACACATTTTATATGAAAATCAGTGTGAAACATTTAGTCATGTTTGTATGTTTATCTCTGGCCAACCTTCCTTAGATATAACCACAACTAGACTGATACAAATAATTATCAGAACCAAGGGCACTCCAGAAGTGCACCACAGGAAAAGTGAAAAAGACAAGAAAAAAAATCACCATGATGAAGGTAAGATTTGAGAACAGACATCATATTAGTAGGTTTACCACATTTCTTTAAGGTTAGACAACTATTTGCTTCAAAATGCTTATTAACAAACACAATCTAGCAAATTTCAAGAACACTTGACTACTTCCTAAATTTGCATAAAAGGAAAGAATGTGTGATTATTTCAAACAAAAAAAAATACAAATAACAATCTCACCTATAACCTAAAAGGCTTGACACTCAATAGTACAAGTCACTAAAACAAAGATTGTGCAAGACCAGCATGAGCTGCAATCTTGCACATAATTACAAGACCCAATTGGCAATGATCCCCAACTAGCACCACCTAAATTTTACAAGAAAAAGACCAACTTGCATGTCAATCCTATATTATATTTTCTATTGTACAATAATAAGTTCTGCAAAAGAATATACAATGGAAATCATTTTCTCATTACATAATATCTTCGACGACAAATCTATGAGGCTAGATTTAGTTATTACCTGCTTTTCTCTGAGAACTAAAGGAATCATGCACTCTAGTTCGGTAGCCTGAGTTGATTCGTCAATAAGAACCTAAACAGTAACCCAACATTTAGGTGATCAAACAACTAAAAAACTCATACTAATATGTAGTAATCCCACTTTCTACTCTAAAATTTAGTACTACCTGATGAAACCTAAAATTAGATAGCTTGGGATCACCCGCACCAACACAAGTACAGCAGATGGCATCAACACTCTGAGTTATTTCTCTTTCTGTTGCCCTCTTGAGTGCTTTGTATTTATTTTCATCTGCACTTGAAAGACCACCTATATGTGATGTTAAAAAATGTATCATTTGTAGTAATCAATAGCATTCATTACCAAAACAATACATAGAACATTTCATTTAGCTCAAACTTGCTCAAGCAGAGTAATTTTCTTGGCCAAATAAGATATTACAAAAGGTTCCTCTGTTATCTGCCTCTTTGTTAGCATACTTTAAAATAAATGACATTCCTAACAAGAAAATACATCCACCTGAATTTATTCAAAGCATATACAACAACCAACCCTAGGTTTTCTTTCGATACCAAACAAGAAATTGGTTCCAATTTGACAAAAGCATCATATACACATCCACTTGCTTAAATAATATCAACAATTGGCTAGCAAACCTTTAGAGGGTAAATATTATATTCCTAATCTACAAATAATACATAACTTATGAATGGATTGGATTTCCATACCTTGTTCATCTTTCAACTACTGAAGTTTGTACAATTCACTTTTTTCTGAAGTTTCAAGGTTCCTAACCTGTAATTGTTTTACAAAGAAACACAGCATGTAAATGCCTTGGGATTAGGTAAAAACTAGGACACCGAAAAATAGGCTAAAAATATGATGGTAAGACTCTGAAAAATCAACCTGATAATGCAGTGTTAAATGTTCAACTGGAGAACTCACTGCCTCCCTTGATTTTGCACATAGTCTGACAACCTGTAATGTCAAATCAATGAAACTTCCATGTTATATTAATCTGGCATTTAGAATATAGCCAAAAAAATATCTTATGCATGTTTCCTATGATCAAACTTCAAAAAGTAGAAATCCTTGCATGAGAGATTCAAAACATGTATTTTAAAACATTTTTAAGAAGGAACTTATATAATTAGATACATGATAGAAAGGACACCTTCAAACCCGTGGCACTAATTTTCTCTGCAAGTTGATCAACAACAACATTACTTGGAGCACATACCAAGACCTGAATCACATAAATGAAGTAAAATTGTATTAATGTCAGCTGATGACAAATATAGATCATAGGTCATAGCTCACGATCATGACAAGTAATAATAGCAATCTAGAATGGCCTAGTTTATATCTTCCATAAAAGAGAAGGCACCTAGTGTAGTTACTAATGGAAGTAGAATTAAACCAAAGGTGGGTAAGGCCTCCATAATGAAGTACAATCCTTGAATATGAAAGCATAATGACAATTCAGTTAGCATTGGTTAACAATCCATCAAATATCTCACTTGTTACATGGCCTTGAACCTGCTTGGCTAATTGGTATACAATAGCTACTGAGGTGACAGTCTTTCTTGTCCTGAGAGGGCCTTGAATTAAACTCATGGGATTTTGCAAAACTCTCTTTACATCACTAAACTGCACATGATATAAAGAAATGAATTACAACAACTTCTAAAATAAACAGAAGACTGCAGCATTCATTAACAATAGCTAAGATGATTGTTATAATGAGAAATCCATCCACACCCATTTACAAGAAATATCTAGTATTCACATAAAGCTGACTTATGTATATTCATTATCATGGTGAATCCATTCACATCATTTTTTCTCGTAGATTCAAATGGCCCAAGGTTCGGTATCATAGATTTCATGTTATTACTCATTGTGTGTACTCAAGTGTGCATGTTGAAGAGAATTCATTAACTGCAATACATGTAATAATGAATCATGTAGTTAAAAACTTAGAAATATACTCAGGATCTAATGTTTTGGTTAAGATTAATCCTCAAATGGCCTCTGGATCTCATCAATTCTATACATAAGAATAAATAACTACAGAATGGATACCTTACTGAAAACCCCAACATAGTGTATTGATTAAGGATCCCTATCAGAGAAAGTTCATGAGATTACAAGTTCAGCAACCCTGATATCACTATAAAATTATACCTAGATGACTTTGAAAGAAAAAAAGATAAATCATTGTAGCTAGAGTAGTAAAATGGTAGCAATTACATTAAAGAAAATGATTGCACTAGATTTTAATCTTTGGACTTTATGCTATTGGCTACTTATATTGCCACTATTCATTTTTCAGTTTATTTAATATATATTATGTTGTCCACAGGAAAACTGGTAACAATTACTATCATCTATATCCCTATGAAGAGGTAAAGTTCCTTGGATTACAAGTTCAACAACCCTAATATCATTGCAAAATTTAGATGACTCTGAAAAAAAATCTAAATCATTGAAGCCAAACGAAGCCAGACTAGTAAAATGGTAACAACTACATTGAAGAAAATGATTAGACTGGATTATATATTAATATTTTAGGCATTTAATATTTGGACATTATTCTATTTACTATTTATATTTCTCCTAATCATTTTCAGTATATGTACAATATCTTATGCTATCCACAGAAAACAATGTTAGAAAAATAGCAAACTGATAAGCATCAACCAAGACAAATAAATAACTACAAAAACATCTCACATCCACCACAATTCTGCAAAAAAATATATTTGAACTTCATCACAAACAATACCTACTAGATAATATCTTGTACAAAATAGGTACCCAACCATCAATGAAGCCAAACAAGTTGTGCAGAGAACTCATCATGTTCATTAACAAATAACCATACAAGTATCTAGGTCTACATAAGAAGTTGAAGACAATAAGAATATTAAATAATAGCTAAAATTATATAAATACTTGACTAAAGTAAAACAAGCATGGAAACACAAATCTTAATTCTTCAGCACCATGTGGAAGAATCCCACATATAGACCTAGAATTGATTTCCTACCCAAGAAAGTGCCACAACGACCAAGAATATCAACCCAGTGTATTGGTCACTAAATCTAGAAGCAATTTCCTACCCAAGAAAGTGCCACAACAACCAAGAGGATCAACCCAATGTATTAGTCAATCGTGATCATCCCAACCTCGCATTTCTCTCATCTCAAAGGCATGCAAAAAAGGGTGGAGAGTACGACACTAGGACTTCAAAGGAGGTCACCAATCACAGTACTACCCTATCCCAAACATGCTTAACATAAGAGCTCTGAGGATCCTTCATAATAGGACTTAAGGACTTACCATTTATATGTTAAAATATGTATCTTATAATTTTTATTTGAAATTTTTATACACTATTCATATAGAGAGAAAGGATATTTATAGCATGTCCAATCAGAGATCAGAACCTATGGAATCTTCCACTGATAAAAAAAGGGCAGTTGTTTGCAAAATCATGGAAAAAGGTGTTACTAGTGGATTGGTCCCACTTCCTTCTATGAGTAACAGGAACAGGGCCAGGACTAACAATAATATCATATAATAATAGTCATAGACACACCACATAGTCTTTCAAAATAGAGGCCAATTGGCAAAGTAAAAAATCTTCAAAAGATTCAGGAAGACCGATTCCTACAAGAAAATAAATCACCTTCTCAAGACTTCAATTTACAATGTAAATTTGACTTTCCCTTTTTTGTAAAATGCCTGCCGGATGAGTTTCAAAACCAAGGTTTAGTTTGAAAAAAAGGGAGACGATTGAGGAAGATCCATTTCTACAAGGAAATAAATCACCTTCTCAGGACTTTGATTTACATTGTAAATTTGACTTTCCACTTCTTGCAAAATGCCTTCCAGATGAGTTTCAAAACCCAGGTCTGGGTTGAAAAAAAGGAGAATAAGCAGAAGGGTCCTGCTCAGATTCTAGGTAGACCTCTCACTCTATTATGATCATGATGTGGAACATATTAGCATCTTACTAAGAAACAAAAATTTGGAACAAGTTCCAGTCGAGAAAAACTTTTAGATATTGAACATTAACATGAAAATTGAACATTGTCATGAAAATACAACTGAACAAGAACAGACTGAGTTTAAAGGATTAACTAGAGTAGATCTACAACCACAAACATGAAGGGAATATAAGAAAAGAAAAATTATGAACTCCTTAATACTTGATGAGGCTCAAGTAGACAATTCGGGGCACCATAAATCTCCAAGGTCTATAGAAGAAGGTTTTGTTTAGACCAATGGGTATATATGCTTATGATAGTGAATCCTAGATCAAAAACCTAGATGTATCTCAGAACGGGTAACACAAGCTTGGAGGGAAGCAAATTTTTCTCCAAAGAGGGGGTGAAAGCTAATGGAGGGGTCTGTTAAGAATCTGCAGGTTATTTATTGAGGGGATCTCCAGTCTCTCTCTACTTCAAGATATAGGATTAAATAGAGTGGATCTAAAACCATAAACTTGAAGGAGATAGTGGAAAGAAAAAATCATAAACCCCTTAAAATTTGTTGAGTCATGTTTAAACAATTTGGGGCACCAAAAATCTCAAAGGAATACAGAAGGCATCAATTACTCTCTGGATCTAAGGAGGGAGGATTCTATTACCCCAAGGACTATATATGCATGATAGTGAATCCAAGATTAATTTCAGATACATCTCAGAAATGGTAACACAAGCTTGGAGGTAACCAGAGGAGGATTTGATTACCCCAAGGGCTATATATGCATGGTAGTGAATCCATGATCAAATTCAGATGCATCTCAGAATGGGTAACACAATCTTGGAGGGATTCAAATTTTTCTCCGTAGACGGGGTAAAAGATCACAAACAAGGATAAAGGATGCTGATTTATACCGCTCCAACAATAGAGTCTTGAGGAGTGCTACCAATGTCATCTCGGTTGAGTGTAATGGGATGAAAATCTAGAATATCTAAAGTTACTCTTCAGGTTCGTATGAATGTAGAAACAAGTAAGAAATTAATAATTCAAGGGGAGCTTGAGAGTGTTAGAGCCAAAAAAGTTTAAAAAATGATAGTTCTAAATTTAAATGTGAGATGTTTAGGAGCTGACCCAAACAAAAGATACATCAAGTGTCTGGAAGTTAAGAAGAAATAAATTGTTTTTTTAAAAAGAGACTTATAATAAAAACAAACAATAATTCAAATGTACTAAAACATACATAATAGTAGTTAAAACTGTACCTGAGATGCATTCAATTCTGGCAAGCCTGGGGCACCACATCGACGAGGTAGAGTATTATGAACTGTCTAGACCTCAACTTCATGGCCCAACAACAGGTGATATATGTAACTATGTAACAGTTACAAAAACAAGTTATGAATTAACATTCATTTCAAAGAACATGAATAAATAATCACTGCAATAATAGTGAAATTATACATGAATTCCAAAATGAATAAATGATTATCTTACGAAAAGAACTTAACACATATGAGCCAAAGAATTAAAGGTCAATGAAATATACTACAACTTTAGTCAAACAACAATTCATGCCAAAATAATGTTTCAGCTAGGAGAGGTGTAGGCTTCCTACCCACTAACACTAGTCTCATCTAAAACAAATGTCTTCATGGCTACTTGCATACGATCAAAGCTTGTACTCTTCCAAACAAAGTCCACACTAAAATTATGGAGAACATCAATAAGAACCCCCTGTGAACATGAAAAGAAGTCATATTGAAAAAAATCAGTACTATAAATGAGATCACAAAAACACTTTCTATATGCCAACCATTACAAATCACTGAGCTGCAAAAATAAACGAATCATGTCACCTAACTAGCATGCAACTCAAGTGCAACCTCCTCTTGGGAAGTCAGTTTGATTTGAAAAGTATCAAACACAAACAAAGCATTCCAATTTGCATTTTAGTTATCAACATTGTGACATTAATTGTCATCAATCTCTGATTACTATTTCTTCTATTAAAAATAACTCTTTCACCCATGTCATAATTTTTAGCCTACCAAACCATGGATAATTTATTTGAAAAAATGAAAACTAATAAAGAAGATGAGTACAGCATACCACATGTCCAACAGACTGTCAGGCAGGGTGAGATGCATCCCTAGAATAACGCAAACGCAGCTCATCACCAGGTACCAAACGTAGCTCATTATCCTCTTGAAAAAATATAATAGGAAGTTTAAAATCTTTGTAGTGTTACCCACCTTTTTAAGCTGTCACAAATCTCGAAAAAGGTAACCCAGACAACAAGTTATTTTAATGTATTAAGCAAATCCAATGAAATTATTTTGGTAACATATTTTTCTGGGAGAGCACCTTTGGGAAGACAAAGTATGCTATGTGCTTCTTAATGAGACCAATATCCCAATGAATAGTAATGTTGTATTTTCTAAGGGACTCTTTCATCATCTAAAAATAGGAAAAAATTACTGGACTTTAGAGATGTACATAATATAACAATTGCTCCAACCAAAAATAAAATAATTTTTTTTATCATTTATGACAATTTAACATACAAGCGTTATTTTCTCCATACTACAGTCTACAGTCCTCCATACTAAGCACATTCAATATATACCTCCATAGTGGGTATGTTCAACATTCATGTAGGGGCACCTATGTTATATGCTTGAGATAAACAAACCTTCTGAGCCAGTAAGGTGTAGGTATAAATGTACTCAACCTCTTTCTCCATATTTTGGTGATCATAATTCCAAATATAATGAATGGTGAATGCATGTTGGGTCAAGGGGAAATAATATTCCTCTGAAAAAGGTGCCAGCATAACACTGAACAGTCCTACATATTGGAAAATTAAACATTCATGTAGGGTAAGAAAAGAAGAGGAGGATATCAATCCCCATCAATCTTGATCTACCTCCAAACAAAAGCTCAACAGGGAATGATGAGAAAAATACAGTTCAGGGTAGATATTTATGGAGAATTATGGATCTCCCAATCACATTCAATCTCCACAGCATGGACAAAGGAACGACATGAATAGGATAAGTTCAGTGGAAGTCACAGTGGAAAGAGTGGAGTGCTCTAGAGCGAAAATGGATTACGATTAAGGATACCTATCCTGATCTACAAAGCACATACCTAAAGAAGGAAAGGGAGGAAGTGGTGGAATCGGACCCACACCAAGAAAGAAATGTAGGAGGACTCCTGAAGTCCTCCACCTTCCAAACATAGGGCAGGAGATTCATACAGTAAGAGGCAATAAAATACTTAAAAAGATATTTTATGGAGTTGTATTTTCTCCTTAGTATATCCGAAAGAAGGCACCATAGAATGATGTTTTTGTAAGGACCTTGTATTGCCATGCAAATATTTACTAAATATTTCCTTTCATAGGAGACCTTTTGGTGCTCCAACATTGTAACAACATCATTGTACTCGACAACCCCATTGACCTACTTTTGTGGTCATTAGTCGGACATTAATAAAATTATCTTATCTTATTTTATCACACCAGTTAACTACATTTACATTTCCATTTTATAGATCCTACTTCTTGGGCTTCATGTTTGGCCTTGATATAATTTTTATTTGGGCTAAGCTCACTTGTATGTGAGCTCTCCATCAAAACAACAAGTAGTGGCATATTCTCACCCTTCCCTATTAACAAAGTGACAAAATGAGGAGACAAAGTTTTAGTGTATGGCTGAAAGGGGTGACTAGGTAAGTATATTCCATCATGCCTAGCCAGGGGGATTCTCTACTATTTGGCTCTACTATCAAGGACTCGCACTCAGGGCCACAACTCTGAAGTATTTCACATAGCATAAGAGTTCACCGGTAGATACAAAACCACCACAATCCAAAAGCTAGAGAAGTTGGAAAAAAGGTTCAATCCAAAAGAGCTGCAACTCACAGAAACTAAATTGACAAGGAATTGGAATTTGGAACCCCACCCCATACATGAGTTTATCAAGGAGAAGAAATGCCAGATACTTGCTCATTCAACTTGCACCATCATGAAAGAGCTTCCATAAATTAATGAAAGCTATTACTGCCTGCTAAACACCATCCAAAGATCAGAGCAAGGGTCAGAGGAATGCAAAGAACAAGGGGACAAGGGGAACACTTAAGAGAGCCAGGCTATTACCAGTCAACAACCCCATTTCCCAAGAAGATGTAAATATTAGTACAGAGTCTCTCTAGTTCACCACTCCCTCTAAGGTTCTATTCTATATGGTTTTTCTTACTGTTTCATTAAACATACGATATGGTGGCCATGAGTTAAGCTGTCTCCATCACTATGAATATTCTTTTGCATAGGAGTAGATACTCTACCTCTTACAAAAAAATGCAAGCATTCTTTTATCAAAACAAGAACCCAAAGCTCAATACTAGAGAGACAACTAAAATAGTAGAAAATTCGAATATAATTCAAACCTCAACAAGTAACAACAAATGCAAACATATTTTTTATTAACAAACAGACCCTTACACTCACTAAAATATTATGATCCATGATAAACACCTACATGAGACCATAAATATATCCTTAATCATATAGTTCCAATTTTACTGTATATAGAATTTCCTATGGTAAGATTTTTTGTGTCTTTTGTAAGGATGTTCTAAACTGGTTTCATTTGAAAAATGTGGAGTTTATTTCCAGGGTACACAATACCCTCATTATCAGGAATTAGGAAAATCTTTTCTACACAATTGAGGAAGCGTTGAGGAAGCGTTCTTGAATGGTGTACTGAATAAATTAGTTGACTTTTGTAGCAACTATTTGCAAGCTTAATTTCCTGTGGTAAGATTTTTTGTGTCTTTTTTAATAATGTTCTAAATTGCTTTCATTTGAAAAATGTGGAGTTTATTTCTAGGATACACAATAACCTCATTATTAGGAATTAGGAAAACCTTTCCTGCATAATTGAGGAATCATTCTCGAATGGTGTACTGAAGAAATCAGCTCGCTTTTGTAGCAACTATTTGCAAGCTTTATTTCTTGTGGCAATATTTTTTGTGTCTTTTGTAAGGATGTTCTAAACTGGTTTCATTTATAAAATGTGGATTTTATGTACCAGGTACATAATACCCTCATTTTTAGGAATCAGGAAAACCTTTCCTACATAATTGAGGAAGCGTTCTCGAATGGCGTACTGAATAAATCAGTTGCCTTTAGTAACAACTATTTGCAAGCTTTATTTCCTGTGGTAAGATTTTTTTGTGTCTTTTGTAATGATGTTCTAAACTGGTTTCGTTTGAAAAATGTGGTGTTTATTTCTAGTGTACACAATATCCTTGTTATTGGGAATCAGTAAAACCTTTCCTGCACAATTGAGGAAGTGTTCTCGAATGGTGTACTGAATAAATCAGTTGGCTTTTGTAGCAACTATTTGCAGGCTTTCTAGTTTAATTTGGCAGATTTTGTGAAAGCATATTGCAGATAATGTGTTATCTATAGTTTTTATTGTATTGATGATGATGATTGTGGGTCACTGAAGGTAAATTGAGCTTTATTTGAAATTCAATTCTCTTAAATTTATATGTAATCATTATTACTTGAAGTATTATTTTTTGAACCTTCAAAATGTAAAGGTTAGCGAAACGTTACAAGTGCAAATAATACATGTTGATAATGCAGATTTTATCAGAGATTATTGTAGGAGGCATGTGGTCAAGTTTACTAGATTTTATTGTTTCTTTGAAAGCGATTTTCAGTCTACAGGGCTAAATGCTTTTAACTCTATATGATGCCACTGCAAAACTATATGTCTATCCTATTGAAAGCTTTAAGTCCTGCTCAGGATTTTGATTTGTAAACGAGACAAAAGTTTTGAGTTATCTTTATCTTTTTGGATGATATAGCATGTGGAAACTAATTCCAGTTCTGTTAAGGGCTTACAGTTCATACTTGCTAGTTTTGTTTTCTAAGTTGTACCACTTATAATGTCACGCGGTTCAGATATCAGTGTTTTTATTTTATAAAAAAAAACTAGATTATGACATATTTCTGAAAAATCTTTGTTGAAAAGTTACTGTTCTATGTCATGTGTCCTGTGACATATTCCCTCAATTTTCACACTGTATTATTTGTAGTAAACATTTTATTCTCCCAAATGCAGAATTCTATCTCATTATTGTGTTTCAGAGGGTGTTTGACAAAACAATTGTTGTGATAATGTCTCTTATAACATTTAGAAGGTGCAACATTAATTATTACTGCCTCTCACCTCGATAATGTTAGCACCATGTTTGAATTATTTATGGTTATTTTAAATTCGAATGGTTTTTACTCATGATGTTATGCATCTGGAATTAGAGATGCCAGCTTAAAGGTTTGACATTTCAGGGAAGTGTTATCCTTAAACAAGGAGAAAGGGTTTGGGTTTGATAGGAGTTTTTTTTCGTTTTGATAAAAATTTTATTTTCACTATTAATACAAATAGTAGATGTACCTAATCAATTTATTCAACAATAAGAGGGGAGCCAGTGCAGATGGAACAAAAAATAGCTCAAAATTGGGCTATTATTATACCAAAACAATCACTATGCTAAAATGATTTATAAAGCATCTACCCAACAACAAGATAAACATGCCCATGGCACTCAAATAACCAAAGGCTAGAGATGAGTAAGGGATCATCACTCTCCCTAGAGGTTGGCCTCCAATCGGAGTTAGTTATTTTGACCATGTGTAATAACTTCTAAAACTTACACAAGAAAAAGGGAAACACAACCCTAATGACCCAAGACAGGCTGAACATTGATAATGTGGAACTGTCAAGTCTACCCATGGAGAAGGATTTATGAATTAAAGATGACAGTGGATTTTTTTACATGCAACAAGCTAGAGAAGTAAGAAAGTCTCCAGAGAAGCTACTTATCACAAGCATAAGGGAAGAGAGTAGTGGAGTACAACATTATTTCAACCAGTAGTTAGTGTTATCAAAATGATAACAGACTTTACAATCTCCAAATGGCATGAGCTGTCTTCATCCTCTCATGACCTCACAAGAAATAGGGAAACACAACCCCCCCTCACAACTCAAGACAGACCTAAGTTACCAAGATATAGATACTGATACAAATTCGCCATATTTTTCAAAACCGAGGATCTAGATACGACTAGGAAACATCAAGTACAAAAAGATATAAAAATATTTTTATAATAAATAAATAAAATAGAGTGAAGAAACAAAAACATTCAGGAAACAACAATAGAACTATAAATTATGGTCAAAAAAAAGAGTTCATGTACCATAACTGATAATTTGATGTGTTGTAACCATGATTGATATTTATAATTTTAATAACAATTTCGGCATGAACTTGAAGCAGGGAAAAACATTGTTTTAGTGAGCCACAATCCACATGTCTCTATGAGCAAGGAATAAAGTGGTTTTGTTGAAAGCTATGGCAAGCCTACATAATAGTGTTGAAGTGGGAAACAACATAACACATAAAGATAGATTATCCCTTGACAGCAAACCTTAACCATAAAGATAAATCAAATAAAAAAATTGAGATAAGGCCTTGATATTGATATATTAAAGTTCAAGAGTAGATCTTGACATAAGGATAGATGAGACCTTGAGCAGGAATGGGGTTTATGCTTTTAGCCATTAGGTGTTTAGGGTTTTTTTAGTTTTTCATTTAAAATATATAATTTTTTTTTTAGAGGGCAGGGGGTGGGGGGCAATGGGCCATAGAAACACTAGAAGTTTCAAGATCCTTTTGAAAATTTTAGGAATTGTTTGATTTTTCACAAGATCCATTTCATGGTACCAAGATAAATTTCCTTCTACATGGGATACGTTTCCATGACAGATCCTAGGAGGATCCGATCCAGATACATATCAGATCCATGGATCTGCGGATCCTACACACTAGGGTGGTGTATACGGTAACATAGAGACAAAGAGACATTGATAATGCAATAATGTCAAGCCTACCCATGGAGATGGGGTTATGAATTAAATCTGTTAAAGAGTTTTCTCATGCAAAGTCTAGAGAAATAAGAAATGCTCCAGAGAAGCTACTTATCACATGCATAAATGGAAGAGAGTAGTAGAGTACAACATTATTTCAGCCAATAGTTAATGTTATAAACCAGTACATATATGTAAAAAATTTCCAGGAAATAATTTTATGTCTAATTATAACATTCACTAGATGACACTTAACCCAAAAACAAAGGCACGTGATTTATAGAGCAGACAAATTTTCTAATCATAAACACAGACATCCATTTGATACAAATGAAAACACGAACAAATTTAGAATATTCCTTCCTAAATATGCTACAAGAGACACATAAATGCATACTACCGTCCCTCAAAGGTGAAGACTACTATGGGAAAGCTTCAAACAGGTGGTAGTCTACCCTAACCAACAATGGAACCCTCTTCAAAGTTGTAAAATTCAAATTGGTGTAAGGAATTTCTTCAACAGTAAATGGGATATCCTACAGGTCTGTGATTTAATGTTCTGTGTATTGACCTCTAAGCATGTTTTCCTACCTCAGCAACCGATCTAAATGCTCGATCTTTGAAGTTTGTACTAAATAAGGGAAACTGATTTTCATGTTAAGGGTGGTTTTGAGAACATATAAATGAAATAATACTTTAAAAAAAAGGTCACTAAAAGACCTTCCTTAGTGTTAGTACATTGTGTTAGGGTTTTTTTAAGTCATATATATATGTTGAAAACTCAAAATTAATAGCGCAGCAAATTAAGAGGGTAGATCAAACTAAGCAACCTAGAATGATATCATATAGGAATTAGGTGTGGGACATAGTAGATAATTTATTTGAAGCCTTTAACAGCTGTACCAAGAGAACAGAACCAACAAGCTGATGCTCTTGCATGTGCTGCCATTACTTTAAAAGCCCCTACTATTCCAAAATTAAAACATGAAGTGGATATGCGATATCAAACATCCATTCTAGATAACATTAGACACTGGCAGGTGTTTGAATATTGTCAACAAATAAAAAGGTTTTTGGAGAGCATTGATGAGTTTTCTTCCATTCATATTTAGCAAGATGAGCAGCAAGATTAAGAAGATGAGAAGAGAGAAGATACAGAAACAACATATTTTATAAACCAGATCGCAAATCATAAAATTAATATAGACGGAATAAACAGACATTCCCCAACCAAATGTCCCACAATAAAAATACTAGAAGTGAATGATTTTTTTCTAGTGACACTATCCTTTAGCGAGAATTGATGGAATTCCTGAATTAATTCCCCTTCCCTTTTTTCATATTATTCAATGATTTTTATCTAGTAGTCCATGCTTGCTTAACAAAGTGGCATGATAAGAATAGGTGATGAACACTCTCAGTTTGCTCCTTACACAAAATGAAATACAAACAAGAGAAAATAGAAGATACATAAACAAATATTTTATAAACCAGATCGTAAACCATAAAATTAATATAGACAGAATAAATAGACATTCACCAACCAAATGGCCCACAATACAAATACTAGAAGTGAATGATTTTTTTCTAGTGACACTATCCTTTAGCAAGAATTGAGGGGCTTCCTCGATTAATTCCCCTTCCTATTTTCCACATTAATCAATGATTTTTATCTAGTAGTCCATGCTTCCTTAACAAAGTGGCATGATAAGAATAGGTGATGAACACTCTCATATTTCTCTTTGAACAAAATGCAATACCCTAGGCCTTACCCTTCTATTATATGTAAATTGTCCAAGTGACAACTCTATTATGAAGAATGAGCCAAAGAAGAATTTTAGCCTTTACGGGAGCCTTGAGTTTTCACATAAGTTTCAATTTACATTTGTTCACAACCTCCCCTTCGGCTTGGCTACTATAATTACTGGCTTATTTACTTAAAGGGTGGGAAATCAGGCCTGTCTCATGTATTCAATTCTTACGCCATTGATCATACAACCCTAGCAACTGCGTGCACATGAATGGAGTTATATCTTTGATTTCCCTCGTCCTATATGATATTTATAGGTATTCTTTATGATATTTATAGCATATATATAATGAGGAGAGCTAGAACATTTATGAGTAGACGTGCGCTAGTGTTAGCCAAATCAATAAGGAAATACATTAGTCTTCAAATAAATCTAGCTTGGGTAGGTAGGTGATTATTCGTGATTGGGTAGAATTAATGAATGGATTATAATAGGATAGGGATTTTAATAGGTCTTGAAACAGGTAGGATAGGGTAGGGCTTTCAATAGGTTTTGAAACTGGTAGGATAGGGGTTGGAAATAGGTAATAAATAGGCTATTTCATATCTATTGCATAAGAATTTAAAATATAAGCTATAGGAAAAGATAATATAGATAGGATAGGATTGGATACTTACCTATTGGAGACAAAGCTATCATAGCTATTGGAGTGAGGCAAGGTGGATCAAATCCTATTCGGTCTACGGCTCCTTGAGGAAGGACAATCTAATCCATCTATATTTCCAACCTACAGATAAGAACTCTCTACCTGATGTCACATGGGATTGGGCACTTACACTTCGGAGTGAGAATACCAAGGACTGCCATGTATAGTTTTACTAAGCATCATGAATTATAGATCTTCTAAGAAACAAAATGATATAAATTTTCCATGCTTGACTAAAGCATCCCACAATGGGGAGGGAACTATATTTATGATCACCTCGCAACATAGTTTGTACTCTATTTTCTTGGTGTTATGGATTGCAGATGCCCCAGGAAATAAAGGATGAAAACCCTTCCATTACAATAGTCCTATGGGTGCAAACAGTTCAACCAAAGCTCATAAACAAGGCTCACTTATGGATCATAGCAGTAGGAGGTTGGTTTCTTTCGTAGAAAAAAAAATGTTGCATATGGAAATGTACGGTTCTACAGAAACGAAAACCATTAAGGGTGCCCTTCATGGAAAGGACATATATCTTAGTAGTAAAGAAACCCACCAGTTGGGGGCAGGCCCTCGGTTCAATTCCTTTCCTATTCAGATTCCAACAAATTCTACCCATTGGTTGATCATGCAATTGACATTAGTTCAATTGCCTCTGGATCAAACACAAATATTGAAAATGAACTGGTATTGGAACCAGGATTATATATTACATTGATTAATAAACTCGTTCGTTTATTTCTAAGCCTGTATAATATCAAGTTTTGATTTGTTCCAAAGTAAAGAGGACCCTTAACAGTATGAGAACTACCAATACTTACAAAACATAATTGAAAAGATAAATCTATCCCATAATATTTACATAAATAAATTACACACCTCTGTAATTTTCATAATGATGTCGTCTCTACGAAGGATCTTTCCCGGAATCTTAGGTGCCAATTCCAGTGCATCTCATTGGAAAAACTAAGGACCCAATATTTTATATCCTTCTGTTAATTCTAAAACTTCACAATTTCTAGTTCCAGCCCCTGCTGAGCCCTACTGACTTTCGTGAACTCAGCAGTTACAGGACCATATTCTACATATATATTTTTGGGCTCCTTGAATTTTATGTGTCTCTTGGGATACCCTCCTATAATGTTTTCCCACGTAGTTCTAGTGTATGAAAAATCTGATATTGGATTCAATTTTTGGACGCCCTCAGCAATTTCGAGTGGAAGTGTTGGGGAATCATTGAGGGTTGCATCACTAGAATTATGTTTCATTATGTTAAGTATATGAGACTGCAAGCAACCGATACATAACCTGAGGTGATCCAATTCATAGTTCGTCCTTAAATAGCAATAAAATAATTGAAGGAAACAGACACACGGAGTCAATAGATTAAATTAGCTGGAAACCATTGAATTTGCAGTAGATTTATTAATATGAACAACATTGAATAGCCCAACTGGACCATAGATGCATCTTAATATAAGATCGATTCAAGATTGTGAGGCACTTCTAAACAGACATCATTGCACAACATCTAATTTGACCTTTCTCCCAAGATTACCTACATTTGGACATTAGCAAGAAGAAGGTCAATCTCAAATAAATTGGAAATAGAAACAAAATGTTTCAAAGGGGAATAAAAATAAATTATAGGAGTCTAAACTAAACAAGGATACCTACAATGCTATGCGGGTTAGGACCATTGACAGCAAGCTATTAATCTGTTTTTTGTGCAACCTCAAAGAATACATATCAAAAATCCATATCATAAGCAAGTTGGAAAAATCAAATGCTCTAGCCATCGACCCTTCAGATTGACATTGGTGGAAAACAAGTTGCTCAGAGATATTGTACTACACAGAAAAGATCATGACAAATCCCTACACAGTTTATTATTAGAAAGATCAATTTTTTTTATGAGTAACAACCACTTTTCATTCCCGATACCGCAAAGCTGCAATGGATGGTTGGTTTTATTTCTCACATCACATTGAATTTCCCAAGTTCCCCTGGACAGCTCATGCTTCATGCTTGTAAGGATATTTGAGCCATTTCATCTCTACCACATCCACAATAACTAAAAAAAACATGACTAAAAGAAAAACACAATAGGTAATCAAGAAAAACATCGAGAAGGAAACAAACCTGAAGGTCTAAACATTGCTGCCATTTTGGAGGCATTGGAGACTCAACATAAAGATCAATACCAATATTTGATAGTTTCAATTTCTGTCCACTGACACCAATCTCATAACCATGTTTAGAATTTCCCGAATTCCAACTCCATTTACTCTTCTTATATGCGTCTTCAAACATATTCTTAAATCCATACATATTACTTTTAAAACCGGTCCTCTTAGCCTAAGTCTTCAACACCGTAGGGTAGGGTTGTTATTGGTATAATGAGGGAAAGGGTTCCATTCTTGGTAACCACAGCCCTGGTTTGTTCTTGCCCTGCTCTGTAAATTCTCTGATCCATTCTTAGCTCCTCTTAGCTGCACTGAAGCCATTTCCCTCAATAAGACAAAAACTAAATGAAGGTTCACTCCATTGCATAAAAACCCTCGACCATGACCTACAATAGAGCATACACCGTTATCTCAGGTATATCCTTTTGGTTTGTCGAAGTGTTCATGTTCTATGGGTTATGTGGTTATCCAATTCTAATACATAATTTTTATTTGTTAATTAATGACTTGCTCCAATTAAGGCTCATAGCTCATGGCTGAAGATCCTGTGATGAAGTCCTTTGTTCCATATCTGGTTATAAATTGAGTAGTATATCTAGATCTAGAGCTATATGTTGGTCTTGTTGGACGAAACCCATAATAGCAAGCATCGTAGCTAGCCACTTACAGAGGCATAATAAAATGTTTGGGAAGCTAAGATAGCAGCATAGCCAGTCCCGGTAATAGTCCCAGGATCCCTTCCAGAGGGGCGAGGATGATTTTAAGGAACCATACTTATTTAAAAGTGTATAAATGTTGGTGAATATTACCAATTCTTAAAACGCCAACTATAAAATGATTAGTGATATTTTTCAAAAAATATTTTAATTTAGAAGGATTTTATATCGTTTATATAATAATTTGGCGAGTTTTAGGGTGAAAAAATTTTACCCCATCAAAATTGGGTGAAACAAGGCTTCAAAAAATACAAAATGGCAAATCTTTTTTGGGAGAAAAACATGGAAAAATACCCCACTATGCTAAAATTCACCCCTAAAATTATCCCTACATAGGGGTTCCAAATCCAGTTACAGTTTTCCTGCAACATCACGGATAGATCAAGGGTGAGATCCTGTATTCGAGGCAGTTTGAGTGCTAGTGGATGCAGTTTTGAATTACCAGCGAAGCAAAATGGCCATGTAGAATCACCACTGGTATAGACATATTGGTGTTGAGCGGTAAAATGATTTTTTGGTATATTATTTTTTGGCATATTATTTTTTGGCATATTATGATTTTAAGTAATTTTAATAATATAAATAATATATAGAAATATTAAATAATGTTAATTTCATTTTTGTGATTACTTTTATTTTTTAAGGTGTTTGGTTTTGTAGGAAAAAAGTGACTAGCAAACAAATAAATCTTTGAAATTTTAAATATATGTCTCCAATAATTTACATAAACCTCATAAATGTGCTCCATGCCAAGATATCTTCTTGAATATGCCGCAAGTCAACACCTTGTTATATAGTTCCATCCACTACAACAATTTGGTTTTTAGAGGAGCAGTGCTTTTTCACAAAGAAATACACCACTTACTCTACTTCTTAGTCTCATTCAAGAACATGGCATTGTATTGAAGGCTTATAATATAATCTCTAGTATGTTTCCATGACTAGACCAAGGTATCTTCCTCTTCCTTTAAGTAAATGAAACTCTATTTCAACTTGTCAATAAAAGTGTTTCATTTTTTAGCTTCATGTCCATCTAAACCCAACAAACTATCTTCAATATATCACCCATATTTCCACAAATTTTCCAAAAATGTCTTTCGAGCTTTGCATTCTGACGTATCATGCCATGTTGAACTATGATAATCACACCATTTACCGGTAGGATCTTGTTTGCTGTGATCACTCTTTCCTTTCTAAAATTTCTTCTTTTGATGATCGGGCTTTGGCGGAGTCAAATGAGAAGGGTTATTGAAATTATCAGAGTCGACTGGTGACTTCTTGTCAGATGTTTGACCTATTGGCTTGTTCATGAAACATGTTTTTCCTTTTTGTTTAGCTTCAATCTTGCTAGTGTAATGAAATGCATCTGCAAGCATACTGACAGTCATAAACTCCATCTCTTGCTGAATGTACAGGGATAAACCATTGACGTACTTCAAAACAAGCAATTTATCTTCTTCTTGGATGCTAAGTCTAGCCATGAGTCGATAGAACTCATCGGTGTAAGTATGTATGGACTGGTCTTTCCATTTCCTTAGTTGTTGCCACTTCTTATATTGTTGTTCAAGATATTTGGGTAGGTAGAACTCCTTTCGGACATATTCAAAAAAATTTACCCATGTGTTTATGAGGTCATCTTCTTTTTCCATCTTTGTCGATAGATTGTACCACCAGTAGTGTACATAGGTTGACATTTTTAAGGATGCAATGGTGATATTTTCCATTTTGGAGAGTTAATTCACTGCGTAGTAAGATTCTAGTTGTTGTACTCAATTGTCGATTGATTCTACGTCAATCTTGCCTTCAAGGTTTGGTATGTCCATATTCATTTTCACTTTGAATTGGATGGTTTTATGAGAATGAGGTTTTGTCAAGGATTCCCTGGAGTTTGAAGTGACTCTCATGAGAATCTCGCTGAACTGGGAGAACATTTCGATTCATTAGAGAGCCAATGCTTTTTCTATGAGTTTTTCTGTCTCGTTAGTTGCATATCTATTGTTTGCTTCTTTGGCCATCTTTTCTGAAGTCTAAGGAAGTGTCCGCTTGTGTTACCAATTTTGTGAGGATGTTTGAACAAACATCATTTAAATAACTTCAGTTGAAGTGATTATGTAACTTAATCTCTGAAAGATTTTGCTCCGATACCAATGATCCAGGTCATGCCCAGGTGCATGCTAGGGACAACTGTCGACTGAATGAGTTGAGTATTGTTATGGTGGAAGCATATAAGAAGAACCAGCAAAGAAGGAAATGCACTAGGTTGACAATAAGTATGCGCACAGACAATTTGCAAGAATTCGAAACAATCTATTACGTATTCTCCATGAAAGATGGAGGAATCAGGATATCTATATTACATTAGTGTACATGCTTATATAGGATACTGAGATGCTTGGGTGTCCACCTATTATGTTCAGTTACCAAATAAGTTATAACGGTTCAGAAGTTCAACCATCGCAGACGACTAGAAGATAGAGGCATTTTTTCGATATTTGACAATCATCGATATTGACAAGTGTTGTAAAGGAAAGTATCCTATAGCTAGGGTTTAAGAGGCCATCAACATACTGGGGTTGAAAGGTGGATGCAAATGGTTTTACAAGTAAATACAAGAAAGATCATAGGTTGGAATGGTTCATACCCTACCCAAATGAAGGTTGATCCAAGCAGCCCTTCAATCCTCTTCTTGCTCCTCTTGCTCCAAGAGAACTGCAAAACGAATTGTACCTTCCTAAAACCAATATGACCACATTTAAAGCAATGATAATCAAATAAACTTGAAATAATAATCTGATTAACATCATAATATGATCATAAATAGAGATTCAATCACACATTGAACAATGATTTAGGAAGAAGAAGGACATCACATCTGTATTAATCTTGAAAACAAGTACAAGTATACCTTCTCTTCAAGTTCGACACCTCATGAAACCTTGATATGGTTCTGCTGCTTCTCTTCTCCAAGGAACTTAGCCTCTAAGCTCTGCAACACAAGGAGAATGCTTCTAGGGCAAAGGTGTGGGCAAAGAGAGTCCCAATTCCTCCAGCATAACAATGCAAAGATTCAACTCTCAGTCTCATGGACCTCCCTACCTCTATTTATATGCTTTATGAAGAGATAGGGTTGAAGACAAAGTAGTTACAACTGGAGTAAGTTGCATAACTACCCAAACTACTCGAATTTCAAAATACGTATTTTTTGACATTTTTAGAAGGCATAGGCGGGTTGCACAAACAATAGTCGCGTACACGAGGAGGTATACGCAAGTTTCAATGTAAAAATTCGCATATTTAAGGTGTATGCAGGTATTATATATAAAAATTCGCGTATGTACGCAGGTTTCCTTCACGGGTTTCCTTAAGGAAACTCGCGTACACATAAAAAAACTCACTTTTAGGGTATTTATGTGCATTCCAAAATTTGGTGTCTTCTGGAAAGTTTTAGCTAACACAAATACCTTTCCAACAATGTAGAGATGAGGTCAAACGAAGTTACAAAACTCAAGATATGGGTCCTCTAAGTTAGGTGTTTTTCCAATGACTTTCAATGACTTTTATGAAGTGTCATCATGGAAGTGTCGACATGCGACAAAATCACGAGAAAGTGGTCATAGGCAGAGATGTGTCATTTTGAGCTATAACAGATGCCCCCAAATGTATGGGGTTAGAGGGGAAGATGATATCCAAAATACATTATAAAGGAAACAACTAAGTATGGAGAGAGCAGAGAATCCAATATCAAAAGGGTCGAACAAAGGTACGTGAAAGAGAGATAAATGTCAGAAAAAATTGATCTCTAGGACATACAAGTCCATATACAAAACATTGCCATAAAGATACAGGAAGATCCAACATATGTATAACTGATGAAACTATCATGGTCGCTCAATATGCAAAAAGGCGCCATATCAAATCTAAAGGAGTCATGGCCACAAATGAACAAGGTGGATCCATGCTCAACAATCGATCATAGACAAAAGAATACAAGGTGGATCTATGTCTCAGCAAAATGTCATATAAAATGTAACAAGGTCTTGCGCAACTTGGGCAATAGCAAAATGACAATGCTACTGTCAGCCCAAGGCATTCAATCCAAACCGCCCAAAAGGTACGAATCCTAACCATGCGAATAAAGGAGTTGAAGTCAAACATGGAGGAAACTGTTTGATTACCAGTCAATAATGAGAACCGTTAACAAACGTGAGGGAAACCACCATTATTTAAAATGGTCCCCAAGGTACCTAGTACATTCTAACAAGTGTGAATACAAGGACTTGAAGTCAAACACTTGAAGAATCCATCAAGTAGGAGACATTAAGGTATTCCCACTACCCAATAGCGAGGGATATTTTCAGTGATGCTACAATCCCCAAGGTACTATCATAAAACTATAAATCTCATCCCCAGAGCAAGATGTATTTCAGTCAATAGGAAGAGATCCGTTGGAAGGAAGGCATTAAGGCATCCTTCATCATCCAACATGAGGTAATTCAAAGACTAATTGGATCTGGAATTGGTACTAAATTTCACGACAAGGACCACTGAAGACATGATGTAATGAACTGATACTAGGGAAAGGCTGAGACAAAAGGTCAAAGAAACTGTAGAATGGCCGACAAAGGTTTAATCCTTGAACAGTGAGCATGACAAAAAAGTGACTTAGGTATCTTTTGACACAAAAAGGACCAACAACACAAATCTGCAATATAGGAGACATTGACAGATTCCCCATATAATTGGAAAAGAGATCAACTGGAGTAAGAAACTCTGAATAAGGTTAAGGTCAAAACACTAGGACCCAACTGTTGATAGACTCAAAGCTGGTACTTTGTTCAAGGAAACAAGAATTTCTACCATGATGTAAAATACATGTGAATGAAATTCCCTTCCCCTCTTTCTTTTAAAGGTTTAACGAGTCCAAGAAAGCAAACTCGAGACCATCTTCATTTTTGGCAAGATTGAAGAAGAGACAGAAGAATGCTTGATAAAGCATTGATTCGTGGATTTTAAGAGCCTAAACTAGTACATGCTTGATGGTGTTTTCATAGTTTAGAGAGTTTGAAAACTCCAAAGAAGACTCCAGGGGGGTGCTTTTTCGTCCATTTAGTCTCCTGAGGACGGAAAAGTATAAAACAAAACAAAAAAGAACTCTCTTATCTTCTGAAGAAGTAAGGTGCACCTTTTTCGTACTTAGTCAGGAAGGTCCAAAAAAGGTCAAATTACCACCTACCCAATGCACCTTCAAAAGTAGCATATAGCCTAAGTTTTACGAGTGTGAAGGAAGGCAAGATCACTCGGAAAGATCCATTTGATTACGAGAAATGGGGCTTACAATAGTAAACTCGATGCTTTGTTCTTTAGGGTTTAACGAGCATGACAAAGACATAAAGTACACTCAGGATCTTTTTCATGTTTTGGTCTAGAGCACAAAAAAGAGAAAACTAAGCTCATACGGGGGGTTCCTTTTCTGTAAATTTAGTCCCTCAGGTCCGAAAAAGTGATAAACCTATACCTGAGAATAATCTTCTCAATTCCAAAGAAAAGAGAGTGTTCCTTTCTTGTATTATTCCACATGGTATGAGAAAGTGATAAACTACCACCAATGTGGATTCCCATTCACATATTCTTATCGAGCCTGAATGGACAAGTTTACTTGGTAGTCAAGTCTATTTTGAGGAGTCAGACCTGGGCCTAAAGAAACTCAATATCTTTCCCATGAAGTTTTAACAAGTCCAGAAAATTTAACTCGTGACCTCCTTACTATTTTTAACAAGCTCGAAGGAGAGCAGAAAGAATGCTCTAAATGCGAGGAGACGAGTGCCATAGGCAGGCGGAACTAGTTCCAAGTGCAAGGAACAGACCTATGCATAATGCAAGGAACATGAGCAGGATAAAGATACATGGGGAACATCTCCTCAAGGTAAAGGGTGTCAAGTTGCAAAGGAAAAATGATACAAGGCTTAGCGATGATGAGAACAAAGATGAGGGATTATACAATGAGCTAAAAGTGTGGAAGCTGACATCAGGCTCATAAGCGCGAGCAGGGAACATGCAAATGCAGTTAAACATTTGTGAATCCAACTAAGAATCCTATTTCTAAGAATCAACAACATCAAGATCATATTCACAAGAAAAGATCTGATGCAGGTCACTTTTGCAGAAACACATGTAACTTTGCTATCTTCTATAAAAGGTAAAGTCAAGGAAAAATTGATTGAAGAAGATTCTATAAAACCAAGGCTCGAGGGTTTATAATCAGTAAGATAAACCTCAAAAGAAAAGCAAAACTCAACAAGGGAGATAGAGTCTGCAGGAACAAACTCAGTATCACAGGACTTGAAAAATTCAAAAGAAAAATCAAACTCATCAGGATCATTGACTTGTTGTTCGAAGGGAGAGTCCAAAAACTCAACAAGACCAACATAAGAAGATCGATCCATGGGAAAATAAGGCTTACTAAGAAAATAAAGGTTAGACTTAGTCACAACTGAACCAACATCCAATAGAAGATCAGACTGTATCAAAGACTCTAGGAAGACTTCATCTGAAGGAAGGAGATCATCCGAGGTAGGAGTACGTGTGTCAAAACTTTCAAATGGATCGACAGAGTGGAGAGAAAGATCCACAGTCTGTATAGGATGAATCACCTAGTCAACTGTTGGGACCATGTCCCGATAAGGTAAGCATGAAAACAGAGGCTGCTTCTCAATAGCAATTGAACGCAAAGGACATGAAGCCACATAGCTCACCCATGGTGGGGGCGTGTCTATAGAAACATTGGGAATTAATAAAGGAAAAAATTGGTCTCTAGTTGGGTCAGGAGACGGAATAAGAAAATCCAACTAATCGATAGTGACAATTTCTTCGCCATGATTAAATTACATCACATGAAAGAAAGTTGACACCACATATTGCATGGCATAGACATAATCACATTCAAGGAGCATATTAAAGTCCAAGGAATCTTTTATCACCATGAAGTCAACTAAGACAGTCTTTCCACCCAAAGTAACAGGTGTTTGAGCAAGAATTCCCAAGGCTATACAAGTTCTTCTATCAAACGTCAGTAACTGACTAGCAGTCGACACAAGGCTGGGAGATCCCATGCCTCGCTAAGCACAAGCAGAAAAAATACTAACTAAGGCTCCTTCATCAACAATACAACAAGCAATCGTGTATGGTTCAACTTTGACCTTTATCTAGAAAGGTGCGTTAGAAGGAAGGAGCGGCTCAACTAGGCTATCCCAATAAAAGGAAGCAATCCGAGAGCTTGATGGGGGTTGATCCGAAGTGAATTTAGTGCCCCCTTGTTTAGTAAGTTATGAACTGGCAGTGAAGAAAATGTGACTAGTAGACAGTTCACTCTCCAAAGGAATTAGAGTGGGATTGATCGACAATGGAACCGATTCAACCACTTCGTGAAAGTCACTCTCCGAAAGGAGAGTGGGATTGACCAAATGTGGCATTGGTTCAATCACTTCAGTATCGCTCTCCGAAAGAAGAGTGGGATCGACAAAAGTTGATATTGGTTCGACCACTTGATCAACCAAAGGTTGAGCAGGTTGTTGAGAAACTATAGGTTGTTCAGGAGAAGGAAATTCTTAAGTCTTGGACCACACTCTTCACACCTATGCGATAGCAGGGCACTGGTGAGTAAGATGATCTCCCTCACATAGCTTACAAGGGAACTTAAGTTTTCCCTTCAAATGACTAGTTTTCTCAACGGTGTCAACATGACTAGCAGTGGCTGACTGTTTTCTCTTAGCATGACCTACAAAGGCTAAGAGTTTGGCCCCAGCATGAACTATAGAGGCTGGGTGACTAGCTCCAACCTGACTAAGAGAGGTTGGTTGTTGAAAAACTTCAGAATGTTCAAAAATGGGATGAACATGAAACCAAACTCTTTGCACCTTCGTGATAAAAGGGCATTTATAAGTAAGGCGGTCTCCCTCACAAATCTTACAAGGAAACTTGGACTTGTGTTTTGAATGGGTAGTCTTTTCAATAGTGTCAACATGACTCACAATGGCTGACGGATTGTCTTCAGCATGAACCACAGAGGCTGAAAGAAGACTGCCCCCAGCATGAATTGCAGAGGTTGAGAGACTGGGTCCAACATAACTTGTAGAGGTTGGGATGGGCACCACCAGCATGAATAGTAGAGGATGAATGGTTAGGATCAACATGCTTTGCAGCAGTTGAGTGTGTGCCCCCAGAATGAACCACAGAGGCTGGGTGGATGGATCCAACATGACTTGCGGAGGTTGGATGGGGAGGTTCAACTTGATAATCAAGGGTTGAACGAGTTCCCTCAGCATGAACTACAGAGGCTGAGTGACTGGATCCAACATGACCTGGAAATATTGGAAGGATCCCGCTAGCATGATCAACAGAGGCTAGATGGTGAAGATCAACTTGACTTGCATAGGTTGAGTGCTTAGATCCAACATGACCTGCAGAGGTCGGATAGGTTCCCCCAGCATGAACTGCAAAGACTGGGTGGTGAGGTTCAACTTGACTTGCAGAGGTTGATTGGGTGCCCCCTTTCATAAGTTCCTTCTTCTTATTCCTCCTTCTTTTACTCCTTTTAGACTGTCGGTTACTAGTATCAGTACTTTCATCGCATGAGGTAGAAGGAGGAGGAGAATCAACTACAGGTGAAGGGGAAGCAGTGTTTTGATGCCCTTGATATAAGGAGCTTACTTGAGAAGCACCAGGAGCATTCAAGATAGTTGGAGTGGAAAACAACTACACCGGTATCCCTAGGGTGAATCTAGGTAGATTCAAGGTGGCCATCAAGGGAACACCAACATTCCCTATGAGAGGAATAGTACAAGGAGTTCCCAGCATGGGGATCTCTTGGTTGGTGTTCAAAGGGGTGTTAGACATAGTTTCAAACAAGGAGACAAAGTCTGAGGTCAAAAAGAAACCAAAAGTACCAATCACACACCTAAAGGCAGACTAAGTACAGACAAACCACACAGCACTCGCTAAAAAATTCCTAAAGCCAAACAGACAGATAGGTATAAGATACACTTTCCAAAATATAGCTGATAGATAGTTACTTGGAATCCCTATAGATGTTCTTAGGCACAAGTGGAGGAATCACCCACCACCCTCCCACACCTTCTACCGGGGTTACCTTCCAAGCCCATCCAAGGTCAACCAGAAATATTCTTCCAGTGTACCTGTGTATGAACCCTAGATGTCAAAGAGACTAAAGGCTACCTTAACTATATTGACAGTCTGGGGGGGGAATCACAATCCTGGTTCGTATGCATGGGCAAGGTAGCAAAGCCCTAAACCATGTCTAAGATAGAATCCCCAAATGTGCAAAAACCTTGTTCTACGCTTTGACAAGGAATCAGAGGGTTATCTCCTCAGTCTAAGTCTCCACACGGCCTTGTGATTAAATCCTGTTTGAGAGGAGCTTCCCAGATACAATCAACATAGAAAAGGATTTACCTAGTGATTAGCCAACTACGTCTAAATTTAAACACTTGTGGGGAGTTTAAACTCCCTAATCCACAAATCTAGCCTAAGCTAGTTGGTGTATGACCCTATAAAATAAAACTTACTAATAATTTTTAAATTATATCGTTTATTTTAAGGGTTGTTTTTATTCAGAGGGTAAATGGCATGAAACTTATGTGGTGTTTTGACTCAATGTTGAAACAAAATGACTAAGAAAAGAGGAATGAAATGCAAAAAGAAAAAAGGATTCTCTTTTTGTTTTTTTCAAATAGAAACTTGAAATCCACAAAAGAACAAATTCTTTTTATTTTTTATTTTAAAAACAATGATATGCCATGCAATCTAGACTAAAAAACTAATCTACATGTATATAAAGAAAACATGTTTTTTTTTTCCTTTTTATTTTATATATGCAAAAGAAAAAAACAGCCCTATCAACTAATGCAAGCAAGTACTATAAGCAAAGCAAATAGACAACTACTCTACACCCCACAAACAAACCCTAGGTTTCCCTAAAGTTGGATATCAACCTCTCTTGAAAGGAAGGCTTACAAAGGTAAACAAGCAAACAACTTTGGAATAAAGAGACTGAGAAATAAGACTAACATAAACAAAGGTCAAGAAGCCCCAAGTACCAATCTAAACCTACAAACAGAGGTTGCTCAGTACCTTGTCCAACAAGGTCAAGCCAAAGAAGGAGGTGGGGGGGAAAGCATCAAAAAAAGTTCAAAGACATGAAAGAGACTTACAATATAGAAAAAGAGAACCTAACAGAGATAAAAAGAAAAACCTCTCAGGAGTCATGCACATGTAGAGGACCCTTGAATGCCCTACAAACAGCCCTCAAATCGACCAAAAACCCTAAAAAATGATGAAAGAACACAAATTTAGGTTCATATGTAGGTTTCCTTAAGGTAGGTCGCAAATGACATGTGGGTTGCAGGTAGTTCATGTCATGTATAAAACACAGACACACGACTGTTTAGCCTGAAAGTCTCTTATGGATGACAAAAGGCACAAAAAGGATCAAAAACTGACCTAGGAAGGTAGGAAAGGTGTTCCAACAAACTCAAAAGATGTTCCTAACTTGTAAGAAGGACCTAAAACTTTACAAAAGGCTGAAAGAAAGACAAATAAACCCCAAACAGATAAGGCTCTCCCCGGCAGAGTCGCTAGTTCTATTGTAAAGGAAAGTATCCTATGGCTAGGGTTTAAGAGGCCATCAACGTACTGGGGTTGAAAGGTGGATGCAAATGGTTATGCAAGTAAATACAAGCAAGATCATAGGTTGGAATGGTTCATACCTTAGCCAAACGAAGGTTGATCCAAGCAGCCCTTCAATCCTATTCTTGCTCCTCTTGCTCCAAGAGACCTGCAAAATGAATTGTACCTTCCTCAAAACAATATGACCACATATAAAGCAATTATAATCAAATAAACCTGAAATAATAATCTGATTAACATCATAATATGATCATAAATAGAGATTCAATCACACATTGAACAATGATTTGGGAAGATGAAGGATATCACATCTTTATTAATCTTGAAAACAAGTACAAGTATACCTTCTCTTCAAGTTCGGCACCTCACGAAACCTTGATTTGGTTATGCTGCTTCTCTTCTCCAAGGAACTCATCCTCCAAGCTCTGCAACACAAGGAGAATGCTTCTAGGGTAAAGGTGTGGGAAAAGAGAGTCTCAATTCCTCCAGCATAACAATGAAAAGATTCATGTATCCTCTCATGGGCCTCCCTACCTCTATTTATATGCTTTATGAAGAGTTAGGGTCGAAGACAAAGTAGTTACAACTGAAGGAGTCAGTTGCATAACTACCCAAACTACTCAAATTTCAAAATACATATTTTTTGACATTTTCAGGAGGCGTACGTCAGTTGTAGAGACAATAATCATGTACATGAGGAGGTATACATAGGTTGCAATGCAGAAAGTTGTGTATTTAAGGCATACGTGAGTATTATATATAACAAGTCACGTACGTATGCGAGTTTCCTTAAGGAAGCTCACGTACACATCCAAAAACTCATTTTTAGGGTATTTCTAGGCATTTCAGACTTTCATGTCTTCTAGAAAGTTTTAGCTAACACAGATACCTTTCCAATGGTGCAGAGATGAGGTCAAACAGAGTTATAGAACTCAAGATATGGGTCCTCCAAGTTAGGTGTTTTTTCAATGACTTTCAATGACTTTTACGAAGTGTTGTCATGGAAGTGTCGACATGCCATGAAATCATGGGAAAGTTGCCACAAGCAAAGATGTTTCATTTTAAGCTATAACAACAAGGCATGTTGGTATGTTGTATGTCGAGGCGGACCTATTGAAGCGAACATGTGGAGGAGAACCTGTCGAAGCAGTCGAAGTGCTAGACTTTGTCAAAGCTTGACAACCTTCCAAATACCGGTTAGAACATTGATGGCCGCAAATGACCTTAAAAAATACTGCAAGGGCTTGTTCATGTACCTTTGAACAATAAGAAAAATTTATCCTCAATATTGACCTTGATAAGGTATCCTGGGCAAAAATTTCTCCAACAATTGGCAGTCATGTGCACAAGAAATGGAAGCAAGGAAGGTTAATGGGATGCTGATTGTATGTTCTCATCGCTTGGCCAGCGTTCAACCCAAAACTCATAATCCTCTGTATGTTTTTAGTATGGTATTATGTAAAATTATAATACTTGTTTTGTAATGATATAAAAAAATGTATGTTTTTAATATTGTATTATGTAACATTATATGTTTTGTCTATTTTTAATATGATATTATGTAATATTGTAATATATGTTTTATAATCATATAAAAATTTGTAGGTTTTTAATATTTTATTATATAATATGATAATATATTTTTTTGTAATAATATAAAAATCGTATATTATAAACTTTTAATCTCTCGACGATTTGCAATCGAGGCTCATCAGGTGCCGTCGAGAGACCCTGTGACGTCATTTGCTCCCTTATCCAGACTATGATCTTAATTTGGCATATTCCCTCTGTCCACTTGTGGGTCCACTCCACCACCTATTCCATAACACGAGATCCTTGAATCTTCTTTTGTTAGCATGCAGTTAATGCATGGATTTTGAACGCCCTGACTACCCCTACCCCTCACATCCAGAACAGAGAACTCCATCCTTCTCTCGACCTGCACTAGCATGGAGAACTCTAAGCCATCCTTGATTCCTCACCCTGCATCCATCCCCTATGAACTCTTGGCTTCTGTAGGCCCCTGCAAACTCCCGACGTCTCTCGGCCCCTGCAAACTTAGATTTCCTCGAATGCGGTAATCGACCCATCATACGAAGGTTCATGCCTTCGTTTCCTCCCCTGCTCCTTTGTCCTTTAACCCTCATCCTTTCAACAGCAATGACTCAAGGGATCCCGACTCAAGAGGTAATCGTGGTTCTAAACTTTTGTTAGCTATATACTATTATAATATGGGTAAATGACTTGAACTTTAAGAGTTAAGAGTATTATGTATATTTGGCGAGAGAGGACGCGCTTTAGGTTCAATTGATGCATTTAACTTTGTTGAATTCTTTGGAATATTTACCATGATAGACTTCGGTAGCTCAGCAAATTTGATCCTTTAGTATGTCCCATCCTTGGATCATATTTATAATTCCAATGTCATAGAGATGTTCTTGTAGACTGTATGGTATTTTTGTACTCAACATGACTCCTAGAAAGCAAGAAACCAATATTCACTCTCTGCAAAATCTTAGTGGTTTTTGTAATCTACAATCATGTTTTAAAAAGAAAAAACCAATCCTCACTGTTAATGAAACTTCAATCTACTTAGCATGAAATTTATTGATTATTTCATCTACTTTTATCAGACACACCCAAAAAACCCTATGAGATTCAAGGTTAAGAAAATTGAACCCATGCTTTCGTAAGAGTTTTTAATCAGATACACTCTAAGAGATTCACGATTTAGAAAATTTTGAAACTTTGTTTTGCAATATTTCCAAGTTTATTCTCTCTCGAGAATTTATCCTGTAGTGTATTAAGCGTTATACCCATAGCAGAGAATTTATCCTACAGTGTATTAAGCGTTAATAACCCATAGATTTGTCAAATTAAGGTCAAATAACATAGAGTATTAAGCATTATAACTTGTATTAACAAAGCAAGTTTCTCTGCGTATTAAATTGTTTATATAGTAACTTCATAATGTTCCATAGTTCCCAAGTGGTGGAAAAAAATGAGAAGTCAGTTGGAGTACAAACACATGGTATTTACATTGGTTAGGGAATTTGGTGTGTGCTTAATGATTTGCTTCAATAGCGCAACAGGGATGAAGATGGTCAAGAGAAAATTCATGCAATTGCTTTGTTGGGTCTTTGAAGATCAAGGTGCATGGCACCAATATTATAGATAAAAGTTAGACAATTTACAAAATTTACACTTCATTATCAAAATCAAAATTTTCCATGACACAATTAAAAATAACTAATTCATATTCTTCTAGCTAGTCATTTTTTATGTTGTGACTAAATTGGTTGTTTATGTTAGTCATTTTTAATGTTGTGACTAAACTGGTCGTTTATGTTAGTCATTTTTAAATCTCTCACTTATTATCTAGCCATATTTGTTAACTAGTGACTAAATTAGTCATTAATTTTAGTCGTTTATAGTTGGGTCAATCAAAATTGCTCATATTTAGTAGTAAATCACTTGAAAAACCTGCGGTTACTAGAATTTTTAGTCACGTAGTCACTAATTCCTCATTTTGTACTAGTGCTCCCAGTGACAGGGTTCATGGGGGAACTTGCGATAGAGGGGAGATATTGAGCTGATAGGGCAGTGATAGAAGGTTGGTCGGGATCATAAGAAACCACACTTTGATCTAGTATTCCAGATACGGTAGAAACATAAGATGAAACAAGGGCATGGTGGTATTCAAGAGTGGTTCTTTCCGAAAAACTTGGAAAAGGAGAAAAACTTATCCTTGTTATGATTTCTCCTCTTGTGCGTAAATTGGACACCATCTCATGGATATTTCTAAAATACTCATCATTCAATAATAAAAACCTTGAACTAGGTGGGGGGGTGGCATAAGTTAAATAAGTAGTGCCATACTCGGAAATTGTTCATCCCAAAGAAGTCTCCCAAAAAGGAGCAGTTGGACCAAATTATGATGCCACAAGGTCATATGAGGGTGGAACAAACATCCAATCTTGTGCACCAAAGTGGCCTTTGTATAAAACTGAAAAGTTGAATCATGTGAAGGAGGAAATTGTACCAATACTGGGGTAGAGGCAGGTGGATTGTGCAAAGAATATTATTCTTCTCCTGGTTCAACAATCAGAACATCTCCCACAAAAGGATCAGTTGCGATAGGCTGGTCCAAGGTACCCTTGTCTTTATTCCATGGAAGGAGGAAATTTGGGTGGTAGACCTTGTAATCTATGAGATCTCCTCATAGGTGGTTCAACTAGAATGATAGCTAACCACTTATACTCTAAATATTTACTATTCAAAAATATCACTCCTAAATAATCCTACGTAAGTTAAGGTCACAAACAAACTTAACAGATAAGAGGGGATGAAAAATCCAAAACCTCACTAGGATTTTCAAGTTGTCGTAACTCATGATATATAATAGGGTCCAATAGTAAAACTTGACAAGGAGTATTGGGACCTTACCCTGCCTAAATAATCGACTACCTAGATGGCATGTGCATAGTATCCCCATGAGTGTTGTTCGGGATGTATTGCTTCAACAAGACTTCCAAAAGGATTTTCCCAGTTGGTATCGATTCCTACAAGGGTCTCCCTATATACAAAAGGTACATGGAATCTCAAGTATGTGTTAGTGTTGTTTGATGCACAACCATTTTAAAGGGGCCTTCTGATATATGTCAAGTATGTGAAGAACTTTTGATATAACTCGAGGGTACATGAAAATTCGTTCGATATACCAATTGGTACATGGAAGAACCGCGCGATCCTTGAGATGTAGTGTAGGAAAAGAAATGACAGATCCCATGTTTATAGATGCCACAACAATATTCTAACCTGTCACTCAAATTACTAAGAATTTTAATCTAATCTACCATTCAATTTTATCTTGATGGTTAGTGATTATTTGTGGAATATGAGGTAATTGCAAGATTAAATTATCTAAATTCCAATGCAATTTTCCTTTCGATTAAATCTATATTGAGTAAGGGAGAGGTTCTTTCTTTTCAAATCACGAAAGGAAAACCATGTGATCCAAACAACTCATTCCTCAATCTTCAAATACTTTCAGACAAGCAAAAATAATGAAGCTAACATTTAAAATCTCTCTAATGTAAAAAGAAAAAGGCTTTGTAATGCACAAATATCTATTTTTTCTTAATCAATATTCTAAAAGAAAACCCTTTTAATGATTTAACCAAACCAAAAGAAAGAAATTGAAATTTTCTTTTGTTTTTTGATATAATTTTAAACAGAGAAATGCAAAAACTCGCACGACAAAAGTGCAAAGAACATACTATATTTCCTTTACACGGATCTGTAAAGATCTTCTAAAGGACTAGTCATACAAACCATACACCCAAAACTTGATTTCCACGTGAAACTGGAATTATGGTAAGCAAAGATATGAACCAAAGAAGGAAAATGAAGGTGAAGTAAGGTGGATTACTCACCTTAGATCCTTAAATGAGTTAGAGAAAAAAATTTATAATCTTGTAATAAAAAACAAACATCAAAATTCACAAATCCGATGATTTTTTCCGAGTATGGTCGCCAGTTTTGTTAACGATAATATTCAATCAGTGAGGACAAAGATTGTTCCCCTAGTATGCATGGGGCGGATCTAGAACAAAAAGGCCACAATGATGCATCCTTCTCCTAGATAATTGAACTACTTGAATGTTAATATTTCCTTACCTCATTGTTGAAGGTTGTCCTTGCCTTACAGATCCTTTGCGATCAATATACCTAGAAATAAATTGAAAAACAAAACAAAATGGTGAAAGCACAAGACAATCCAAATACCTATACTAATAGTTAAGGAGAAAAGTAATTAACTGTTGATATTGACACAAATCATTCATGGAAAAGGATAACATATTTGTATTAATAACATAAGAAGAAGAAGCTACGACCGAAGCCTTGACATTGAAGCCTCGTTCTCATAATTTCTTTGACATCACTCTTACACACACTCTACAAGCTTTGCAAGCCTCACTCACTATCACACTCTCTTTCCTCCTATACCAACTATGATTCCAGTAGCATGAAGATTCTCTCTTGGTATTCTTCCCTCCTCTCACCCATGATGCGAATCCTGTATAAATAGGCCAAAGGAATCCCAAAGGGGTTGATAAATTTTGGGAGGAAGATATAAAATGATCCCTAGAGGCTAGGGGCTTGAGTTCCACCTATTCCAAACAGTTGGTATTAGCCTCCATGAGGACTTTCATCTAGAAGGTTCTCGAAATTTCTTTTTTTTCCTTTTTGATAGTACTGATGCTCTTTGCATATGAACAAGTTGTGCCAACTCTCTTTGTCTTAAGGCCATGAGTGTCATCAGTGCACTATGTCAATAACAAGGATGCGTTGAGAAAGTATAATGCCCTATGTCAAGAGATAAGGTGCGTCATACATCCTAGGACTTGGGGAAAAAGCTCTCAAAAAGATATCTTCACCATGTCACTTCAATGGATTGAGCATAGCTACTAATTTCAGGTGTAACAAGAAAATCGTCCCTCGTGAAAGGACAATGCACAAAATTTTGAACAATATGTCTTTACCATCACTTGAATGAGCCAGAATGAACTGCTTCTAGTGAAATACTTTGATGAAGAAATTGTGAACTCCATGATCATGTGCTAGAGTGTATAATCTATAGGAAGGAACGGGAGAGACTACTTGCAGCTCATCATTTGATGAAAGACGAGAATTATCAAAATGATTCTTTCTGATATCATACTCTGATCCAAAAACATAATCTAAAAATGAAAATAGATATGTGCATACTCCTTCCCAAAGAGTACAAAAAACAAAAGCAATCGATTCCTTGTATAACTGCAAAATGGTGATGTGGATCACATATCTTCCTTCCAACCTGATATAACACCTTTCCAATCTTGAAATGAGTCTAAATAGACTTTCATATATCAGAAATATTATCATATGGAACATCAAATACTAAAGGTTAAATGTCTTCAAGAGGATATAGGGCTAGAGTAGGAAAAGGTTGAGCAATTGGGAAAACTGATGAGTGTAAAAATCTAAATGATTAATGGACTTGAGATATGAACCATAGGTTCTTAGAACATATCCAAACATGTGTAATATAATTCCAATGATGACTAAGTTCATGGATAACCAAGTAGTGAAAAATAGGAAAGACTTGAAACCATTAGATATAAGTAAAACTGCATAATAAGCCAATTAGAAATTGACTAGTGACTTGGAGTTTGTATAGTCTTAGGAGTATTCAGAAGTATGGTATATGGTATGGACGGTGTCATAGCATGTGTATCATCCTTGAAACATGCTTCTAAATCAAAATTATAACCATTTAAATCGAGTGGGGAATAATTGCATAAAGACAAGTCAGGATCTAGTGAAAAATAAGAACTATTGGGAGATGAATCTAGGAGATTGATAGGTGAATTATTCAAGAAAGAATCTGAGATTAATGATTCTAATATATCATAAAATGAATCTATATCATATATATTAGGAAAGGATTTAAATCTGGAACTCAAAAAATAGTTTATATCACCTTGGAACTACGCACTATGACAATGTTCTGAGGATTTGGCACGCTTCTCTAGGTCATTTGGAACTTCAATGTTATGCTTCTCAAGTAGCTGAGACATGATTTCCATATTATTTTTGAAACATTTCTTCTTAGGATGAAATCCCTTTCTGTAATGAGAACACTTGTAGGTGCACCCTTCATTCTTGGCTTTCTTCATTGAACCTTCATTAGTAGGCTTCAAACTTTCATCTTCATTATCTGACTTTGGCTTCCTCTCTTTCCCAATTTACTTATATTTTGATCTTGCATTCTTGCTTCCTTAAACTATAAGAGCATGATAGTTTCCCGTGGAGGTTCTAAGAGCACCCATATGGATCAATTTATCTTTCTCATTTGTCAGTGAATCAAAGAATGTACTCAAAGAAGGCATTTTTTGAATTTGAAATAGAAATCCTAGTAGCATGAAACGTAGACACAAAAATTGATATTCAGGACCCAATTTTGATAGAATGGAAATAATAAATTGATATTCCTTCTTAGCAATCTTGCATTGTTTGAGAAACATAACAAGTGACTTGAATTTGGTGAATAAACCCTCAATTGAATCAAAACTGCTTGGACTCAATGAGAATAACTCATTCTCCAACTGATGCACTCTTATCTCATCGTGTACTCCAAAGAGAGACTCACGTTTAGTCCATACTTGTTTTGGAGTGGTCAAACCATCTAGATGAAAGAGTATATCAAGAGAAATAGAGAGGAAAAACAATCCATAGGATTCATCCAACCTATTACGGCACTTATCTTTCTCAACAACATCATCATGCTCATTCTCCAAAGTTACAGTAACTCTGTAATATAGTCCCTTACTACGCAATAGAAGGCCAATTTTGGATGTCCATTCATGATAGTTGAAGGGAGTCGGGATTATAGCTCAAGAGGAATCCATGCTAATAAGTTGATATGCTCAATAAGATAATCTATGCAACCTGCACAAATAAAAACTAGGAGAAAAATTTGTAAGCTCAATTAAAGCTCTTCTTTAGAGAGGAATATGAGACTGGATGCGCTCTGATGTAGAGAACTAATAGCTCCTCAACTCTATAGAACTTGAGAAATATTGTGCTCTAATACCATGTATAAATAATAGATCTGACACCATAAATAAATTCATGCTTAATACAATGTGTAAGCACATGACAGGATCTAGCTACAAGCTAATTCTCACAAGCATGCACAAGGAAAATAGAGAGAAGAATAATGAGACTGAATCACATGAAGAAGTGAAGAATGAATAATTTATTATTAAATCAATAAATTGATTGGTTATTACGATAGTAATACATACTTATAAAGGAAAATAGATTTTGTAGAAGACAACTCATGCTATCTCATAAATCATGCTTACTAAATATGATAAACCCCCATAGGTGACTAAAGCACTTTCCAACTCTGTCAAGGATCTCACCAATTAGCTAAAGCATGAGTAAGTTGTCATGAGTGATGGAAAAGCATGCTAATCCTAGAATCTAGAGAGAGAATCATGGAGGATGGGTTGGCAACAAAAGATAACAGTTTCCTAGTTGACTAGATTTACCTTATCCACTGAAAGGCAGGAATAAAGCAGGATAAAGATAGAATCTGCAATAAGGCAAAGTTACTAATTCTGGAAGTAAAAAAAAGTGGGTGGGATATAACTGGAATCATGATAAATACGCTCCTAGGGTATATATGGCAAGTTTTGACCAAGTGGTGCAAGTAGATGCCAACTATCTAGGCTAGTAGGTAGGAAATTAATAAAAAATGATTAAATATCGTTATCCTAAGTGTGGAGTGGGTTTATAATATCCCAACATAGACTGACCATGTTGGGTAGGAGTACTCAACTACATTGATCAAAGGTGACCATGGGTGCTACCAAATAATGGGTGGTTCCATTTGTGAGAGTATTGTGGAGTCATTTGTACATAAAGAATATTTGGTGGGCTCCCCATGGTTTTGGCAATGTCGAGGGACCAATTTGATGATCGTTGGGAGTCCCATTGTTTTTGGTGATTCGGGGAGTCAATTTAAAGATGGGTGGGATTCCTACAATTTTAAGTGGGCCAGGGAAGTTTTTCCAATGAAGTGAAGTTTGATTTGAAAATGCAAATATGGGTTCCCCAAGAATCAATGCCATTTGGAGTATTCCTACATGAATATTTGAATATAATCAGTTTCTTCGGAGGGAAGGGGTCCCATTGATGTCTTCGGGGGGTGATGATATGAGAAGTATTTATATAGGGGTTGAATTCTCATAGAGGTATGAGAAGGCCATGATAAATATTATATGTAACTGGTGTCGAGGAATTTGGTTTGTTGTCGTGTGTGAGGTAGGGGAGTAAATAGGAAACTATGATATAATTATCTTCCGATGGGTTACTTCCCTGGAGGGAAAGTTTCTCAAACTTGTGGGGGGACGGTCATCATGGGTGTCTAATAATAATGGAGTCCGAGATGACCAGACAATCATGGGGGAATAGAGTGGTCCACAATAATGACATTGATGGCACACCAATACTGGGAAATTGATGACTCTATGAGATGGAGTTTTTTTCTTATGATGCAAAAATTATGTATGGTTGTAGTTATCAAAGGGAAAGTGGGTGCCTAGAGGGAAATTCCATGATGATACTTGTGGTATAAATCTTGCATCATTGCCGATGGTGGCTAGTATATGTATGTTCTAGAAGTAATCCTGCACACATGACACACATACCCAAGTATAGAAAAGGACATAACAAAGGTATAGACGATTCTGAAATACAATCCCAAAACATGGTGCATCTAGTGGGTGCGTTTATTCTGTTATGGATAAAACCATTTCAAATATATCCCATTGATAGGGATGTTAAGGGTGATGTCATTGGTATGTTGCAAAACATATGCTCCATTGGGCAGAGAGTGTTAAATGACATAGGGGCTAGTCCACTTGGGCACAAACCTTCCTAGGTTGGGTTTGGAGTCTTTTCTAGCATTAAATACTTAAACATTGTCTCCCTTGCTAAAGGTACACAGGAAAACTTGACAACCATATTGAGATTCATATTAGATTTTCATGGATTTGTTTTGTTTGAGAAAATCTTGTCTTTCTTCATCAAGGTGTTCCAAGGTGAACAACCATTGTTCCAATGCTGGAGTGTCATGTAGCAATTCAACAACTAATTGGAGGGTAGGGATCTGACACTCAATGGGTAAGATGGCTTCGACACCATGTACCAAATGAAATGGTGTGAATCTTGTAGTAGTTTTTACTGATTCTCTATAATCCCATAGGGAAGGGATGATCTTGTGGTTCCAATTAGACTTGTTATTATCAAGTGTGCATTGGATCATAGTTTTGAGAAATTTGTTGATGACTTCTACTTGTCCATTGGCCTGGGGGTAGTAAGGAGTAGAGAAATCATGTTTGAATCCTAGTAGGGAAGATAACTCCTCAAATGTTTGATCATATAAATGTTTTCCATTGTCTGAAACTAAATTCTTTGGGACGACGAATTGTCTGATAACATGGTTAAAGAAGAACTACACAATAGTAATGACTTTGCAGTCAAAGGTAGGCATGGATTCAACCCACTTTGTTAAGTATTCCATTGCAACAATGACGTATTTATGACCTTGAGCAGAGGTGGGGCGACATTACATAAAGTTAATGGCCCACTTGCAAAATGAGCCTGTAATGATGATAGGGTGGAGGGGAGGTGGGGAAGCTTACGTTTTACAAGTGAAAACTTAACAGTTGTCACATCTTTTAACAGCGTACACACAATTTTTGAAGATAGAAGTCCAAAAGCATCCAACGTAGAGGATATTTTGGGTGGTGGCCAATCTAGAGAGGTGGCCACTGCAAGAATTGTAGTGGCAATTGCTAAGTACATGTTCTACCTATTTATGAGACAAACAACGTCGCAAAATGGTATCTATGGCATGGAGATTAAGGATATCTCCAAAGAGGAGGTACCATAGGGCTTGGAGGAAAATGCATCATCTATCATCATGAGAAAGGTGAGGGGGGAATTTATGAGTTTTGAGATAAGTTAAGTTATCGTTGTACCAGGGGTCATCACTCAGTGATGTTGAAAAGGTGCTCCTCATGTAATTGGTCATTTATTGTTTCACTTGACATAATAGTGGGAAGGTCTATAATAATCTCGGTGAGAGATAAGGCCTTTTTTATTTTGAGGATTAGAAACTCAAGATCGAATTCCTATAAGATTACGATCTAACATGAAAACATGATTTTGTAGGAAAAGGTCCCCTATGATGTGGTGAATACAATCTTATACTGATCTTGGGGATGAATCTGTATTTGATTGTAACCATAAAAAATGTTCATAAAGGATAACATCTCACTATCGGCATAGGATTCTATGATATGGTTGATGAACATGGTAGAGAAATTGTCTTTGGAACAACCTAAGTTGTGTTGATATGGTTCTCTACACAAATATTGAGGTGAAGGTACAAGGAATTTATGTGCACAGTTCCTGAGGCAGGAAAAGTACAACCCGTACAGATCTGTACAACACAAGCAGAGGTTGTCTCATTTTGCGTGCCAGAGGAGGCCTTAGACAAACCTGGTCGAGTTTATACTCATTTTTATCGAAATTTCGAGAAGATTGCAGTGATGTTCTCTATTTTGCTAATGTCTAACATAAAATAGAAGTGGTTCCAAAAACCTATTATTCTAAGCTTTGAAGAGTTAATAAGATCGCCCTTCCAATTGGAAGTGGCCCAAAGACATAACCCAAGAGGGGTAAACTCCGTTATCAACTATTGTCTATTAATTTCATGGTTTTATTTTTATTTATTTGCTTATGCGTGGATGTTTAAGTATTTAAATTTCAGTTTTAAAGCTTGTTTATGAGAATTTAACATACAAATTTCACAATGTGCAATTTTAGGTTAAAAAATATCATGAAATTTTAATCATGGACACCAGTGAGGTATAAGCAATAGGATAGATGAATCATCCATGAAGGAGTTTCTTGATCTTGGATTTGATGGGGAGGGTTGTGGAGGGGTGGACTAGTCGTTTCTTTTTCCTAACAAGAACGACATCGAGGCATGTGTTGATGTGGAGTTCAACTATTTCCAAATCCAGGCCGGGAATTTCAGCATATGACTATGCAAAGACATCTCAGAATTCTTTAAAGGGGGCGATGAAGGCACTAATCTCTTATGGGAAACAAGAGGCGCCAATAGAAATGTTGATGTTTTCAACCAGGGGTGGCAAAGATGTCAATGACTTAGAGTTCCAACTAAAGTCCAAACAAAACAAATTAAAAATTATACCAAATAAACTTTAAAAAAGACTTCAATTTTTTATACTACTCTTTTATTAATTAGCTATTTAACGGACTATTTATTCTTTGACCAATTTCTTAAACCAACTTCTTAATTAATTAGCTCTTTAACTAACTATTTACTCTTTGAATAAAAATGGAGCTGTCACGATTTTGATTTTCTGGCTGATTTTTTGTGGAATCTGGCCCGTGAATTTAACTCAAAATCTTGTAATTTTTGTTGTTTGTTGGACTATTTTAAGTGCAAAAATGAAATCACGTGACAAGAAAATCCTCAAGCACCCAGATCTAACAATATTTTTACTTGTTTTGAAAATTTGAAAATTCAGTGAAGATTCATAGCCAAAAACTAATAAAAACCAGCCAAAAATAAAGAAAAATGCCCCAAAAACACTACTAAATTTTACAAAGTGTCAAGTAAAACATTAACAAGTTCATTGTTAACTGTTATTGACTGTTTGATCTGAAAAAAACTAAAATCTAATAACCAACAATAAACCTGCTACAACAATCATTACTCTATCATGATAGCTCGATAATGATACCAGACTTTACTCACCTGCCCTAGTGACACTTTTCAATAATTGCAGTCCTAACGACAGTTTTCAATAATGATATTCTATATAAACCTAACACAAATTTTCATGGAGATAAAGAGCAGACTTACGGAACGTCTGCCGAAGTTCAAATTTGTTTGTGTTGATGTTATCAGTTTTGTGTTTTTCTTTTGTTCCATTCATGCAGAAAACTGGTCCTGGCTGGGGATTTATGATCTTTGCGATGGTTTTATGCATGTGCAGCAATGCAGCAAATATAACTTGTCCCGAGTCCCGACTATACCGATGGCCGTTCCATATCCTTTAAGTACCGATGATAGCTGTGGCCACCCAAAGTACCGCATTTTCTGCAACAACAAGAAGCTGGATTTCAAGTCACTGATTGGTGTTGCTTATCCGATCGTGAGCATTGACCCATCTGCTTCTAGCCGGTGATTAGATCACCGGCGCTGGCGGCCGATACATGCCTCTCTGCAGATTTTCTTGAAGGTGGGCTTCTTCTTGATGAGAATTTGGCATTCAACATCTCTACGCGCAATACCGTCATGTTCTTGAATTGCTTCCAAGTGTTGCTGCTTTCCCCTCTCAAGTGCAGCTCAAACAGTCTTTGCCATCAGTTTGCGCGGGACATGAAAGAAGGCAAGGGCTGCAAAGACGAGCTCTGCTACACTTATCTCAAAGATAGTGCAATGACGTCTCATATAATACGGTTGCGCAAGGAAGGTTGCAGTGCCTACACAAGTGTGGTCAATTTCAGTTCTGCACCGCCTATTGGAACTATGGCGTCCAGATCCAGTGGGTTCCTCTCTAGTTCAAGTTTGCATCCTTTACAATAACCCACAATCTGGGAAAGATTTGAAATTTTGTTAGGTTTTTATATAAAAGTTTTCTACCTGTTAGATTATTTGGACTTTGTCATGCTACTGTTTTGTTTTTTCAAGTTATATCACATTTCTTTGAATTTTAACTTCAAATTTGTATGGTCAAATCTAGCTAGGCCCAGGTGTGATCTGTATTCCAATATATCACCATGAGAATTTACATATATAAAGTACAGTGTTAAAATTTTAAAATATATTGACGACCATTAAATACCATCCTCCTTCCTAAATATAAAGCCCCATTTGATGGCTTCATAAAATATAATGGATACTTTATATTAATATTAATTAGCAATTGCCACATATGATGCAACAAGAGCCACTAGGTGGCAATGACCCTGCAACAACTATTGCTCTAAGATATTAGCTATAGAAAATTCTTTTGCTACAAAATTTCTTAGCCATGAAACCCATACTTTTGTAAGATTTTCATAAATAATTATTGTGTATATTGTGTATCTAATTAAATCAAAGATAACTTTCATATAAATGTATTCCTTCGTAAATGTTGTGCTCATTCTGTAATTATTTTATTCAATATCAATTGAAATTGTTAAAATTATAAATATATATTGATAATTTGTTATTCAAAATAGATTGAAATTGTAAATATATAATGATAAAAATGTATAATTTAGATGTAAAGATACATTACATTATAACTTGTTTACTAGATAAATCCCCACAAAGACTACTTGAACACTCTACATTTTGGTTTTAGATTAATTTTTAAGTAATTTTTTTATTCGAAAATAGTTGTAATGGTTAAACATGTAAATATATATTTATAAAATTATTTAATTTAGATATACAAATGCATTGAATCTATTTTTTAAATAAAAATATAATAATGACTATTTAACTAAAAAAACATTATCCCTTTCATTTCAATAAAATTGAACAAAACTATTTATAAAATGTTTAACCAACTCCCTCCTCCCGACTCTCAAAGCCAAATTAAACAAAACTATTTATAAAATATTTAACCAACTTCCTCCTCCCAGCTCCCAAAGCCAAATTAATTACTACTCACACATCGTTTTCCAACTCTCAAAGCCAAATTAATTACTACTCACACATCGTTTTAGCCCATCATTTTGGACATGCTCAGGTAGGCAGCAACAAACTAATTTGCTTTGCAAAGTTTTTGTGTAAGTGTCTTTGGTTTTATGAATACCCTTTTTTTAATAAATAACATGATACTTTAACTAACAGTATTGATTCATATCAAAGTCCTAACGTAATTTTAAAGAAGTGTATTTGGTTGAATGAATTTCACTTTTTCTTAACGAAACAATAATTTTGAATAAAAACCATGATAGCTTAACTACGAGTATAAATTCATGTTGAACAGATAGTTTCAATAAAGTGAAGATAGGTGCATCCATGAATTTAAAACTATTTCAGGCATAACAGAAATTGGGTTAACATATTTATTCCCATTAAAAACATTGCAATGAAATATCAAAGAAAGTAGACAAAAGACTAGTTCAGGTGCAATTGACATTCTTCCATGACACAATTGATCCGACAATTATTGGAATCAACTTTTGGTCATGGATTTTAGGTCTATAACTTTATTTTTTAACATAGCTTTTAGATACAGCTATAAAGGAGCTCAAGAAGAACTCTTCATAGGTTTAAAACAACTCAAGCAAAACTCGATAAGGAGAGTATCAATAAAATAAAAAGAATTATTTACATAATATATTATCCCTAATTAATAGACACATAAGCAATGCATTATTCATATTACATAACAAGAAAAAAATCATCACACGAGTATCAATGAAGGCAATCAATATTTGAAATCAACTCTCAATGTGTCGTGTGTGGGACCAGGGAAGGGTGATGTTAATGAATAACCATTAAATACTTGAAAACAAGCTTTAAAAACAAATTTGAAATGACCTAATTACCATGCCTATCTAGAGGAAGACAAGAGGCGTTCTAAATCTCGTAAAAAAATGGGGTCACAAAACCTCAACTTTTCACAAAAGCCCACTTCTAAAAAACAAAGATGAAAAATTATTTTAGAGATGATATGTAACCTGAACGCTATGACAAGAAGCCCTTCATGGTTGATCCGAAGTTCATACCTTCATCATATAAACTCTGATTGAGTCAATA
>LPNX011180173.1:4986-18129 GCA_001517045.1 Pseudotsuga menziesii | reverse complement strand
CATTTTCTGGCTGTTACATTATTTGCACGCCTACTTCTTTCAATATTCTGCCATGTCATCTTGTATATTTTTATGTCCTTCAGTCGCGGCTTACTTATCTGGCACAACTTCCTTGACCCATGCCTTCTCTTTATCTTCTTCTTCTCATATCTTCTTTTGTCGCAACATCCTTACCTTTCCCTTGATGTTTCTTCATCTTTTGTAGCTCCTTCCTCTTCTCCTTTTGTTGGAGCAGGGCCCTGCAGCTACAGGAAAAGCTGCTATATCGGAAGAAGAGATTCAAAGGAAATAGTACCCGAGCAACCAAGAAGAGAGATCTCAACCACTGCACTTAAGGCAGCAGTGAAGATACGAGGGCTCAGCTACCCTCATAAAGGAAAAGGAGCAACGGGCTGAGGTATTGAAGACAAAGGACAGAAGGGAAGCAACTGAGGAAGTGGCGCCCATACCCATGATCAGCGTCAGGAAGCGTGGAATACTGCAGAAAGCTGTGGTGTGACGAAAAGCGGTAGTTCAAGTACATATAGGCCAACTATCACAGTTAGGGTTTTTGGGTTACTGTTGGGTAAGGCCCATAGTGTTGTAACAGGGCGAGACCTTCGAGCCGTCTATATAATCATGTATTTTGTATTGTAAAAGGTTAGACAGTAGAGAGAAATATAGCTAGCCAAACATTCAGATAGACAATTAGCTAGTTAGTCAGTTAGTTGTCTCTGAGTCGAGCTCTGGTTCTGTTGTTAAGTCTATATTATCTTACTGCAACCAATAGCTGGCTCCTTGAGCATGAATGTAACAATCCGTAGGTATTGAGAGAGAGAGAGAGAGAGGAAGAGTATATTGTAAGAAGGTAATATAGAAGGAGAAGAGATCTAAGAGAGAAGGGCTCACGGTTGTGTGTGTGGAGTTTCCCAGAATATCTCTAGCTGCATATTAGGTTGCAGCGGAACTGTGTTTACTCTCTCAAAATATAATATAAAAACCAATTGTTTTGGACGTAACTTCCCCCCTCTGGGAAGTGAACCACGTAAAACCCATGTGTTGTGCGACTGTTCATGTGATTGTGTTTTACCTGTTTTCTATATGTTATCTATTACATGAATGTTGCTTATCGGTTGATGAATGCATGTATGTTATGCTTCAGTTATAGCACATAGAAAGGTTAAACGCAAGTTGAATGTATCAAGTAGCCTGTATATGAGTTTATCAGTGCTTGATTCATGATAGTTGACAGTTACAGCGTTAAGTGACTCCGGTATATGAGTTCCGCGAGTTGAGTGTAGTTGATGTTATCGTGTTAAACTATAGAGGTTTAAGTGAAGTGGTTTAACACCCTTGTGAAGGTTAACAGAGTTATTAGACCCAGGAAGGAGGTCGCAGGACCTGGAGAGTTGATACGCATATTGAGCCTCCTTATAGGACGTATTACAGCATAGAGAGGCAATATCGCATCGTCTGAGGAGCTGAGGTGTGAGATATCGCAGGGAAGGAGCTTAGCAGAAGAGTAAGTTTGCGCATCGCCATAGAATTTGTGATGCAATAAGAGTCTACTCCCAAGCAGCGCCAGCTAGAAGGAGGGATCTCCCTCACAGAGAGATCCTACTAGCTAAGAAGAGTCGCAAAACCCTAGGATGCTACAGAACCCGGTTAAAGACACCCGAGTCTTCAGCCACGCCATCTAAGATCACTTTGGGTGAGACTTCAGGCCGCTCTGTGGTCTTTCACTGAAAGGGCCAGTGAGCTAGGGGCATTGTTGGTACATTAAAGTAAACTCGGGTCTTCCCAGTAGACCCAACAAATGGTTCCATTGCCGGTTTTGAACAAATTGAAGAGCTAATGTTCTGTTGGCATCCTACTAAAGAAGAACTCAACCAGTGGGTTGGGTCTAAGGAAAGATAATTTGCTGCGACAGAAAACAAGAGTCCTAGGCTCAGTACATAGGACTGGTTACAAAAACATATCTTCACAGATCTACATGAGATATTTTTTGCGACCTATGAAAACGAGCTGTACGATTGGTTATCAAAGTTGACTGATGAGAATATGTTCAAGAAGGAAAGAAACATTGTCTAGACACCGGAGTTGATTCAGACCGTGAGGAGCATAGACAATCCCATTTCACGGGTAGTAGACTTCTGGCTTGCAAGCTTGTTGGAAGGCTTCATTACCGAGTTTGCAGTTGATCAAAGAAAAAGTTTCAGCGAACCCAAGAGTTACTTCTTCAAAGGATATCGTAGTAAGTACTTGAACTCTTTAAATTCGTATATTAAGATGTTATTACATGAAAAAGGAGTAATGGATATACTCTCAGATGAATAAGTTCAGTAAGTGTAATGTCACAAGAGTTTGAGAGTGATTTTGATGAAATTGGATGTACACGTAGTGGTAAGAAATATAAAGTAGATTTCAGATCTTCCTTCCTACAAGACAGTTTAGACCATACTAGAGAACAGAGTCAAAACAATAGAGAAAGAACAGTAGGGGGTATCTCTTACCACCCTTATACCCTGCAGAAAAAGACCGGGACTCAGAACAATCCTGCAGGAACTCCATCTAGTAGTTCACATACAATACATACTACCTTTACACCACCTACATCTACACCGCCGAGTGGTAGTAACACAACAAATCAGAATCCACCACGTAGAAACATAATGGGGGATGACATGAAGTTACCTACCTTTAAGGGTATAGGGGCAGAAGACGCAGAACAACATTGGTTCCTATGTGAATCCGTATGGACCATTAAACAGATCCAAGATGATAATACTAAACTTGTCCAGTTGGCCACTACACTTAGAGACAGATCTTTAACATGGTATATGAAGTATACAACAGCGCAGCCCAGAATGCTTATACAAGTCAGGACCACCATGATCAAAGAATTTAAGAAACCTAAGTCTAAGTCACAGTGTATCACAGAGCTTAAATACATTAAACAGTTACCTACAGAGTCAGTATGGGACTTTTATCAGAAATTCAAAGCTCTCATAGACCAGGTTAGCTTTGAGTTTGCGCCAGAGCAACATAAGGAATGGTTCATCGCAGCACTGCTCCCGCATATAAGACTTCCCCTTATGCAACAGAGACTCCGTACACATGATGAAGCATTGGAGATGGCAATGAGACTAGAGGCTTCACCTCTAGCTAAGACTAGCATAGGTATGACAAACCTACAGAATCAGTTAGCCAATCTCACGTTACAGCTACATGAGATTAACAAAGGGAAAGAGGTTGCACAAGAACTATGGTGTACAAAGTGTAAAGGACAGGGCCATACTAAAGATAACTGTCCAGTATTTGTTGAATATTTATCAAGTGGGGCTCCGAACCCCTTAATACAGAACCAAGGGCCATGGTGTGAACTCTGCAGAACAAGAGGGCATAGACCACAGGAATGCCCTTTACTACAGAAGTATGTACAAACCCCTAAGAACTTATATTGTAACTTCTGTAAGTCAATAGGTCATGATGAACATAACTACCGAGATTATTATCTCATGATAGAGAGAAATCATGACTTGTACAGAGTCCAGTCAGAGACACCAGGTCCAGCAACAGGACCACAGCATGAACCGACTCATGATGGCCATGGTGGAGGATTTAGAGGACGAGGCCGTGGAGGAGGCTTCGGCTGTGATGGAGGCTTCAGCCGCGTCCGTGGACTGATTACTTGTTACAACTGTGGAGCCATAGGATATTATGCTAGGGATTTTCAGAACGCTACTATGATATGTAAATATTGCAAGTCCTATGAGCACATTATAGAAGAGTGTCTGATCTTGATAGCCAAGATTAGGGATCATAAGCCAGCAGTAAACCAGAACATTCATCTTATTGCTGCTGAGCAGAAAGAACCATAACCAAGAGTCAATATTGTGACTCGCAGTGGTGCTTCTACTAGTAGGACATCGCAGGATACCAAAAAGAATACAGGTCCAGAGTGGGTGTGCAAAGCCACTAATAAATCAACACCACTTGACCTGTAGAAGAACAAAGAAATGTTTCAACAAGCAAAAAATTTCTTTACTGAACCTACACCATCAGGATCACAGGTATTTTCTTGTAGGGGCGTACCGTAGCAAACACCTTGTGGCGTTAGTCCTGTGCAGATATCACAGGCTACCACATCTGGAAGGTGCGAAGAGGATGAGTCGACAGGAAGTGTACAATCCTTCCTGCGGAGCTGCTTGAAACTTGTATGAAATGAGAAAGCCATTAGAGAGATTTAGTGCATCATAGATCAGTGTCAGCCATCTTCTTCCATGAACAATGCACACTGGGCTGTTCATAATATTATGGGCCATACAAGAATAGGAAGAGAGATGAGACTCACAGTGCAAATTGGAGAATTTGAAATGGATGACGTAATCCTAGATTTAGGATCAGAGGTAAATGTTCTGACTAAGTAGACATGGGAACAGATGGGTAACCCTAAGTTAGCAAGATCACCTATCCATCTACGACTAGCCAATCAGCAGAGGGTATCACCACTAGGTCGATTACCACAAGTACCAGTTGATATTGACGGAGTTCACAGCTTTGCAGACTTTGAAGTCATAGAAATCATTGGCGATAGCAGACCGTACCCATCTTTACTAGGTATGGATTGGGAAATCAATAACATGGTTGTTATCGATTTAAAGAAAAGAAAAATGACCTTTGAGGATAACTAGATCTGGGTCATCGTACCGTTGGATCCTTTCCAGGGTTCTCGCTACATTGAACCTATCAGAGCAGAGGAGGAGGTGCATAACATGGAAAGCCTTTATCAGATGACTGCTAATCCGAGTGATTACATTAACCCCACCGTAGAAGGAAATATCAGTTGGCAATGTGACAACTCATGTGCATCAGATTCAGAGGTTGGTTTAGAAAATTGGCAGAATAGACTTTACGAAGTCTCAACTCATAGATGTGCATTTATGACTAAGTCACTGCGATGGATTGGTGCAGAGATTATTGATATTCCATCATTTCATGGCTTAGCGGATGTCAATGACTTTTTACAGCAATTCAAGCAGGAAATTCCTCAGGAGCAAAGGATGACAGCTATTGACCTTGTAGTAAAAGCCACACCTGCAAGATGGTGTCATGCACATAAAGGACATATCGCATCATGGTATGATCTTAAGAGACTGATGGTGATCATATTATCTAATGACAAGGAGCCTTTACAGCAGAGATATACAGGAGAAAGTGACCCTAGGTCACATATTCATATTTACGAACAGAGATGGTCAGACATTCCAGAGGATGAATGGGTTCGCCTATTCATTCACACTTTAGACACAGTTCCAAGGAACTGGTACACTGAGATAGAGTTGCATAGAGGAACCATCACATGGCCACTTATGATAGATAGCTTTCTACTCAATTTCACTTTTGAATCTAAGTAGCCAAGCATTGATCAGGCTCTAGATGTTATAAAAACTAAGATATTTGAGGACTGTACCCTATCAGTGCATGCTCAGCCTGATTGGGCCATCCAGTTGGAACATGCGCTAGAATGTTACAACTTCGTAGCAGAGCCAGATGATGAGGATGAGAATCCTCGTATTGTCAACATTCCAGAGTCAGAAGGGACTCGCGACATTGATGGACTGAGACTAGAAATTCCCGCTATCACAGAACCTATCAAGATTAAAAAGATCAATATTGGCACAGAAATAGAACCAAAGTTTGCCTCTATTGGATACTATTGGGATAATGAAACAGTAGGACACATCGCAGATCTCTTACATGACTATCAGGACCTATTTCCCACTAAGTTCACAGAGATGAAGGGAATAGTAGGAGATTTGGGAGTCATGCGCATACCTTTGAAAGAGGATGCTAGGCCAGTTAAGCAGCATCCATACAGATTGAATCATCTCTATAAAGAAAAAGTTAAGTATGAGATTAATAAGATGCTAGCAGCAGGCATCATTGAACCTGTAGAAGAGAGGAAATGGGTTAGTCCCATGGTCATGCAGGAAAAGAAAACCAAAGGAGAAATTAGGATTTGTGTCGATTTGCGCAAACTCAATGACGCATTGCTTCATGACCCATGTTCGACACCTTTTACTAATGAAGTTTTAGACAATGTGGGAGGACAAGAGTTCTACTCCTTCACTGATGGCTTTTCAGGCTATCACCAGATCAGAATCCATTCATAGGATCGACATAAGACCACCTTTGCGACAGAATGGGGCTCATTCCAGTATACGGTAATGCCCTTTGGTCTTAAAAATGCACCAGCTATCTTTTTTAGAGTAGTAGTTGTTGTATTCAAGGAATACATCCATAAATTCGTAGAAGTCTATTTTGATGATTGGACTGTATTTGGATTAATCAACAAGCATATAGGAGATTTAAGGCTCATGTTAGAGAAATGTAGGAAATATCAGATTTCTCTTAACTTGAAGAAATGTATATTCTGTGCGCCATTTGGTATTTTGTTGGGTCATATTGTTTGCAGACAAGGCTTGATGGTAGATCCTGCAAATATTGCCATCATTGTTAATCTCCTAGCACCCAACTCAGTCATACCGGGTACTATAGAAAATTCATCAAAGGTATGCAAAGATCACAACACCTATGGAAAAGCTGTTAAAGAAAGAAGTGAAATTCCTATGGAATGAGGAATGCCAGCAAAGTTTAGACACCCTTAAAGAAAAGATGGTTACAGCACCCATCTTACTATTCCCAGATTGGAACAAGCCATTTCATGTACATGTGGATGCATCTGGCATCACACTAGGGATCGTCTTAACCCAGTTAGGAGAATGGGGTATCGATCACCCTATCGCGTACTCAAGAAAAAAGTTATCTAACGTAGAAAATAACTATACCACTACAGAAAGAGAAGGATTATCTATGGTGTATGCTCTACAGAATTTCAGGCATTACCTATTGGGTTCCCCATTCAAGATGTTCACTAACCATTCTGCTTTAAAGTATTTGGTCAATAAACCCGTATTAGGAGGAAGGATCTGCAGATGGTTACTCTTATTTCAGGAGTATGATTTTGAAATTATTGTAAAAATAGAAAAATTAAATGCTGGACCTGATCACCTATCGTGGATAGATTCAGGCGAAGAACCAAGTAATTTAGAGGACAATTTGCCAGAAGCGCAATTATTCTCTATCCATATCGCAGATGAGTATTACGCTGATATTATTCACTTTCTCACTACAGGGTGGGCACCTGTTGAGTTTACTAAGCACCAAAAGAAACAGTTAGTTGTTAAAACATCAGACTTCACTTTGATCGCAGGAAATTTATATAAGTTAGGTCCAGATGAAGTCTTGTGCAGATGCGTTATGCCGCACAAGAAAGAAGCCATTATTAGAGAAGCACATTCAGGTGCCACAGGAGGTCATTTCGCAGGAAATCTGACTGCTCAGAAAATCCTAGCTGCAGGATTATGGTGGCCTACTTTGTATAGAGACACTAAGGAGTTTTGCAGATGCTGTGATATCTGCCAGAGGGTAGGAAAAGTTTCGCAGAGAGATGAAATACCACTGTGACCACATATTACATTGCGGGCATTTAACAAGTGGGCTATAGATTTCATGGGTCCTATCAACCCACCCAGGAAATGAACTGGTGCGAGATACATCATCATAGGAATAGAATACCTCACCACGTGGGCAGAGGAAAAAGAAGTAAGGAATTGTGATGCTGCTATAGTTGCACAGTTCATTTTTGAAAACATCATAAGTAGATTTGGATGTCCAGTAATCTTAATGAGTGATCAAGGCACACATTTTCTGAACCGCACTATTGAGGCCTTGACAGAGGAAGTTCAGATCCAGCACCATAAGAGCACTCCCTACCATCCTCAATCTAATGGTACAGTGGAGGCCTTTAACAAGATTCTAGAAAACGCTCTTACTAAGATCTGTAATAGCCAAAGAAATGATTGGGACCTCAGGTTTAATGTTGTATTATGGGCTTATAGGACTACATGCAAGAAACTTACAGGACACACACCTTTCAGCTTGGTGTATGGACAAGAGGTTGTTATGCCTATGGAATATATTATTCCCAGTTTAAGAGTTGCTCAAATTACTGGGATGGCTGATACAGATACGATGAATGAAAGACTAGCGCAACTGCTTTCCTTAGAAGAAGAAAGATTCATCGCATGATTTCATCTGAAAGTGCAGAAGGCACGAGAGAAAGCTTGGCATGACAGACACATCAAAAGCAAGATTTTTTAGACAGGAGACTTAGTGCTCCTCTATGACAGTAAGTTTGTTAAGTTTCTAGGGAAGTTCAAGACGCATTGGTTGGGGCCATATCAGGTTCAACAAGTTACAAATGGAGGTGCCATTCAGCTCAGCAAACTGAATGGGGAGCTTCTTCCCACTTTGATTAATGGAAGTAGACTTAAGCTTTATAGTGATAGAAACTCCACCTCCCAGCCCTAACTTAGACAGTTTATGAAGTGAAGATGTCCATTATAGTTGAAAGGAGGCACCGCACCGGTAATTAGTCTACACCCCCCCCCAAAAAAAAGGTTCTAAGTATGAGGAATCGCATCAGAAAAGTATATGTTGTGCAAGTCATGGGATGCTTACGGAGTTTTTGAATGTTGTGACATTCATGCCGAAACTTTGGTTCGAGACGATGCAGTGTGGAATCGCAGCAGTGCGATGTTCCCCGTGCCACGTAGATCATTTTCAAAAGGGACAGAGGACTAGTCACTTCGCCTTCTGACAAGTAGTTAATCCAGATATGACAGCTATACGTTACCCTATATTTGGAAATAGTATAATGAATTGTCCATATTTGATAAATATTTGACAAGACCAGCACCTGCACGTAAGTTTCGAGGGAAATTTGATCGGATTTCAGTAATTAATGAGGATCAAAACGATGGGTGTTGTCTTGTCCATGCAATTATTATCACTGATGGGTCTAGCCAAATGATCATTGCTTCAAAGATTATCACCTTCGTTATAAATACAGAGATCATTCATCCAGAAGGGTTACTTTTGCAATTTCTGAGAGCTATAGAGCAATTTGTAAGAGTTTTCCCTGTAAAGAGATACTTCAGTTACAGAGTGTTGGTTTTCCCCCATTGCCAGTTCATAGCATTGCACCGAGTGGTTTCTGTCCGAGACGAAACCTTTAGAAGACATTGTGCAAATATTCCAGCATGGTGGCCTTGTGTCCGCTATGACGACGCCACCCAAGGTTGTGAAATTAGGTACATCACAGGTCAGACAGCCGCCAAGGATGAGGAGTCAAGCTCAGATAGTAGAAGAGTCTAGCCCAAAGCAAGAGGAAGAAGTTCATATGGTAACAGAATACATCATGCCATGAGTTGAGGATGCACCAGAGGTAACCATTCCCAAGGGTGCTAAGTTTCCTGTTCCCCTACCACCGATTGATTCTCGTGTCAAGGAAGATGGAGATCTATTAGGATATTCCCCTATTATCAAAGTTATAGACTATAACCTTGGAGATAGTAAGACATATCCTCAGTTTCGGTCGGATTGGTATCTCACGGTTCAGAGGAACCCGAGGACAGACGCAGATGAGTTTGTTCCTATGGAACATGTCTATATTCTTTAGCAGTCAGGCTTGCTCAATTTGTTGAGAATACCACATTTTGGACGAGGTGCCAAGGTTAATTCCGTGGTGCGCGTGTTACTTTCTTGTGTACATGGAGGTTACCTCTGTCTAGATAACAGGATCAACCTAAACGTCGATCTGATACACCGCATCACCGGGCTGTCCAAGACCGGTAAGGACCCTCAGACACATATATCAAGTAAGAGCAAGGATTCAAAGCTACCAACAAGCCTAGTTAACAAGTATAAGCTACAGAGAGGAGGTCGGGCTTATGACCTCACAGCACTAGTAGATGATACACTTAGATTTACAGCCAGTTTTCTTACAGCCAGATTGTTAACCAAGGTTCTCCCAAAAGAAGTCACAGGATCAGTAATTCACCTTGCCATACAAGTCACAGAAGGTGAACAATTTAATTGGTGTTTATTTTTATTATATATTTTTCTTCAAGATTGTTTGACAACACAAGACGAGCTGAACCACCCTTTCCATTTCTCGTGGCTACTTATATTATGTGCATTCGTCGGATGGAAAGAGCCACCCCATACCCAGTTTCTACAGCTTCAAAGCGGCGATCCTAGAGGCCCACGCTATGCAAACTTATGGGAGAGAAACAGCCTAGCCAAGAAAAAGATCAATATGATAGTATTCTATGAATACTATAAACTGTTGAAAAGAGTCATCCAAGAGACACCGTGGATCAGCATAGAGATTGTGGACATGTATGATAATCAACTTGATTTCATGGTAGATATCCATACAATCTACCTAAGGCCAAAAGGGTCTAGAACGGATAACTGGGAAAATGGTTCGTTCAGAATGACAGAATAGGACATAGAAGATGTCATCAAAGACTTTGATGAAGAGTGGAAGAAGGCATTAGAAGATGCCACAGCACTACCACCAGGTACCGCCCAGACAGACCCATCGGACAAAGGAAAAGACAAAGTGGCGTCCAAGACAAAAGATACAGCAGAAGTTCCACCACCGGCACAAAAGAGGAAAGATGCAGAAGAGGTGCCACCAGGGGCACCGAAGAATAAAAAAGCAAAAGCCTCAAGGGAACCTACAGATACTGTACTAAATGAAGATGACTATGAACTCATTACAATGAGATTGTAGGACGCGACGCGGGACTCATTTCAGGTGATGCAGACATCGCAGGACAAGCTGCAGAGTACAATTGATAAGAAGCTTTTGGAGTTGAAAGCACTAACTAAGAAGACTGCCACAATGCAGATTTTTCCAGTCAAGGTGACGGCAGGAGAAATTTCAACACCATCAACTTCCCACGAGGAAGTATTGGCAAAGGATCGCATCAATACAGTGCTGATACCGTCAGGGAGCATCTGAATCCCTGCTTCATTGATCGATGTACAGATACAGGTTAGACAACCTGTCGAGGTTAATCTGGCCTAGTTCCCTGTTGATCAATTACAAATGATCCAGCAGCAGATAGCCGCAGAACTCAAGGATAGAGAGCTTACGACTTATAAATAGAACACTCAGCTGAGAAAATAGAATGCATAGCTCACCGCAGGCTTTCACAAAAAGGTGGAAGAGTTAAGAGTACATGAAGAATGAGAACAAGATCTAAGTCAGGTCCTGTAGAATATCGCATTAGAGTTACCCCAGTGTAACATAGAGTTTTCCTTACCTCTACTGTAGAAGGTAAGAAGAATTGCAGACAGAGCAAAGGCTCTGGAAGAAACAGTGACCAAGATGGAGGACAAATACAAAGCGCAGATTGCTGAGCTTGAGGATCGACCACCAGGAACACCTCAAGCTGACAAGGAAGCAAGGGAAGAGGCCTTTAGACTCACTTCAACACAGATGAAGAGTCTCATAGATGACACAGAGTCATTACTAGCTAATGCGACGAAGACATGGTCAGAGCTAGACGAGCTCCCAGATAGACTGGAATTGCAGTAGAGTATCCAGAACATAGAGAAGACCACAACAGCAATGAAGGAAGAAGTCAAGAGCTTAGGATCTCTTGCAAATATGAAGAAGACGACAGTGATGAACCATTTGCAACAGGAAGCGCAGCGGTTGAGAGAAAAAGAGATACAATTCAATAATCTGCTTCAACCATATCAAGAACAAATAGCAGAGCTGGTCGATGTGGTTGAGCAGAAGGTTAAGGAGTTCACTACAAGAAAAAGTGATATTGATGATACAGAAGACTCCATCATTAGTCAAGCTATGCTTGAAACGGCACAAGAGTGTATCGAGGTTATGGATAAAGAAGTCGCAGGACTTCGGGAGAGAATTACAAGGACTTCGCAGGAAGCTAAGGAGAAGCTACAGCAAGAGAAACCAGTTGTTAGTGGCCCAGGGATGAGCCACAAGTAAGTGTTAGGGGACTATTGAAGCAGGGCCCCATAGCTACAGGAAAATATGCTATATCAAAAGAAGAGAGTCAAAGGAAACAATAACCGAGCGGCCGAGAAGAGAGAGCTCAACCACTGCACTTAAGGCAGCGATGAAGATAGGAGGGCTCAGCTACCCTCATAAAGGAAAAGTAGCAACAGGCCAAGGTATTGAATACAAAGGACAGAAAGGAAGCGACGCCCATACCCACGATCAGCGTCGAGAAGCGTGGAAGACTGCAGAAAGCTGTGGTGTGATGGAAAGCGACAGTTCAAGTACAGATAGGCTAACTGTCACAGTTAGGGTTTTTGGTTTACTGTTGGGAAAGGCCCATAGTGTTGTAACAGGGCGATACCTTTGAGACTCCTATATAAGCATGTATTTTGTATTGTAAAAGGTTAGATAGTAGAGAGAAAGATAGCTAGCCAAACATTCAGATAGACAATTAGCTAGTTAGTCAGTTAGCTGTCTCCGAGTCGAGCTCTGGTTCTGTTGTTAAGTCTGTATTATCTTACTGCAACCAGTAGCTAGCTCCTTGAGCATGAATGTAACAATCCGTAGGGATTAAGAGAGAGAGAGAGAGGAAGAGTATATTGTAAGAAGGCAATATAGAAGGATAAGAGATCTAAGAGAGAAGGGCTCCTGGTTGTGTGTGTGGAGTTTCCTAGAAGATATCTAGCTGCATATTAGGTTGCAGCGAAACTGTGTTTACTCTCTCAAGATATAATATAAAAACCAATTCCTGTGGACGTAACTTCCCCCCTCTAGGAAGTGAACCACGTAAAACCCATGTGTTGTGTGACTGTTCATGTGATTGTGCTTTACCTGTTTGCTATTTGTTATCTGTTACATGAATGTTGCTTATTGGTTGATGACTGTATGTATGTTATGCTGTAGTTATAGCACATATAAAGGTTAAACACAAGTTGAACGTATCAAGTGTTATAGCGGATTTCACCACACTAGGTGAATCACACATTGTATGGCCTTCCCCTGTCCCGCTGCAGACTCATTAGCCCCTATGGACTACTTTTTGTCTTTTGATGTGTCCTTGATCATCCCTAAAAACATAAGAAAAGTGATATACATGGCTTTTACCCCGATAACCACGTACATACACGGATATTTCCCCTATAGTCACGTACATCGGGATGTGTGCATAATCCAAATCCTTTTGGAGCATTCCTTGACTTGGATCCGACTCA
>LPNX011180159.1:314767-327140 GCA_001517045.1 Pseudotsuga menziesii | reverse complement strand
CACCGATGGTAAACAACACTTTGTATAGACAGTTGATTGGATGTTTATTGTATTTGACACATACTCGACCTGATATTTATTATGCAGTCAGTGTTGCTTCTAGATTCATTGATCAGCCCCATGAGATTCATTGGAAAGCAGCAAAGAGGATCCTTAGCTTTGTTCAGGGAACAAGGACACATGGGATTCTATATAAGGCCAATTCTGACCTTGAGTTAATTGGTTTTACTGACAGTGATTGGGCAGGTGATAGCACTGATAGGAAGTCCACTTCAGGTTATGTGTTCATGCTTGCAGAAGGGCCAATCAGCTGGTCAAGCAATAAATAGAGTGCCATTGCACTCTCATCTACAGAAGCTGAGTACAGAGGATTTGTCAATGCAGGAACTCAGTGTTTATGGTTGCAGGGTTTACTTGGAGAGTGTGGTTTCGAACCTGAGTACTCAACTACCATCTACTGTGATAACCAGAGTACCATTTGAATCTGCAAGGATCCAGTTCAGAAGCAGAGAACCAGACACATTGAGATTCACATGCACTACATCAGAGAGCTTGTGCATGATGGCACCATTCACCTACTCTTCTGTTCTTCTTCAGAACAAGTAGCTGACATCTTCACAAAATCATTTTGTGAGAAGACCTCCAGCATTCTCAAATCACTGCTGGGGATTGCTGATCATGCTGTCAAAGCATGAGTGGAGACAAGATTCTACAATTTGTTTTACAGTCCATGTTTAAGGGAGGATTTTCCCAAGTTGGTTTTGCCTCTTTCCTTGGTTGTATGGAAATTGCAGTATGTAAAGGGTGACTAAGCCTTGTTTCTAGTCCCTATATTTTTTATTTATTACTCATAAAGTCAGGCTTAAGGGGGGGTGTTAGAATAATCAACCCATAGTATTTACCCACTTAGACATTATTTCATTTATTTTGTCTTATTTGCCTAGTCCATGAGTCCCACCATGTGCAAGTTGATAATTGCCTATCCATAGAGGTCAAAATTGCCATTATTGACTCATGGAGCACTTGGGAAATCCTTGGGAATCAAATCTTCTTTATTCCTGGCCTCCTAGGTGCCCTTCTACTTTTTCTTCTTTATTGCCTACTTTTTCAGTGTTTTAAGGCACATAGGAAAGCAAGACTAGGTGAGGTGAATCAGCTTTTTTGCCTCTTCCTCCTCCACTCTTTCCTCCATGAAAAAGCATTTATGAGCTGCCATTTGACCACTCTTTAGCTTTCCCATGCGCCCTTGCTAATTCGTGGGGTCCTTGATAGATTTGGGATCAGCTTTTTACACCTATGGGGGATTTGCCTATTTTGGGTAAGCCTGCTTTATGCTAGATTTGGATGCTTCCTTATGCATTCGATTTGCTCATGTATTCTATATATTCAGTAGCCTATGTTATTAGAGGGTTGGCTATTGTACACTCAGTTAATATAATTTTGTGTTACAGCTCCATATTCAGTCTCCATTGTTGATAATTTTGCATGATCAATTGTTAATTGTTGTGGGTGAAATTAATCTACTGCAGGCCTGAATTTCTACAGCAGATATATTCACCAAAATTTTTTGTGAGAAGACATTCAGCAATCTCAAATCACTACTGGGGATTACTAATCATGCCGTGAAGCATGAGTGATGACAATATTTCCAAAATTTTGTTTTACAGTCCATGTTTAAGGGAGGATTTTTCCCACTGGGTTTTTGCCTCTTTCCTTGGTTAAATGGACATGCAGTATGTAAAGGGTGACTAAGCCTTGTTGCTAGGCCATATAATTTTCTGATATTTTACTCATAAGTCAGGCTTAAGGGGGGGTGTTATAATAATCAACCCATAGTTAGCTACCTTAGACATTAATTAATCCAATTTTTGTCTTATTTTCCTAGTTTCCATATTCCACCTTATGCAAGTTGTCCTCCACACATCCATAGTGGTAAAACTTGCTAAATTTGAGTCATGGAGCACTTGGGAAACCTCTTGGAATCAAATTTGCTTTATTCTTGGCCTCCCTAGCGCATGTCTTATTTTTCTGCTTTATTGCCTGTTTTTTTTGAGTTTTAAGGCAATTGGGAAAGTTTGACTAGGTGAAGTTAACTTGTTTTTTTTCCTCAACATACTCCACTATTTTCTCCTATGAAAAGCATGTATGATTTGTCCTTCCACCACCTATTATCTTGCCTAATTTATTTTTCCAATTCGTGAGCTCCTAGATAGATTTGGAAAGTGCTTTATGCACCTATGGGGGATTTGCTTAGATTTAGTAAGCCTGCTTTTGACTAAATTTGAATGGAATCTTCATGCATTCAAATCTTTCATGTAATTATTTATTGTGGCAGCCTATGACTTCACAGGGTTGGCTATTGTACACTTATTCAATACAGATTAGTGTTAAGCTCCATATTCAGTCTCTTTTGTGAGTAATTTGCATGTGTAATTGGAAATTGTTGTGAGTGTAATTGTTCTAACACCTGGGTTCAATTTTCACAAAGGGGTTTTTAGAATGTGTCTCTTTCCAAGCATATGTGTCAGTTAACCCTTCACCGGTGCAAGCAATTCTAGTACAGCTTTGATCCTCTATTTCTATGATATTTTTATTTACCTAATCCATGAATAGATGATCATATTTTCTTGCTAATTCACTTGCAATTTCCTCAACCATATTTCCCATAGCTAAGAACTCCTCTATGCCATTATCTATACCCACATGTTCTTGGACCAAATACCCTTCATCATGGCTGTTCACAAACACCTGCAAATATGATACTTCCTCATGGTTGTCCTCCACATGAGGTTTCTCCATTAACCCAAAAACATTTCCTTCCATGCATCATGAAAGGGGTGACACCTTCAAATCCTTTTGAAGTTGACAGATCTACAAATTTGACTCTTGAAGGAATCTTTGTGTGCTCTTCAATGAGTTACTGGTGATCTCCAACTCATGAGTGAACCTGTCATATTCTTCTTCCTCTTTCTTAAGTGCATTGTGGTACATTTCAGCCACCATGAAGAGATGATATCTATCAGATACTAATTTCACATAGATCTCTTTCATATTGTCCATGCCTTCTTTCAGTTCTATGCACTCCTCTAGAAAGGATTCTCCTTCCATCTCTCCTCCAAAATATTTCCAACAACATCTTGCCACTAAGGCATTGATGTCAAAAAGGTTGTTCATGGCTGCCATAAAATTTTATCTATCCTCCTCAAGTGATCCACTCAGATGATGCGTCTCACAAAGAATATCCTCCACCAAGGTTTCTTTCTCTAACGGCTGGCATATAATACTACTTTTCTTGTGGCATGGATCCGCAACACAAAACCCATTCTCATCATACAAGTCGGCCTTTGAATTTTCTGCAAAATAACTTCCATGGCGTGAAGTGGAGGGTATCTATGAAGGATGGAATGACATGTGATATGTACAAAAATCAGAAAGAATCTCATGCCTTGGAATTTCAGCTTCATCATTCTGCAAGAGAGTCCAAAATTCTGAACTTTGTCTATCCCTTTGCATCATATTTTTCTCCTTCAAATTTCCTAGTTCACACCCAGTTGGTGGGGGTTTGTATTCCACTTCCTTAGGTAGTTTGGATGATGACTTAAGATATGATATTTGTTATTATTTTGGATCTGATACAAAATATCCCTTATCACCATTGACAACATCACCTTTATTTTCATCGATTTTGTGTTCACCAACAGAGAGACTAGGAGTAAATTCATCTCTCTCACAATTGTCCTTCATCTTACAGTCCTCATATGCAACTGGATTCTTTTTATATTTACATGGATTAGATGGTTGTGGGTCTGCATGGCTGATGAAAAAATTAGAACTTTTATCATTCATGTTATTCACCTTATTCTCTTTCTACACAGATACTTTGGTGGCCTGCTCCTCCACAAAATTTTCTGGTTCACACCTAAGCGGTATGGCCTTGTTTTCTTCTTCATTCTATGGCTCAAAAGGTTACTATAAATATGATTTGTGTACCTCTTTTGGATATGAGACAAAATATGTCTCACCACCCATACATGAACCAACATCTCGAGAACTGATCTGGAGAACACCCACAAAGAAACTAGAAGTGCATTCATCTTCCTTTTCTTTTTCCATGCAGTCACCTTGCAGTGACTTGCACTCCACTTCAAGGATATCTTCCTCTACCTCATTTCTATTCTCCTTCAAGAAAATTGATACTTTTTCATCTTTAGTAGTACTCATGTCACAATATTTTTGGAAGCTCCATTTGAATAAAAGCCAAACAAAATCTTAAATCTTGAACATGTTGATGGCTTGGAGGAATCTTCACCTTTGGTTCCTTCCTCTTCTTCTTTTCTCAAAGAGGTGGAACAAATTGGTTCCTCTATCGATAGACTGATGCTCTTGAAAGAATTATCATAATCATACTTGGGCTAGAAGCCATATTTAAAAATAAATATAATCTTCAAAAGAAAGTTTTTCACAAATATTCCTACCCAAAGCTAGATAGTCCTTATAGCAGTGAGACATGTCCTCACATGCTTGAATAATATTTGTCAAGTTTTCCTTAACCATTGGAGAATAAGATATGATATATTCCCCATATGATGTCCAATATTATTCATCATATTCATGTTTTGGTATGCCTACATCAGCATAGAGTATTTCTTCTTCTTCATATCTTCTATAGTATTCTTCATAATACTCATCACAGTCATCCTCATAGTATGACATGGCTACAAATTTATTCACTGAGAGATTTCTTTCCACAGGGTGATCCAAGGAAAGAGCTCTAATACCAATGTAATATCCCTGATATGATATACATATCAGAATATTAACTTTTTTCAAATTGTCTTAATGTTTTAAAATAAAACTTGCAAACAATGAGTCGACTTTTAGAAGCTAAGCAGATAAGGGAAAATGACTGATACTTTTGTTCACAGGGAAGAAAGAAGAGGGAGGAAATCAAGAAAATAATAGGAATGATAGAGTGTCTTCCTTAACACATTTATATCAGGGACCATTTATGTTTCAGAGTCCACTCTGTGGAAACCTACTTCCATGCTGCTGGGTCACCTAATCGTGAAACTAGGAAGCACTTTTCTCATATCCACAACCAAAGGGTTGTATAAAATTAATAAGGTTCTGTTATAATTTTATGAAACAGTAATCATAGGTTCATGAAGTTTAATAACATATCAGAGGCAAAGGAAAATATTCTTCAAGTTGTAAAGGTGAGACTAGCTCGTCGGGAAACTCACTAGCTCCATATTCAGGCCTTTCCAAATATAGTAAGGGTAGCTCAAATGATCTATTTTGGACTTGGGGGACTTATATATGTCTGTTAATGACTCATAAGAAAAATAATGGATTTATTTAGAGTCATACAAGTTGAAATATGGAAGTTACAACAAAACTACTTATTTTCCAATGCAAATCTAGACTAGGTTGACTTGAAATAAGTAAATCTCATCCATTTAAAATTAGAATGTTATAAAAGTTGCAGATACTATAAATAATAATATATCATAACCATGAGGGTTGAAATAATTCTTAGAATATTCACAGAAGTCACCTCTCATAGCACAACTCCAAAATTATGACTCCGGAGCTAGGAAACCCAAGAAATTCAATCTCTGATTATCACAAAAATTTATTAATGACCTGAAGGTGATAGGAATATGATATTTAACAGTAAATTAGACATCAGTATACATATCAGATAATATATATGTCGAAATATCCATTACATAGCTCCAAAATTGCTAGAAGGCCATAGAACAAAGAGAAGGAGAAAAGAGGAAGGGTTGTCACTGATACGAGGCCTCAAATCTCTCCAAGATGATCTGATGAAAAAATTATAGAGACATAAACAACTTCAAAAAACCTTCTTCCATAGATTAAATATTCTCCTTATCTTTAATAAAACCTACAATAGAAGTGGGAAGAATAGGGGAGAAGGAGAACAATGGACTTGGGGCACATCACCCAAGATATTGAGGCTCACCACTCAAAAATGAAGCTTAAGATTCCATAAAATACAAAACATACATTAACCAAACTATGTGAATGAGATTGACTTGTTCTTTAATATAGATATGGGTGACCTGTTTAGTAAGTAGAGGCCAATGGTGACCTGTGAGATCAAGTCAACCACCTAGAATCCCTAACCCTAGCCACATATGTGCCCTCCTTGAGAAAATTAGAATGTAGGACCATGTGGAGATGTTTCCATATCCATGTCATTCATCAAACTTGGAAAATGTGCCCTCCTTAGGCCCATAGTTGCTACTTTTGTCAATAACAACTTTTTATGCCTTTCCTACTTTCCCCTATGACTGATTTTCTGACTTTCCTTCTTTTATTATGAAAGATTTTGTCCTATATTTTGGGAACTTTCCATTTTCTATTTGACTTCTTCTGTCATAGAGTTTCCACTTTCTTAATCTCCTCCCTTGGCAAGTTGGCTTGCCACTTGTGCCTGACATGGAAAACTCAATTCCACATGCTATTTGCACAATAATTAATTAATGGAAATAAAAATTAAAGACATGCCTCAATAATGTTTATTTAGCAACATTATCCTAGGATAAATAATTAATTCTTCATAAATAATATTTGGACAAAATTCCCTGTTGAAATTACCTAAATAATTGAGGCGCGCGAGGGGGGGGGAGGGGTGGGTGAATGAGTTATTTCCAAAGTTTAAACCATTTTTCAAAATTTAAACCCTTATTACTGATTACATGCTTATAGTTATGATAATGTAGCAAGTAAAGCAGAAGAGATGAATATTATCAATTACACATGCATGATAGAGATAGACAAACATTAATTTTTATTTGAGCACCTAATCAAAGGAGGTTGCAACAGTTGTTTTACAGAAAACATTCTTGTAGAGAGAACCAATCCTCATGTTTTTCTAACACCCACTAAAATAACATTCTCCAACTACAAGTGAGTGAAATAATCAACTTCCACTTGTATGGGCTTCAACTTGTATAGAGAAGACAACATGTTTTTCCTAGCACCACCCTACCACCCTTGTTTCTCAAATTTAAAACATGTATAGTACAATATTTAGACAAACATATATAACAATTCAAAATAACTCTATATAGATCTTCTCCTTAATTGTTTATGCATCATGGTTCCCCTCGTCATCTCTATTCTAGATATTCTTGAAAGAGCATAGAGTCCTTTGTCATTCTGTAATCTCCACTTCGACAACAATCCAAGCATTAGTTCTCTGTCTGCAGAGAGCCCACCTCGCTATTCATCATGCATATCCTTTAATAAATGTTGGTATGTAAACAATTTACCTGTTCATATACTTGATGGTATATTTCCATATCTGATCAAACTATTCGATTCCTTAAGACTGATAAGGATCCCAATCGCTAAGTAATTATGGGTTTCTGCAATGCATTTTTTCATCATTTGGATTCTTCCGCACTTGTCATTTTCTGTAACAAATTAGAGTTTCCACACTTCTGATTCCACACCATTGATTTTGTGTGGATTCTCTACTAATCATTGATATGAACTCAAATTATCTGCTTCCTCCCATCCTTTTCTGTATAATCAATCCGCACTGTCGATTTATTGTGCAACATTTCTTGACCATATATTTGAGATCCGGTGGGGGGTGCGAACATCAGGTTTTCAACATTTGTTTGAAAAGCTTCTAGACTTTCTGAATTCTGACTTCCACTTTTTGAATTCCACACTTCCGGCTTCCGGACTTCGGGATCGGAAAACTCAACTTCCAACCTTAGTCCTTTCCTGTTCTCCCCTTTCCTCTTTCCACTTTCCATTATTCAACTTCTGCACTTTCGACTTCCAGACTTCGACAATTCCAGCTTCTAGACTTCGGGATCGGAAAACTCAACTTCCAACCTTAGTCCTTTCCTGTTCTCCCCTTTCCTCTTTCCACTTTCCATTATTCAACTTCTGCACTTTCGACTTCTAGACTTCGACAATTCCAGCTTCTAGACTTCGGGATCAGAAAACTCAACTTCCAACCTTAGTCTAGGGATAATTTTAGGGGCGAATTTTAGCCCAGTGGGATATTTTCCATGTTTTTCTCCCAAAAAAGATTCGGCATTTTGCAATTTTTGAAGCCTTGTTTACCGAATTTTGATGGGGTAAAATTTTTTCACCCTAAAAATCACCAAATTATTATATAAACAATATAAAATCCTTGAAAATTAAAATAGTTTTTGAAAAATATTGCCAATCTTTTTATAGTTGGCGTTTTAAGAATTGGTAATATCCACCAACATTTATACACTTTTAAATAAGTTTGGTTCTTTAAAATCATCCCTGCCTTAGTCCTTTCTTGTTCTCCCTCTTTCTTCTTTCTGCTTTCCAACTTTTGCACTTCTGAATTTTGGACTTCGAGATCGAAAAACCCAACTTCTAGCCTTAGTCCTTTCCTATTCTCTCACTTTTCGCTTTCCGCTATCCGACTTCCGCACTTCGAGACCAGAAAACTAACTTCTCTCATTCTTAACCAATGATTTATTTTATGGATTTATTCTTGTTCGTCGGATATCACTACTACATTTCGACCCAAAATCCGACGGCAGAATTGTCGGATTTTCGACACTTCCCTGTCGCATGTACAACACTTTGATTTTTTTTTAAGCGTCGGAAACTTGTCGTCGGTTATCCGACACCTAAATAACCATCGGTTAAGAGACACCCACGTAACCGTCAGTTGAATCTAAAGCGTCGGTTAAGCGACAGAATATCTTCGACGGTATTAAATTTTTTTTGAAAAAATAGCCTTCATGACGTCGGTAAAGCGACAGATATCAAGAGCACGTGTCGGATAAGCGACAGCTATCTCCGTCATTTAAGCGATAGATCTCAAAAAAAGCGTTGGATAAGCGACAGATCTCAAGAAAAAGCGTCGCTTAAACGACATTAAAAACTGTTGGTAAAGCGACGAAAATCAGGTTTAAGCGTCGCTTAAGCGACAAGAAGAACCGTCGCTTAAGCGACGGTAGTGGAGGTTTTTAAAAAAAAAAATATTTCGTTTTTTTCATGAAGTAATCCAGCCTGGGAAGCATTTTCAACAAAGGGCAATGCAATTTCAGAATTTCCAAATTGCTTAGGTTTTGATTATCACCCTCTCCTCCAATTAAATGAAGTTCATCCACAATGAAAAGGCTGACTTGCTGAACCAGTTTGCGTTGTTTCCATCTCCGAGAAAAAGCATCCCATTTCTCTGGTGTGCTTATTATTATCTGGCCCTTTTCAAGGAGCTTCAAATCAGTTGCAGATTCACCTGTCATCTCAACTACTTTCAGTTCCAATCCTTTTCCAAATTTCTGCTCCCAATCCCGATATCGCTCTTTGGCAAGAGCTTCTATAGGAGCAATATAGACACATCGAAATACACTGTCTGTTCCTTTTTGATGCAATCGTAGTAAAGAAAACTCAGCACAGATAGTCTTACCACTACCAGTAGGTGCTGCAACTAAAACATTATCATCTGAGTTATAAAGCACAGTAAATACCTGAGTTTGAATAGGATTGAAGTGTCTAAATTGTTGATAAAGTGCTTCATATGAGGGATTTCTTAACGCAGACACAGGAAGTGGCTGCAAGTCTAGCAACTCAGTTGGAGGTGGGTATTTCATTGGCAGGCCATCCGTTCCTATAGCCGCTGCTGTGTCATTTCCTGCGATAATAGGTTGACAAGCCTCATCTCCCAGGAAGGTCACAAAGGGCTTCGACCTCGGTACCAAGATTTTCTCCCTGCACAAGAATTAACCAAACAACTTACATAACACCCAACTTAACCCAAAATTTTAAAAACAGAAAAGTGTGAGCATCCGATTTGGGGGCTTAACAAGAATCAAATCCCTCGTTAACATATCCATTATAGATTCGAGGGGCCAACAGGAATCTACTAGTGCCTATCAAATCTAAACAACAACAAAAAGTAAGGCATCAACTTCTGGGCTTTGAAATAGATTTGGGACAACATGTATCCAAAGACACCTAGAGCAAAGACACCTGGAGCCAAATCTCTGGTCAGAATAACACGTTTTACAATCTAGGAATAATCAATCTGGAATTGTGAAACTTTGAGTTTTTCCTATTACGTTTGACACAATAATGTTTTCAGACTCATAAATCTCTTTTCAATCAAGCATACATGTCTGCTCAAATAATCACTAAGACACCTCTGGCTGATAAAATACCCTTAACTTTCTAGATTTTAGATAGAAGCCCCAGGAAACACCCCTAAAAATCCATGTTTTCCACCCTAAAATCCTCTTTTGCAACTATCCTTTTCCAACTTGACAATATCCTTACAGCTATTCAAGACAGTATTCACAATCTTGTACAAGGATAGAACACATACTGCCTGTGAAGAATATCTAGCTTGTAGTATTCATAGATAGCATGTAAGATGTCTAGGATCTCCATCAAAATTTGTTTATGGTAGGATGGATCTTCAGTTGGAACTGCAGTTGATACCAGTTCAGTCTGAGTGGAATGTGTGGATGGCTGAAGAGCAGGAGGAAGAGAAAGGCCACTGAAGAAAGGAGCCTTCAAATAATTCTTGTGCATTTTACTGCACAGCAAAAACTCCCAGCCTGAATTTATCTTGACCTCCTCTTGTTTTAAATATGCAGAATTCATATTTCTTATCCACCCTATTATCAGACTAGAAAATGTCTCCCATTCAGCTTCAAATTTGAAGTCCAAGCTGGATAATGGTGTAGAACACTCGTGGCTGCAGAGTGATTTCTAAAAATGCTTAAACAACATAGGGCTAAGTCCTTCTGCCAGAGCACTGATACAATCTTCTGTAATCATGGAAACTGGAGCAGGCCTCAAAGCACATCTCAATACCTGTGTACAAGAAACTCTATGAAAGATCCCAATCATTAAAAATAAACAACAGGTTAACAACTTGTAGAAGCAAATAAAAAATGATAAGAACTAGCAAGAGCAGAAGCAAGATAGAACCAGTAGTTCCATGACCAACCAGTAAAATTTCTTACACTAAATATTAATATTCAACATTGGCATCTCCTTGTTCATCTTTATCCAACACCATACTGTCCACGGACTCATTTTCACAATCCGTATCATTATCATCATCTGTTTCATAACTCTGTGTTAATAACTCAATTAGTAACATGCCCCATGCTTTTAGCATAATTTCATACCAACTTAAAAATTAGAAATAAATACATATAAGAAATTTAGGTAGAGGAGGCAACAAGCAAGGATGAGAAAAGGATGGGAGTTACTCATGGAAGAGTATTAATGTGGAACAAAATCCCATCACAGAAGAGTGTGGAGTTACTCTGCAATATACTTCCTCCAAGCCTTGTGATAGCATCCACTCTGAACCATAATCCCTTATTCAATAGATCCTGCAATTTCACACAGGTACCACTGTTGAACTATCCTCTGCATTCTCAATTGGGAATAGCTCCATTAAAAAGGGATCTCTGCTCAATTCGTAAAGATCAAATGAAGCAATATTCAGTGCTCTTTTACGAATGCTACAGCCACAGCTTTCAGTTGATGAAAGAATGAGAAGGTGACAGAGTAACAATCTTAGATGTGAGGCAACTTATTGGACAGCCAGCTGTTGCACCATCTCAGGCAAACATTCCTGTTACTGATTTGATTCTTACACAGAACTACTTTGACATATTCACTCTGTCAAGACATTGCACACCAGATGAAGCTTAATTCCTTTATTATTTGCTTGGTAGGTTGGTAAAAAATGAAACTAATTTAGATATTTTTGCTAATTCTTATACATATATTTTAAAAACCAACTCCTATCAAGTTTTCCTCATTAAATCCTTCAGTTGCTTTTACAAAATCTTCATATGAAATCATTGGTTATGCAACCTGCGACTTCATAAGAGTCCAATGAGTAAACAACATATCACAAAAGTGCTGAGCACATTGACTGATTTGGAGTCAAGAAAGTGTGTGGCCATAGAATATGACATGTATCTTTCACCTTTAAACCTTGGCATGATAGCTTCGTATTATTATATCAGCTACACCACCTTCGAGATCTTTAGCTCATCCTTGACTGCAAAGACAAAGCTGAAGGGGCTCCTTGAAATTCTTGCTTCTGCTTCAGAGTATTCACAACTCCCGATACGGCCAGGTGAAGAAGAAACTATAAGAAAATTAATAAATCATCAAAGATTTTATGTTGATAAACCAAAATATACTGATCCCCATGTGAAGGCAAATGCATTGTTTCAAGCTTACTTCTCTAGGCATGTTATTGCTGGGAACCTAGCACTTGACCAGCGAGAGGTCCTCCTCTCTTTGAGTCGGCTTCTTTAGGCAATGGTGGATGTTATTTCTAGTAATGGCTGGTTGAGCCCAG
>LPNX011180159.1:267817-297522 GCA_001517045.1 Pseudotsuga menziesii | reverse complement strand
GTTTACAAAATCCCAAATTTACAATCATAAACTCAGCAGAAATATATTCAATACTCTAAGAGCCTTCAATCCACAAAACATAGAAAACTAGCTAATACTAAGTTAATAGAATCCTGATCCATACATAGCCTCAAAACTATAAACTAGACAAAACATCACAAGATAATTTCAGAACAGAGATTGCCCAACAACTCTCATTTGACAATCAGATGAGAATCTTGCTTAGTGAATCATTGGCAACCGAACAGGTCATCCACCAAGAGCTCTACTTCAACGATAGTTGCCTGTTGATAGCTGGGCAAATTGTCCATAATAAGTTCCAGATTGATAAGCACTTTCATTTTGAATTCTCCATCATTTTACCATGAATCAATGATGCTCTCAATTCCAATGTCAACCCCAATTGGTACAAGGCACTGCACATTTCCTACTTAAACTAGTTCTCAGCCTCATCTCTCTCTCCATTGTGGGTCCTAATTTGTTTGATGGTATCAGGTATACACTCATATGACAATTTTTTTTTAAAGCACCTAATCAAGGCCAGGGGTATCAATTCAGATCCACCCTATTGATCAATGAATCCATTGAGTGAGGTTCAAGCAAAAACTACTGTCTGCTGTACAATGGACCACCTTGACTGCTTGAAGACTCATCCAAGGCTGGCCTCAACATCAAGATAGATGCTCTAGAGAATAATGATGGACATACAGCAGGGTACCACAGAATGGGGAGAAAACACATGACAGAGAAGGATAGGAAGGACAAGGCAGAGCCAAACAAGGGCAATGGGGAAATAAACATAAGACAGTGAAAATCAATATAAAATAAGTCAGGTGAATGGTGGGAACCAATGAAAGGCTCTGTTAGCCTATAGACAATCCGAAACTTGATTGGCATTCTTTCTCAAACATAAAATTTACACTCCCAAACATTTGTTAAAACTAGATCCAACCACAACATACAGCTAAGTTTTTACAAGTTATCCACGGCCTGAAATCACCATCAAAAATAATTTCTTAATGCCTTTTTTGAGAGACTCCCTCATCCCCGTGCTAAGAGCTAGAAGTTTAGCCCAAATGTTAGTCTTAGGTTCTTGGAATGCATAGAAGATTCATTTATGCAAGGTTCATGGTATCTGTATATCCGAATTAGTCCACTAGGCTACAGTTGCCATTAGAGGCACCACCACAAAGTGAATTTGGCCATTGGTAGTGGATACCATGGTAGTTTTTGGATCACTATTGACTCCTCAAAGTTCTGTCCTGTTAGCAGTAGTAGGTAAAATAAGACATCAAGATTATCCCTGAAGAACAAGAAAGAGAGAAAACTCCAAAAATATATAACCTTCGTGACTTGCTCTGTTTATTCTCAAATTTACAAAGCAAAATATAAAATAAGATTGACACACTATGAAGCTAATAGATCACTCTATCAGATATTGATGTTAAGGAAGCTGGTGCTTTGCCATGGAGTCCTGAATTGGGCAGAGACAAGTTGCTTGAAATTGAATACTTCATAAGCTTTAGTAGAATTCTACGCCATAATGTTCATTTTGACCAAACATGATGAGCATGTAAACTCCTAAGAAATGGAAGAATTACCCAATCACCCAAAAAATAACAATTTCAAAAGATCATGTAGAACCAGTTACAACCTACTATTTGCTTATACAGATAAATGATCCCTTATATTGGAGAGAGGGGTCATTGTATGGAGCAAGGCATACCACATCGTTCCAGAAGATCCAATCATACTTGGGCAGATTCTTTCAGACTGCCAGGATCTTACTCCAGCTGGGGGGCCTGTTCTTATCAACAATATTGCTCTCATCAATAAAATCATACCGATGTCTATTAGCATAGCTTCTTTTGTTGGGCTCAACCAATTTCATAAGCCCCTGAAAGGACCTTGCAGGAATGGTCCCAGACTCATCCGAGCAAGTCACCATTGCAATCCTAAACCTCTTCAGAATGTCCTTGTCTGCAGTTGAGCTCTCAAAGCACTGCCTGCCTAGATTGTTGGCCCTTAACAGAGAAACCTCGGTGCCATGTACCAATAACAGGGACACAATGAAAACAGCCAACAGACTGAACATAACAGGACGAAAAATCCTCTCCGATAAGATCCAGCACCAGTGCTTTATATCCGGGCCCCCCTTGAACGAATCCTACATAGTGATGCCTATGTAACCCCTTGAAGAATGCTTCCCACCAGGTGAAATCCCAACCGTCCTCTATGGACAAAGGGCAGAAACCCCTTCCATTCCCATTCTAAATCTCACAGATAGCACTTCTCTGCTGCACCCAGAGCTTCTCGTGATGCCGATTTAACAATATAAGCAAAAACCCAAAATAATCCTACGGTTCCCAACTAGCTTTTACCTCCAAGTCAATCTTGTTCATAAACCCCGTTGTATCAGAAACAACGCGATCAACAGTTCCTTAATGCCCCGGTCTCATAGCTATGAGGAAGTCGACCGCATAATGTGTATATTGAACAAATGGGAAGTGTTTTAACAAACTCTTTTCTCTTTCAATTGTGAAAAATATGTTCAATGTATTTTATACCATCAACGAATATTATATCATCATGTGAGGGATGGGACCATGTACTAATAACCATGTGTTTTCCTAAGAGGCATATAACCTCATAAATTGTCTAGCCTCTTAGTTAACCTTTTGTGGCAATAATAAGAAACTAACATTATTTTGATATGATATTCAACAATAGGATTTTGAAAAATTAAAGAAGTAAAAATGCTTTGAATCAATCTTTCTTACACTGATTCTCACCTAGTAATTTCATATCAATACTATTATGCCTAATTTTGTAAAGAGAGAAGTTATTATGTAGCATGGTCACCCTATTCATAATGATTTTGATTCAAGGAATTTTAATGATGCAATATGGAATATTATTTGATGTATGGCAAGAAAATATGTCACAAGGAAAAAATACTCACAACCAAGGGAAAACCCTACTTTGAAATGTCTTCATTGTCGAGCTCTTTCCTTGATTTAAGGGCTTCCTTTGCTTGGATAGTTTCTAAGGTTACAAATTGGTTTTGACTCAGGTCTTATTTTGTATCATTTATGGGTTTGGGAGTACCATGTTTTTCTCCCTCTATTCAAGGATCTGGATGCTTTTTGAAACTCTTATTCTTTCTACTAGGTTGGGGGTAGGTTCTTTGGGTAGTTCTTGCTGAAATGACTACTATCATGAAAACTATTGCACTATAATGGCATATGTTCATAGTGGAATGGTTGCACAAGGGTCTATTTGTTGATTTTGGAGCTCTATCTCTCATGGGAGCTCTTCTTCAAGTTATACTTCAATGTGAATTCAAGCACAACTAAAGAACTTCGGTCTTGGATCAACTCTATCAACAACTCTTCTTAACTTATTCCATATTTCCTCAAGGCTCTTAATGCACAGTTGTTAAAAGAGATATGCGGCAATCTCTCCCACACTAAAAAATATGATGGAATCTCCTATTTTAGCTCAAAATCTAGAGACCATTGATTAAGATGCATGTGTGTTATTGAAATCCATTTTTTTCTAGGTGAGAATAACTCCTTGAGCGCCGTCGCTTAAGCATGGCCCTCTCACCTTTTGTATATTTGTTGAAAATCACTTTGAAGATATCATTCTTCATGTGAAGATTTGAGTCGACCAAAAAATATCAATCAAATGCTTTGAATTTAATTAATGGTTAAAAATATTGAAACAACCAATTATATAAAATATATGAAATTTAATTTAATTATTTAAATTATATATAAAAATAAACAAGGTAGATAACAATTTAGGTTGGATGCCTCAAAACAAATACATTGACTAATCATGCAATATTTATGATGAAGATGCGCTACAATCCTTAACATGAAAATTGTCTTTTGTCCTAATGAAGAGCCACAACAATGTGGGAATAGGCACAGTGGAACAAACATAGAGTGAGGGGAAAAATGCCCAAAACCATATATTTCCATTAACTAAGAACATAACATTTACACAACATAAGGAACTATATCGATAGTTTAGAAACTTCAGAGGGGGATGCGCCGTCGCTTAAGCGATGCTTTCTAGGATAGACGTCGCTTAAGCGATGCTTATGAACCTAGCTGTCACTTAAGCGACGCTTAAGACCACAATTTAAAAAAAAAAGTTTAACTTTGTGATTTTTGGTAGGTTTAAAAGAAAAAATCCACGCGCCGTCGGAAGTAACCGTCGGATTTTGGATAGAAATGTAGTAGTGATGAGATTGGATTAGCTGTCAGTTAGCCACAATAAACACATCAGTTCACCACTAATGACAACCATAATTGACTCTAACTGAGCCCTAACTGAATCAAAGACAGTAATGACCGAGTCTAACTGAATAGAACTCAATTCCATGTCAATCAGTAGGTGGGGGCACATATCTAACTCAAGTCATCTTTGATGAAGTGAAGTGAACTCATCTAAGTCACCAGAAGTTGTTGGAGGCACCTCAAATCACTCTTGTTCACTCAAATCATACTAAAATATACAAATAGATGAGGAAGGTGCCTTTCCAACTCAGGTTAATTGATTGTTAGGTGAAACAACATTAAGTTAACTAATTGGTGCACTTATGACAAGCACATCAACCCATATTTGCTCCCTGATTGAAATAGGAAGCCTAGTTATCCTCCCTGATTGAAGGAGAAGTATTAGTTGGCCTCTCTGATTGAAGGAGTGTGTTGGTACTGATGTTAGTAATTCAAGTCAATAACTTATGATAAGTGGGTAATTAGGCTAAATTGAACAAATAAAGATGTTTGGGTTGGATAATGACTCCAACACCCCCCCTTAAGCTATACTCATGTGGAGGAGTAAAAATAAAATGTTAGGGACCCAACAACAAAGGCCATAGGTCACCCTTTTCAAAAATTAACTCTAAAATGATAAAAAAAAAATGCTAAGTGAGGGAAAGGGAAAAACCCAATGGGAACAAAACCCTCCCTCAAGCTGAAAACCAAGCAAGTAACTATCTTCACCCTAATGAAATCACCTTGAATAGTGAACAAAGGAAAGTGAAATTTTTCTCAGTAAAGTTCTTGGTGAAAATATCTGCAATCTACTCATCTTTGGGGTAGTATTGTAGAACAATTGTCTTGTCATGCACCAATTCCTAATGTAGTGCATGTGGATCTCAACATGTTTGGTCCTCTGTCAGTGAACTGGATCCATTGAGATATTTATAGCAGTCTGGTTGCAAAAAATGATGACTATGGATAAATAACTACCAATATTAAACTCAGAAAAAATTCCTTGCAACCAAACTGCCTGGATGCAAGCTTTTACTGCTCCCCTGTACTCCGCCTTTGGTGAAGAAAGTGCAATGGCAGCCTTATTTTTGCTGGCCCAGAAAATGAGGCCACCACCAAACATAAAAAAATACCTAGAAGTGGAATTTCAATCGATGGTATCCCCTACCCAATATGAATCTGTAAAACCGACCAACTCTAGCTCAGAATCTGTAGCATAGTGAATGTCATAGGATCTAGTGCCCTGAATGTATTGAAGGATCCTCTTGGCTTCCTTCTAATGGAGCTCATGAGGATACTGAATATATATTGATACAACATTCACGGCATAACAAATTTCAATACTTGAATGTGTCAAGTAAAGCAAGCTCCCGATCAACTGGTGGTAAATAGTGGAATCCATGGGTGGAATGGATTTTCCTTATTCAAGACTGATTCCTAAGAAGAAAGGAAATGGTGAAGCCTTACTTTCAGCCATTGTAAACTTAAATAATAGGTTTGAAACATACTTTGACTGAGTTACCATTATGCCATCATAGTCTTGAGAGATTTCAAGCCCGAGAAATTGTCTTAGCAAGCCCAAATCACTCATTTCAAAAGCATTATGAAGAGCAGTTTTTATAAAGAAAATCAAAGCAAGTGTGCTTCCTATTATAAAAACATCATCCACATACAATAATATGATCAGAATATTACCTTCATACTGCTGAAAATATACTTTTGGATCAAATTTGCATCTCTGGAAGTTTTGTGAGAGCAGAAAGGAACCCATTTTGGCATACCAAGATCTTGGGTCCTGTTTCAACCCATATAAATATTTATACAACTTACAAACAAAGGAAGGATTTGATGTATAGCCTTTAGGCTACTTCATGTATATTTATTCTTGCATGTCTCCATGAAGAAAAGCACTCTTGAAATCCAGTTCTCCATACCATATGTGCTTTGTACTTGTAGGTTGAGGCATATGCAAAAACCTTTTTCTGAAATACCCACTTGCATTGAACAAGTTTCCTCCCAGGTGGAAGGGAAACAAGCTCCCAAGTTGCATTTTTCTAGAGAGAGTTGAAGTCTTCATCCATTGCTGCTTTCCATATCAAATCTTTCTGAGCATTGTAGTAGTATTTGGGACCAGACCCAATCATCGTATAATAGGTCTCAAAAAACAATGAATTGTGAAAATTGAACCCAAGTGATAGAACAATTGCACTCACAAAATTGCTAATCAAACATGCAAATTTACACACAAAGGAGATTGAAATTGGAGCATAACACTAATCTGTATTGAATAAGTGTACAATAGCCAAACTTATGAAGTCATAGGCTGCTTCAATATATAATTACATGAGATATTTGAATGCATAAGGATGCCATTCGAAATAGTAAAAAAGTAGGCTTACTAAATCTAGTCAAATCCCCCATAGGTGCATAAAGCAGTTTCCAAATATACCTAGAGGCTCACGAATTGGAAAAGTCAAGTAGGAAAGATAATAAGAGATGTAAAGACAACTCATACATGCTTTTATTAGGAGAATAGAATGGAGGATGATGAGGGAAAATGACAAGCCAACTACACCTAGTCTTACTTTCCCTTTTGCCATAAATATCAATAAAGCAGGAAACTTAGCAGAAAAAGTAGATATGCACTAGGGAGGATATAGAATAAATAAGATATGATAAATATGGATTCTAGGAGGTTTCCCAAGCACTCCATGACTCAGTTTTAGCAATTTTGACTTCTATGGCGTGTGGAAGACAACTTCCATAGAGTGGAATATTGAAAACTAGGAAAATAAGACAAAAATGGATTAATTAATGTCTAAGGTAGGTAACTATGGGTTGATTATTCTAACACCCCCCTTAAGCCTGAATTTATGAGTAAATATCAGAAAAATATGGGGCCTAGAAATAAGGATTAGTCACCCTTTACATACTGCATGTCCATTTAACCAAGGAAAGAGGCAAAAACCCAGTGGGAAAATCCTCCCTTAAACATGGACAGTAAAACAAAATTTGAAAGTATTCTCACAAAAAAGTTTGGTGAAGATGTTTGCTACTTGTTCTGAAGATGCATAGAAGAGTAGGTGAATGGTGCCATCATGCACAAGCTGTCTGATGTAGTGCATATGGATCTCAATGTGTTTGGTTCTCTGCCTCTGAAATGGATCATTGAATACTCAAATGGTACTTTGATTATCACAATAGATAATAGTTGAAAATTTTGATTCAAAGCCACACTCACTAAGTATCCCCTGCAACCGTAAACATTGAGTTGCTGCATTTACAACTCCTCTGTACTCTACTTTTGTAGATGAGAGTGCTATGGAACTTTATTTCTTGAGTGAATAGCTAATTGGTCCTTCAACAAGCATGAACACATATCCTAATTTTGACTCTCGATTTGTGTTGTCACCTGCCCAATCACTATCAGTAAACCTAATCAAATCAAGATCAGATTTAGCTTTATAGAAGATCCCATGAGTTCTTGTTCCTTGAACAAAGTTAAGGATCCTTTTGGTTGCTCTCCAATGGATCTCATGAGGCTGATCCATGTATCTTGAAGCCACACTTACTGCATAACAAATATCAGGTTGAGTGTGTGTAAGGTAAATCAAACACCCAATCAACTGCCTATATAGTGTATTATTTACCAGAGGAGAAGAACCTGCTTCTTCAAGCTTAACTCCTGAAAGGAAGGGAGTCTTGCTTGGCTTGCAATATTTCATGTTGAACTTGTTCAGAAAATCTAAATAATACTTGGAATGATGTAAGTTTATTCCATGTTTGTATTTAGCAATTTCGAGACCCAAGAATTGGCTCAACAACCCCAAATCAGTCATAGAAAATGCATGGTTCATTGCATCCTTCAAGGAGGCAATTTCATTCTTTGAACTTCCTGTAATCAGAAGGTCATCCACACACAAGAAAATAATAATAACATAACCATGAATTATCTTCAAATAAACATTAGGATCATACTTGCATCGAACAAAACTCAATGAAAGCAGAAAGCCATCAATCTCGGCATACCAAGCCCTGGGGGCTTGCTTGAGCCCATACAATGATTTCTTTAACCTACACACAAAAGATGGATTAGACACAAACACTTGAGGATTCTTCATGTAAATTTATTCAGTAATATCTCCATTTAGGAAAGCACACTTCACATCGATGTGATGTACCTCCCACTGCTTAGAAGCTGCAACGGCTAAGGCTAGCCTTATGGAGTCCATCTTTGACACTGGTACAAAGGTTTAGTTGTATTCAATACCATGTACCTATGAGTATCCATTGGCTACCAATATTGCATTATATTTCAAGGGTGAACCATCAGCAGCAAACTTAGTTTTGAAAACCTACTTACATTGAACTAGCTTCCTCCCTGGGGGAAGATCAACCAGTTCCCAAGAGTTGTTCTTCTGGAGTCAGCTGAATTCTTCTTTCATGGCTATTTGCCATATTGGATCATGTGCTGCATATTCATATATCTGTGGTCTTATTCAACCATCATATATCACTTCTCTGAAAACAAAGGGTCTTTCATACAGAGGGCACTCTCAAACTGAGATCTAGTCCTCCTAGGATCACTAGGATTTCTAGCTAGTTCCCCAGCTGCATGAATGGTATTTGCTGCCCATTTTTGTATTATAGGACTGTTAGGATCTGCAATTAAATCATCATTATTAGACATATCAGAATCATCAAACTCATTTGTCTCTTCACTTACATTCAATGGTTCTGGTGGTGAAGAAGACTCTCCAACTTCAACTGCTGCTAAAGGCTCTTCTTGGAACTGAACACTCCTTTCAATGAAGGATTTGTTTGTGATCAAATTGATAAGATTTTACCCTTTTGAATCTTTAGAGTACCCAACAAATAGACACTCTTGTATTTGGGGTTGCAAAGCCTTCCTCTTTTATGTTGGAATTCTAGCCCATTGAGCCTTTGAGCCAAAAATCCTAAAATGGGTCACATCTGGCTTGTGCCTACTCCAAGATTCAAAAGGAGTCATACCATCAAGATTTTTATGAGGCACCCTATTCTGGATATAGGATACATATTTTATAGCCTCGTCTCAAAAATTTGGTGGCAAATTCTTAGCCTCAATCATATAGGTTGCCATCTCCTTCAGTGATCTGTTCTTTCTCTTAGCAACACCATTTTGCTGTGGTGTGTAAGGGATTGAATGCTACATCTGAATACCTGCATCTTCACAATATTGAATGTACTCAAACTTGACATGCTCACCACCATTTCTAGATCTGAGGATCTTGAGTCTCTTCCCAGACTGGTTTTCAACCAAAGCCTTAAAGACTTTGAAGAGGCCAAAAACTAAAAACTTCATACTTATGCTTCAGGAAGTAAACCCAATAATAACTGGAAAATTCATCTATGAATTTCAATGCATATTTGGATTGAATCATGGACATATGAGGAAATGGACTAGAAACATCACTGTGGATCAACTCAAGAGGTGCAGAGGTTCTCTCATGACTAGCTCTCTCAAATTTATGCTCTAGGTGTTTTCCTAGGATACAACATTGACAGACTCCCTTGAAAAACTTAATCTTTGGTAACGCTATGACCATTTATTTTTCACTTAAATTAGAAAGATACTTATAGTTAATATGGCCAAATATTTCATGCTAAAACTTGCTTGCCTCACTAGCATGAATCAACTGAGCAGAGGGGTTTGAGTAGGGTAGAAAATGTGAAAACATGTATACCTTCGAAGTGTGATCTACAACTCCTTTTGAAATGACTTTACCATTCGGTATTTCTATGATATCAAAATCATCAAGAGAGAATATGACCTTCTTTGGAGACTCTGTGTGAGTCATCTGATACACTAATAAGAGGTTAGAGGCAAGACTTGGAACATGCAATACATTATTGAACTTACCATGGTCAAGATCAATCCTTCCTTTACCCAAACTATCAATGAGCGAGTCATCTCCCAGCACTATTGGTGGACCTTTTAACATGTCAAGAGAGGAAAATGCCTCCTTGGTCAAAACCATATGTCTTGAAGCTCTAGAGTCTATGATGAAGCTAGGTGAGCTTGATGTGCCAGCAACCAAGGCATGTACTCTCTCTCTATCCTCTGCATTTGATCCTCCTTCCCTCTTCTTTGAGCAATCATGAAGGGAGATGTTATTATTCTCCAGGATTTGGGTCAACATGTCAATTTGCTTCTTCATGTAGGAGCTTTTAGGATGATGGCCCTTACTGCAGTATGCACACTTGCTCATTTCTCCTTTGTTCTTCTTCTTCTGGAAGTTCTTCTTGGAGCCTTGGGGCTCCTCTTGAGACTTATTCTTATCTCTCTTTTTCTCAGGTGGCTTCTTAGCTTTCTTCTTTCGTTTTGAATCCACCCTCGAATCTCCAGCAACCAAAGCTTGGTCTTTGGAAGGTTTGATGGTGCCCATCATCACTAGTTTATCTTATTCTTATGTGAGGGATTCCATGAACTCTATAAGCTTAGGCATATTCCAGGATCAAGCTATCAACTTGGTGGCATGGAAGGTCGAAAAAAACACTAAATAGTCAGGGCCAAGATTCGAGAGTATGGCCAAAACTAGCTGGTATTCCTTCTTTTCAATTCCACACTGTTTTAGCTGCAAAACAAGGGATTTAAACTTGGAAAAGTAGAGTTGCAGGGATTCGAAGCTACTGGGACTCAAAGAGATCAATTCATTCTTGATTTGATGTCCTCTTATCTCATCTATGTTACCAAAAATCTCTACAAGATTCTCCCACACTTCATTAGGTGATGTCAATCCATCAAGATGGAAGAGGAGGTCTCTGGATATGCTCAGACACAGAAGACCATAGGCCTCATCCCTCCTGTTGTGCCATTTAATTTTCTTTGCAGCTGCATTGAGATCTGCCTCAGTTTCCATAGTCACCCTGTAGAGACCTTTTTCTCTCAACAGTATGTCCATCTTTTCTTTCCATTAAAAAAAATTAAATGGAGTCAAGATGATCTTTTGAGATTGATCCATAGCTCAGAAACTGTGCCCTTTAGTCATTAGAATGCTCCCAGTCAAGATGTCAAACCTAAAATTGCAATATGGAAGGAGAGAAATCAATCTACAAAGGCTCTGATACCATGTGGAAATTTAACCCAAGTGATAGAAAAATTGCACTCACAAAATTGCTAATAAAACATGCAAATTTACACACAAAGGAGACTGCAATTGGAGCATAACACTAATCTGTATCGAATAAGTGTAAAATAGCCAACCTTATGAAGTCATAGGCTGCTGCAATATATAATTACATGAGATATTAAAATGCATAAGGGTGCCATTCGAAATAGTAAAAAAGTAGGCTTACTAAATCTAGTCAAATCCCCCATAGGTGCATAAAGCAGTTTCCAAATCTACCTAGAGGCTCACAAATTGGAAAATTCAAGTAGGAAAGCTAATAAGTGATGGAAAGACAAATCATACATGATTTTATTAGGATAAAATAATGGAGGATGATGAGGGAAAAAAACAAGTCAACTACACCTAATCTTACTTTCCCTTTTTCCCTAAATCTCAATAAAGCAGGCAACTTAGCAGAAAAGGCAGATATGCGCTAGGGAGGATCTAGAATAAAGTAGATATACTAAATATGGATTCTAGGAGGTTTCCCAAGTGCTCCATGACTCAGTTTTAGCAAGTTTTACTTCTATGGCATGTGGAAGACAACTTGCATAGAGTGGAATATTGGAAACTAGGAAAATAAGACAAAAATGGATTAATTAATGTCTATGGTGGGTAACTATGGGTTTATTATTCTAACATGAATCATGACAAGAGAGAGAAATACCTGAACTTTGAAAATTTGACCGGGTTCTTCTTGGATCAACAAGATTTCCAATGTTTGTCCTGACGAAGGAGAGTGTCTTTTTGGCCTATTTTGGGAGATGTGTGGGATGATTTGAATCTGATTTAGAACCTGATATATTATGTTCACTGATATCAGACATCAGATCTGAAATATCAGAGCCTTCAAATGGAAGTGAAGGCTCTTCAAATTTATTATCTCAATGAATATCTATTTGATTTTGATATTCAAAAGTTTGTATCCCTTTGATTCCTCTGGATACCCAATGAACAAACACTCAATACTATGGGGTTGCAAATATTTCTTGTTATCAAGTGGAATTTGAGCCCAAGCAGTGGACCCAAAAAATCTGAAATTGGACATATCTGGTTTGTGCCCAAAGTATGCCTCGAAAGAATTTTTTCCTTTCACGGAAGAGTGAGGTACCCTATTATGAATTTAAGAAGAAACATTCATTAACGCAGCCAAATATTTGCATCCAAACCTTTGGCTTCCAGCATGCAGGTAGTAATCTCTTAGAGGGCTCGGTTTTTCCTTTGTGACTACACCATTCTACTGGGGTGTGTAGGGAATGGAGTGACGGATTTGGATCCCATATTTAGCACATATTTGTGGAATCTCAGAATTGATATAATCTCCTCCATTATCATATATGAGAGACGTTATCTTCCTCCCAGGGTCATTCTCAAAAGATGCTTTGAATTGAGTGAATCTTTCAAGCACCTCATATTTTTTCTTTAGGAAGAAAACCCAAGTGAATCTTGAGAAGTCATAAATAAAGGTGAGAACATACCTTGAACCACTCATGGAGGTTGTAGGCATGGGTCCATTGATGTTAGAATGTATCAGCCCCAAAATACTTGTTTCATGAATTTCCTTTCCCTGATCAAATTTGTGCTCAGGGTGTTTGTCGACAATGCAAACTTTACAAATTCCACTGGAAGTTTTGATGGCTAGGAGGCCTTCGAACATGGAATTTTTTTAAGTTGCTGAAAATATTTGAAGTTAAAATTTCCAAATATCTCATGCCAAATCCTATTGACCTTATTCCCATGAGTCAGAAGAGACGTGGGATTTGCATCCGGAAAAAACTTTAAAAACTCATAGGTCTTAGCATGATGGTTTTCTAGACCTGTTGCCATGAGTTTCCTAGATGCAATCTCTAAGATCTCAACACCAATTGGGTTGAAATAAAATCTCTTGGGAACTCATGTGTGTGTCATTTGATATACACTCAATAGATTGGAGGCCAAGGATGGTACATACATAACATAAAAAAGATGCAATCTTCAAGTTTTACAGTACCTTTTCCTTTCGAAATGATATGAGAATAATCTCCCATGTGGATGGGAATGATGATGTTAGAGTCCAAGAATGAAAATGATTAATATTTTCTTGCCACCATATGGTTCAAAGCACCAAATTCTATGAGGAGAGCTCTAGGATTGAAACAGTTTCCATGACGGCATGTCCTCTTTCTAGATGGATGTCCTCATCATGATTATCTCTCTTCCTAACATTGTTAGGAATATTGATATTGTTCCTCTCAAGGAGAAGATTCATTTCATCAAAAAATTTCTCCATGCAAGCATGTTCAGGGTGAAATCCCTTCCCACAGTAGGAACACTTGACTTTTTATTTTCCTTGGTTTCCTTTGTTCTTGTGTTTCTTTGAGCTGGAATGCTCATCTTGTTGCTGGTTCTTCTCCTTTGGCTTGGGAGAATCAAACTTGGTATTTTGATTCTTTTTATTTCCCTTACCCTTCGTAACTTTGGAGGATATGATGATCCCCATCTACACAAGATTTTCATGCTCATTTGTGAGGGACTCAACGAAGGAATTGAGAGTAGGAATTTTCCAATTTTGGGTTGCTAGCTTCCTGGTATGGAACGTGGAAACAAACATTGAGTAATTTGGTCCAAGTTTAGAGATAATGGAGAGAATGATATGATCATAGGATTTTTCTACACTTCACATTTCTTCAACTGGAGCACTAGGTGCTTCAATTTGGTGAAGAATTCATTGAGAGTTTCAAAATTTCTTGAGTGAAGAGAAATCAGCTCATTCTCTAGCTGATAAATACTGATGTCATTTTAGTTATCAAAGAGATTAGAAATTTTATCCCAAATTTCCTTCAGATTATTCAATCCAATGACATCAAAACGAAGATCTTTGGAAATCAAAAGGCATAGAAACCCAAAAGCTTCATCCATCTTATTCCAATATCCTACTTTGTCTACAACATGATTTGGCTCTATCTCAATGTCTATTGTGATTTTGTAGAGTCCTTTGGCACACAATTGAATCTCCATGTCCCCCTTCCACTGGTGGTAATTGAAAGGAGTAAGAGGATCCACAGAAGAGGTCATTTTTCTGTTGTAGTGAATGCAGTAGAAGTCTTCCAAAAAAATTGCAAAAACATAGAAAGGTCATTGTAAGGTCGGACAACTTGCACTTTTTAGGTTTTCATCACACCAAGCTTAGGCAATCAAGCTAGCTTGATCAACAATTCCTTTGCTTAGGATTTATGTGGTAAACCTTCGCCTTCTGGTGCAGTGCTAGATTTTTTGAGATTTTTGCTCAAATACCAAATCATAGATCCATCAAAGAGTATGTTCAAGGAGAAGATCCTTTGTCCCACCATGGCTCTAATACCATATGAAAATTGATTCATAGTAATATGGGATCAAGGAACAACTCACAGAATATTCAGAATCAATTGTACAAGAAATTTGACATGAAACACACTGCAATTAGGAGTTGCAGCTGTAAGGATGTATTCAATAATCAAAATTAGAGATACAATGTGATATACTTACATGAATGGCAAGACAATTTGAATTCCAAGGAGGTCATTCAAATTGGTAACATGAGAGTGGCTTAGCTGTTAGTTAGCCACAATAAACACATCAATTAACCACTGATCACAACTATAATTGACTCTAACTGATCCCTAAGTGAATCATAGGAAGCAATGACTGAGTCTAACTAAATATAACTCAATTGCATGTCAATCAGTAGGTAGTGGCACATATCTAACTCAAGTCAGCTCCGATAAAGTGAAGTGAACTCAAATGAGTCACCAGAAGTTGTTGGAGGTGCCTTAAATCACTCTAGTTAACTCAAATCATCCTAAAATAAACAAATATATGAGGAATGCGCCTTTCCAACACATCTTAAATTATTTTTAGGTGAAACAACATTCATTTAACTAATTGGTGCACTTATGACAAGCAAATCAACCTAGATTTTCTCCTCGATTGAAGGAGGAAGCCTAGTTAGCCTCCTCGATTAAAGGAGAAGGCTTAGTTGGCCTCCCTGATTGAAGGAGTGTGCTAGTGTTGATGTCAAGGAGTGTGCTGGTGCTGATGTCAAGGAGTGTGTTGGTGTGCTAATGTCGATGTCAATAATTCGAGTCAATAAATTAGGATAAGTGGGTAATTAGGCCGAATTGACCAAATAAAGATGTGTGGGTTGGATAATGATTCCAACAAAAACCTTTCACAATGATGGGATCAAGATTATAGAGTAATCGAGTTTGTGGGAAAAACATTATTGTTGAGGTTGCTTTTAGGATCCATGGTAATAAATTGTTCTTAAATTCCAATGGGAAATTAACACAATAATATAGTGAAATATAATAAAGCAAAATTAATTTTACTCCCACATAATTCACTCATATTGGCTACACATTTAAAAAAATGAAAGGGAATATCACAAATTAGTGGAAGAGTCACATTCATAACGATATAGAAAGAAATATTCGTCATGTACACATTATAAAACACATAACCATAAAATGATCAAGAATTTTGAAGAAAATTCAACATTATTCCATTAATCAAAATGATCAAGAATCCTGAATAAAAGTCAAGAACATTCCATTAATCAAAACGTGTTTCCATAATACTCTGATTGGATCCCATACTTGTTAGGATTATCATCCTTCCTTGTCCAAATTGGTCAATTCTTCCTAACTTAGGAGTCATTTAATCATTATTTGGTCCACTAGTACCATTGGGTCCATTTGTCCTAATGGGACCACATGTACCAGTCACTAGAGTGTGGGGAACACATATTGAGACTAACTTCCACTGACTACACTTGCATGCATTAGATTAGGCACCTCCTAGACCAATCCATAAAATTTAGGAGTCATTGGTAGTGCCGACACCAACCTCCTTCAATTGTTGGCAAATGGTGACTAGTCAAACCTAGTTATGAGTCAATTACATTAAGTTAGATGTCCTCCAATTTAGTTAGCACCAGTATTTGGATGGATGCATGTGGGAAGGCTCCTTTTCTCACCTACCACATCTGTTAGACTATTTTAACTGATTATAATTGATTGAGAGACTGAATTAGACAATTGGAGATAGCTAGTTAAGCTCCGATAGTGATTTAGACACTTCCAGTTAGCCATGTAGTCAGATTGAGTTAATAAATATGAATTACCTCTCATGGATTTGAATTGTTAGGCTATTAATACCATTGTATTACATTGTAAACATTATCCAAATTGTATCCATTTTACTTTTGATTAATGAAAGAAATTATGTAGCTGCAACTCCTTTTTACATTGTTTCATATCATTTTCTAAGTAATTTTTTTGTGGATTCTTCTGTAAGTTTTTTCTTGGTCCATAGATTCCCATGAGCTCAATTTTAATAATACTCTATGTAATCAATACAAAAGTATACAAAATTTCAATGTATTGAATTAACTATCAAAAATTGAAATAAGTTGTTGTCTCTTTTTCTTAAAAACTTATTGAAAGAGACATATTAATTAAGATAACATAAAGAAAAAAGAGTATCTGAATTCAGATCATCCCAAGAATTTATCCCATTGTTTATGCCAATCCTCGATCTCCTCAAAGAAACCATCTTGTGTTTGAATTGAACTTCAAGCTTCAAAACTTCAAGCTCAATTTCCCTATCTAACTATGACATGATAAGGATTGTGAAATATTCTATCAATGCTACTAGTTCTATAGAATGATAAATGAATTTGTTTAGAACGTCATGATCAACATTGGTCAATTCATTAATTACTTGCTTGATTACCCTCCGTTCAAATTGAATAGAAGATATCTTTGACCCGACCGACTTGCTACCTTTAACTCATTGAGGGAAAGAACGCCGAACCTATCCATCACTCAATCTACAAAGCTCCAAGCTTCACTTCATATTTGTTCCACCTTCATAATAACCTTATTTTCTTATTCTTGCATGGAATCTCAGGATTTTTTCCAGGATCTTATTCTTAACAACTCCTTCTTCTCAATTGTGGGAAGATTCATGATAATTTCCTTATATTGTTGTTGCCATTTATAAATTTCCTCTGCATACTATTGAGACACCTTTGATTCATCTTCAATCAATTCAAATTCATTTTCTTTCTTTGTCAATCTCACAAAACATTGTTGTAACTCCTCGAGCTGAATAATAAAATTCTTCTGAGAATCCATAGGATTTGAATTAATTTTGATGGCCTCTTCTTTTACTTGGTCCAAATCCAATGCATTTTATTTTAAAAAAAGACTGAGTTGAAAATCATCATAGTATCTATCCATCTCCAATTCCCTCATGCACTCGTCATGTTCTGCTTTCAATAGATCCATATCATTCTTGTGATTGTTTCAACTACTCCTGTTCCATTAATGATTCATAATGGAATTGATTCAAACTATGCTTCATATATTCACATAAATACTTATATTTATATGTTTCTTCCTTACATTGTTACACCTGATTGATGAGGTCTCTCATCGAAGAGACATTCACATTTACCAATACCCCAATCAACGAGGCACCATTGGTTACAATTTAACCTAGTTCCTTTCCTTCCATATCAAACACTATGATGTTGGTAGTATTTCCTTTGGTCTTTTGTCTCTTGTACAACCTTTCTATAATACTCTACCTCCATGTATTGAAGGTACCCTCCATATCTCATACCTAATGGTGTCCCTGAATTGATTGGGGACGTTTTCAAAACAACCTACTTGTCCTTTGGCTATTGTTCATTTTTTCATAATTTTTCTTCACCTTTTTTTCTTTCCTCTTTATCCTTGTGGTTTTCCTTCTTATTTTGTTCTTGTTCCTAGAGGAATTAAGTCCTTTACGCTTCATTGCTATTCTATTCTTTCCATTTTTTGTCTTCCTCTGTGTCTCGACATATCTCTTCTTCTTTGGCTCTTCGACATTCTTCCTCTGTGACTTGGCGGATCTCTTCTTTCATTTTTTGTTCTTATTCTTCTATGGATTTTCTACATTCTTGTTTTGTGGCTTTGCAACATTCTTCCTCCTTTTCCTTTTGAGCTTCAACCACTTGCTGCACTGCTTCAGTGCCATCTTATTTCTTCCTTTCTAGCCTCTGTTATTCTTATTCTTCCGTGGCTTTGAATATCTATTCTTTTCTTTTCCATTCTTTTTCATCTGTGGCTTTGTTGTGTTCTTCTTCCATGACTTTGCGACATTCATCCTCCACTAATTTTTGAGCTTCAGTCGCTTGTTGTGCTTCTTTGACATCAAATTGTTTCTTCCTTTGTAGCCTCTTCTATATTTCTTCTTTCACAACCATATATCCTTTTTCTTCTGTGGACATAAAACATTTTTCCTACAAAACTTTATTTATACCCTTTTCCGAGTGCAGGGCATCATGTTGAGATTTTTTCCTTTCCCGTTCATTGTAAAAAGATTTTACAATTTCATCTTTATTTCTTCTAGCTTGTTCCTTCTTCTTTATTTCTTGTTCCACCTCAGCTGCAAAGGAAACTTTTCTCTTATTTCTGACAATATCCTGAATGGATAGTTTCCCTTAGTGTAGTATCCCTTGCTACATTTCCAATATATTTTCAAGAACTTCATAAAAGGAAGTAGCCCTTTGAAACATAGTTTCTTGAGGTTCTTCCTCATGTATGTAGGTAGGGTGTAATGATAATGATATGAAATGTGCTTCAATCACCTTCCTTGGGTTAGGCCTTTTTTGCTTTGTAAATCCAAGTTTCATCTCTTCCAATCCATTGGATTCCTTATGGGTATGCTGAAAATTAACCAAGGTGAAGACGCCAACATGAATGGGGAAACTAGGAAAATATTTGTTACTCTTGTAGATCAATTGTGCTTCGATTCCTTTTACGATGGTTTGCTAAGAAATCGGTCAATAACATAGATAGGTAGAAAATATGGGGTTGTAGTCATGGTAAATATTCAAATGTAGGTAAATAAATCCAAGATAAACTAGTCACTCATTTTTGATAGGGCTGCTATGGCTTGATCAATTAGCCTTGCTATAGGTTTTCTAAAAATCAAAAAAATACAAAGGGGCAAAAAATTGGGTGCAGCTAATGTCCTAGAAATGGGGTTTATAATAGCACAACCACAACTCATTGCAGTAAACATGAACATGCAAGCAATCTTCCTTCCATTTTTAGTTCATGAATGGAAATGCATCACGAGAATAAACAACATCAAATATACAATCAATCATATGAAACTTTATGCTTCTAGGTACCTATTTTTCATTTTTTAGGGACTTTAAGAGGTTGTCAGACATGATGTTCACCTAGTTTAAAGATTCTCCAATTTATGTCACATGATGCACCAATAGTTATCATTCCAACAGTAAATGTGTAGAAGTTTGAAGGAAATTCAAGAAAAATAGAGTTTCCATGAGTAGCCTATATGGCCTTCGAAAATACTGTACCTTATATCTCTCGGTGAACTTCTATTTGAAGGGATGACCCTCGACCCACCACTCGATGATTTCTATAGGATTTGGGTGTTTATTGGAAATATTTACCATGAAAATATCATCCATGAATACCTCAGAGTATTTTAGCTTATACATCTACTTGAATGAGTCACGCCTGAGTGAGGCGATGACCTTTCCTTTTACGCCAATGATCACTCCATTTTGTGGATCAACGTAGTCAAACAACCAACTAGATACATCATTCAAGCAGTATGCCATCAAGCTCATCCTTTCTGCAATGTCACACCCATATCTCTTCCAAGTTGTTCTTATATGCGTTTTGATCGTTGTCATCCTAGGGAAAATCTCCCTCAAAGAATATATGATACATTTCTTCCTAGTCTGGATCGTCTTCAAATCCCGTGGTTGAAGCAGTGTCTGATAATAATGTCAATCCTTATGCTGAAGCTGACATAGGGATTTTATCTACATCCTTATGAGGAGGACCTCTACATGAGTGTGCCTTTGACATCTTGTGAAAACACAAAACAAATGAGGTTCCTTAGAGTTTCTTTAGAAACTGAGTTATCGATAGTGAACAGAAGGAAAAAATACTATATAAAAAAATCCTTGTCCAAATTTGAAATTTAATCATTAAAGGAGATGAATACTCCCCCCATAGGTAGACATTTAATGAGCCAACATGGTGCATATACACTATTGGATGCACCATACAATGATGTATATGCATCCCACTGGTGCATTAAATGCCTCCCTATGGAATAAAAGTTGTCGTATGTAAATGAGTAGTATTTTATTCAACTCTTGTTTCAAGTACATTCAATAGAATGGTGATTTAATGGTGTGCAATAAGAACCCTGTAGTGCAACAAAAAATTCCACAATGGATAGCATCCTAATAGCCACACCATTTATTGCTGCACCACATGGTTCTTATTGCAATAAGAACCTTGAAGTGCAACAATAAATGCTACAATGAGAAACATACCTGTAGCTGCAACATTTATTGTTGTATTGTGGGGTGCTTATTTCTTGCTTCATTGAATTGTTTGATGGACATTGTGATAGTATATTGGATTAATTTACACACATGATTTTTTGATAGTATATTGGATTTGTTTCCACATGTGAAATCATGAAAGTATATTACCATCCCCATCCCATTCTCGATCCTCAAAACACCTATCATCAACTGACGGAATAGAGAAGGGTGCCACTAGAAATTAAGGGCACCATTTTTGACTTATCATATATCCAATGTGGTGATGCATGGTACATGTGGATGGGGCATGGGGAAGGGATGGTAAAGTGATGTAAAAGTATTGCTAGGAAGGGGCCTTAAAGGATCTACTGTAGGCTCATTATTGATTGTTGTTTATTAAATAAATGTGTGATCATGAATAATCATTGGCATGGATTTACATTAAATTGTATTGTATCCATGTATTAATTGTATTGTCCTCTACTTGAAATCCATGATTATCAGTTGATGATAGCTTTTTCAAGAATACACAAAGCTTAAAGGGTTAATTTTTACATTCTAATTTTTTTTTTTTTTTTTTTTACAGTTCAAGTTAGCAAGGACATAATTTAAAGCAACATTTCAAAGGAAAGGGAAAATTTTCAAATTACTTGTCAATACAAATTTAATTTTTTTATAATTTACAAAATATAGTATGTTTCTAACAAAAACATCTCTACTCCTTAAAATCATCCCAACTTGAGAAAAAATTGCTCCACCCAAAAATACAAGGCAATGATTTGACATACAATTGTATGTTGTTACAACTGTTTACATGCCACAATAATACTTGTTTACCTAAAACTGAATGACCTCATGTAGAAAATTGTAGTCAGTATCAACAATTATTTTTTGCATTTTCTTTGAAGTGTTTACTTGACTCGAGCTAGAAGGCTCTTAACTGACAATGACGACTTCAATTTTGATCCCTAGTTGAGATGGGTTCAAATTTTGACTCATATAATTTTGTTACAAAAAATATGTATCAATAAAAAATATTTTTAATGTTTAATCATAATATCGTTAGTGTTTAAATGTGAAATTCAAATAATGAGTTGCTTGAATTGCATATTCTCAATAATGTTGTCTCCAACATTTGTGGATGGAGAATACACATATTTATTTTGGAGAAATTCAAAGGTTGCAGAAGGTACTGAAATCTACCCAAGTAGGAAGGAGATACATTGTAATAAAGTCAGATCTGACTGCTTTGTTATCAAGTTTGGAAATGTTCTAAATTAAAAGGTTCCATTAGCCTGTCCTAATGAATAATTAAAGATATTGGAAGGAACTCATTGTGGAATTTCCTTTCTTTCTTGGACGAGTGTGGAAATTTTTAAGACTAGTGAATTCTTGGTACCTAAAAAAATCACGGTTTGATGGGTGATTCAATGGCTAAAGATTCAAATAATGACAGTGATGGAAATCATAACAATCCTTTAGATGATGTAACAACTTTAGGAGAAGTTTCTGCATCAACCTTGGTCTTTAGCTCAAATGTGCTCGAGGACAACAATATTCAGGGAGACATGCTAGGATTTTGTAAATTAAATTTAGTATGATAGTGGAAAGAGTTATATCACATTACAACAAGTGCTCCCTCATAGACCTCTATAACTGATGTTCGTGTGTCGACTACAAAGCTTTGTGTAGGTGATTTCTACTTTTTAAAAATTAGAATGAGGTTTTCTTCTAAGTATTTTCTCTTTAATGATAATAAATTTAAATACTTCCAGTCAGATTGCATGGACACAAGTGGAATGCCACCTTTTAGAAGGATAGGAGGTAACAACTCCACCCTAAATCAGTTTCACAACTATAATTTGGGATTCGTATTCAATTTGAATTTACCACGTGCCCTGGAGATTTTGAGCTAATGACACTTCAATCCTTCTCTATATTCTGCACTACTTCACAATGTGCTGTACCTATTGGCCATCAATTATTCTTACTGTAGGATAATATTCATGTTTGGGACTAGTTCCTTTTACGTGGTGGAAAGATCATCTCTAAAAGGGAAAGCAATAAATCCCTTGTCGATGGTAGCTTCATCCCCATGAACATGGACTTATCTTTACTTAATTGGCTCAATACGTCACACTTTGGTTATGGACAAGTACAATGATGAATGATAAGTAGTTAGAGTTTTAAATCCACTAAATATTTTGTCAGGACCTGCAAGCAAGATGTTTAAGGCTCTTCCATGTGACCATATTGCACACCTATGGAGTGATCAATCATGTGGAGTAGTGGGACCAACAGTTAATCCCCATACGAGGAGGAACATAACCTTCCACATGTCAAAACGTGGTGTTGGGCCTCATGCCAGTAGGGAAAAAATCATGTGGAATTCTGCATAAGTAAGAGGAAGGAGCTACGACAGAGGAAGGAGAATCAAGGAAAAGGGAACGATGCTATGACAAAAGAAGGAAAGATAAGAAGAAGACAAAGAGAAGGCGCGAAACGAGGAAGCCGTGCTAGATGACTAAGCCACTGTAGAAAGACATAACGAGATACAATATGACGTGGAAAAATATTTGCAGAAGTAGGCGTGTGAATAGTGTAACAGCTAGAAAATGACAATAAGGCATAACACTGACAAAGTGACAGTCCTTAGAGATCGTGGATATGAGCCTGGCTGGAGCCAGTGGAAACCACATGGGTGAAGGAATATTTGTAAGTTAGGCTAATAGTGCCTTTTGTTATGTATTAATGGAATAGGAAAGACAGCCTGTTGGCTGAAGATAGTAAGTCAGCTGGGATAGCGACTGAATAGGAGTCTGTAATGAGTATGTTAGAATCTATATTAAGTCAATAACAAGCAAGTATGGGATCAGTATTGAGTCTTTAATGGGGCTATAAAATAAAAAACCCAAGATGTAGATGGGTTAGTCAGTTTTAGTTAATTAGCTGATACAACATTTTGAGTAATCTCTAGACTCTTGGAAAAGATGCTCAATTTAGACTTGAGATAGGAAGTTTTGGTAAATGAATCTGGATCGATGAGTGCATCAGAGTAGTGGTTCTATAGATGAGTGCACTGACAAGTAGAGAAGGTTGAGTTGATCCAGGATGTGTATAGATTACTAGTAGGAGTAGAGTAGAAAGAGAAAGGGAGAATACCAGAGAGCATGAGACGAGGAAAAGTATGTAAATATAGAAGAGAATATCTTGAACATAGTCTTGAGTCTTTGTGTGTAGACAAAAAGGTGCATCTATTTACTCATGCCATATGAAGAGCACCTTATGGTTTTTTCTTAGATGGGTTTCCACGTTATATGATGTGTATATGTGTGAATGTTGAAGTATCTTAGTTATATGTGTAAATGTTGTGTTGAATGACTAATTGATTATTTTGTTGCAACTGGATAAATGTATGATTTATGCATTATGTTAATGAATATGATTATGCTGTCTATTCACTATTGTTCATGTAAGTCGCATAAAGAAGGGTCATATCATAGCTTGGTATTGAAATATTGTGCATACAAGTAACCCACCTTCCTGGTCTTCGTTGGAATCCTTGGCATAGAACCAAGGTACTAAAACACCCTCCCACACAAACTGCAGAAACACGGTTCTGGTAGTTACCCATAAAACTAAGATATCTCAAGTGAGACGACATATGTGTCGTAGGTACTATCGGCTGAGCTCTGCTCTATCAGGTTTATATATTGGGATTTGTTGTGCTAAGTATAAGGGACTAAACCTGGGTCTAGGGGCAGAGACAAGGAATAAGTCCAACAAATAGTTCCATTGTTGGGACCTTAAAGTGTTGTGGTGAGGGATATGTTGTGGCATCCCATGAAACTAGAAATCCAATACTGGGTGGAATTCAAAGAGATAGAGATTGCAGGAAAAGAAAGTGAACAGTCCTGGTGGAACCCAATAGAGTGGTTGGGTTGGTACATTTATTCATACATTTACGAGATTTTATTTTCTGATTTTCCCATCATGTTGCATGAGTGGTTGTCTAAGTTGGAAACCCAGCAAAGGAATTTTCATGGACGAGAGCTGCGAGAGTGGAGTCCTTTCTTGGTTGAGCGGATGAAAAGAGTAAAAACTCCTATATCAAGGGATGTGGATTTTTGGGTAGATAGTATACTAGAAGGATATATTACTGAGTTTACTGTTGACACATTAAACTCATGTAGTGAGGGATAGAGAATTTTTTTTCAAGGACAATGCATTAGATACATGTCATCTTTAAAGATGTGGATAAAAATAGTTTTATTTGAAGAAGGCATTTTGCGAATGCAAGACTGAATAGAAAAGGGTGACTATGTCTTAGTATAACCCTAGAGTGAGATGTTCTGAGGAGATAGTAGAAATGAACTAGAGCCAAGATATTTAAGAAGTAGAAGAATATTCAGATCCGGTAAAAGAAAAAAAAATCTGTTAGAACAAGGGGGTTGCAGCACAAATCGAGAAGAAGAAGGCTATGAGTTTTCGTCATACTTAGATGAAGGATCTTGTGATAAAGAGGAAGAATATTAGTCGATGTCAGAAGGAGATGAAGAGTCAGAAGAGTTGTCACGTCCCCGTCCCTCACCCGGCGAAGAGGACGCGACCAACACAACAACACAACCGGGCAAATGGCCCCAAAACATAGAACAAATGAAAACAATGCTGGAATTAAGCATACACAGATGCAGTTATATTCAATCATACAGCGGAAGCAACCCAACACATTCCAGCATTTAACATCAGTATAATTTACGAAGATGCAGTAAACAGCAGTACTTATCTGTTAATGAAGAATCCACCCGCAACCAGCTACGTCGCTGTAACATTCCACCCAACCATAGGCCAGCTTGCTCATCAATCTCTCAGCAACGCTGCCACCCCCGAGCTGGGCATGATTCCTCCAGAATAAGGGTCAATTGCAGGCTTATACATAGCCAAGGGGACATGAACAGCGAACCAATCACAGCTGGGTTTCACAGGCTGTCAACAAACAAGCCAAGCCAGCACAGTCCAAGGGACTAACCACTGCATATCAGCAGGAAAACAATTCCCTTCACAACCCTGTGAAGAAGCAAAATGACCGAAGACAGTCCCAAATGAAAGGTGAGACACAGCTCTAGCCTATAAGGAAACTCATAGTAGGTTTTGGCCCTAACGTGGCCAAAACAACTCAACAACAGCACCCAAACCAGGGTATATTAGCAGCCACAACACACAATGAAAAGATAACAGCATTCCACGATTCCAAACCGGGAAATTTAGCCAAGAGCACTCACAATTCCTCAATGGAACGGCTGGGCAACATCACACAGCCCACGAACAGAGGAGAGGCCAGCTCTCAGCGTGGACAGAGGAAAACACGTCCAACGAATTGGCAATCTCCAATGGTCCAAAACGAAATTGGAACCCACAGCCGACAACACTCATGGGGAAGACAACAGCCCCAAACACAAACAGCGAGCATGGCTCACGGCATGGGAAAAATGACCCAAACATCTTGTGCATGAGGAAAACTCGCACCCAACAGAAAAATGCACGGGGAAGACATACCCGATTTTCTGCGTGAGGATTCCAGCAGTAGAGGCCCTGCGTGAGGAGAAAGCAACTCTGATTTTTGCCCGTGGATGAACAAAACAACAGCAAGGACGCGAATTACAGTGCGTGGGTGCTCAGCAACTCGTGGAACCAAGGAAATGTCTGCCTGAGACCAAAACCGCCCAATTCCTGTGCGTGAGGAGCCAACAGACCCAAAATCGTGGTGAGTGAGTGAACAGGCTGTGGAGAGAATGCACCATGGGCACAATGAACAGGCGCGTGAGGAGAACAGAACAGGCAGGGAAAGCATGGGGTCGTGGGTGGAGTGTGGATGTGGGCAAAGGACTGACAGTCCTGCCACCCCACTCCCAAAGGCAATAACTGCCCATCCACTAGCAGCCATAACTACCCAACCACCCAACAGATCATTAAAGAGGTTGACAAGGTTGGATGAGACAAAAGGGGTGACAAATAACAAAAGTAGAAAACCACAAGGTAATAAAACATGGGTTTTTCCCCATAAACCAAGGTTTGACATCCCCACCCCTTATCCTTTGGAACCATGCCCTTTTCATTCAACGTTGCACTGCCGTAGCTGGTTGTGGTTTATTTTTATTTGATGCACGTGTTTACATGATGTCAATTATTAAGGTTCCAGATAGCACGACAAACCATCGGCAATTATCCCCATTGTCGAACATACACAACCAAATCGATGGTGGGGCTTTTGCCTTGAGCTCCTCACCACGATTAATTACATTTTACACATCATGCAAATGGGGTCAAAACCAGGGACATGACATTACCCTCCCCCTTGGAATAACACCGTCCTCGGTGTTCCATTACATATATACAATACATATACAGTTGCACATCAAAATTTCAAAATTGCAGATCTATACCACGTTCCATCATCTACTCTGAACGTTCACGACCAAGCCTCTCGGCTTCCATGGACTTTTCCTGTTGGTTCTCAACTTCTTGTTGATCCCAAAGTTTAGGAACTTTGCGGCTATTTCCTTCATCATGTTCCCTCATTGGGCAGTCCCGGCGTAAATGATGTCCTCCACATCTCCAGCATCTCACTGGCTGCTTCATCTTTACCTGCTCAATTTCCTTTGAGTCTTCATGCCTGGACCGTTTCTTATCGGGTCACTTGGATGAATGTCCCATTGTTGATCCACCTTCCTTTCCTTTGCCGATTTCTCCCAGAAGGCTTTTCACCTCCCTTTGCAAACCAATGGAGTCTTGCAAAATCTGGTGGTTCATTTTACTCTGCCTTTTCTGTATCCTGAGCATCTCCCCAAGATTTTCTTGGGTCTTGGAAATCATTTGAAGGAGACTTCCATCCAAGTCCAACAACTTTTGATCTGCTGCCATGTTCAATGTGCACCACCTGGTTTCACTTTTCCCACCTGTGCAATGCACCATTGAAATTCTATCAGACCAAGCATAATATAGGCATTAAAATCAGTTAGTTAATCACCCAATTGGCATGACAGTTCAAGTTCCATCAAGGAGACTTTCATATTTTTCCATGCCTTTCCCCAACAGGCACATGAGCTCATTCATGTCCATTCCTGGGCAGGGAACTAACTATTCCAGCATTCACAATTTACTTTAAGCAAATACACACATTTCATTTCAATCATACATGCATTAAACAATCCTTTGTTTTCACAATGCATAAACATATATGTATATATATATAATCAAAAGGCAAGAGAGAGCAGTAAGAGATTTTCCCCTCTTTATTCTGTCCCATCCTGGAACCCTCGCCATCGCAGTGGCTTTTCATGCTCTTAGCCTCTTTCACTTCACCGTGAATGCTGGACCAATCTTTCTTGGTCATGACACTTAGTGTCTTTGGTCTATTCCAGACCTCTAAACCATGGAGTCTCTCCACATGGTTTGTCTCGACTGCTAGGACTCCCTCGTCTTACTAGCACCTTTTTCATTACCGCTCAACCCGAGCTTTCCAGGACGGTCACATGTCCCATGCATCTCTAGGATGCTCTCATAGTTCTCGCTTCCAGCGATACCTATATTCAAACATGGAATAGATTCACCTGTTTAGTTTATTCTCATTAGTTTTCATCTCTAGAACAAGAGCTTAAAACATCATAACCCATATCATATACACATGTATATTCATAAGCAAAATAATCCAATACTTATCTGTATTGTACGTTTCCTCGTTTGTCCACAGGATCCTGCTTCGCTTTGCAAGCCTTGGGATCGCCTATGGACTCAGATGTTAGGTCAGCACGCCGGCTTCTCCTCAACATCGAATAATTAATGTCCAGCCAGTACATAACCATGTCAACTGGGCTTGGAACTTTATCATGACCATTTCCAGGTCTAGGATCTACTATGGATCCTTAGGCATATAACAGCCCATCATACACTTATGTCAACCATGACACATACACTTATATCAACATGCACTTATACCAACATGCACTTATATCAACATACACTTATATCAGCCATTTACCTTTACCTTTAGCCTGTCAACACAAGCAACACAAGCAATACAAGCAAACTCATCAGCATCATTGCTCTAAAACTGTAATCACATTTCATTTCATTCACTATCAAGTATTGAGACACCAGGAGTGCGTCCACTCCCCAGAGTGTAATCAATATTGAAAACCCTTTCATGACTCGACATCGGAAAAGTGTGCACTCTCTTCCGGTGTGTGCCATGTAGGTCCTATTCATACTCAAACAATCGGTCATCATGGAAATAATCAAAACATGTTCTGCATATGGAAATTTAATAATTAAACATGCATATTCATAGCAAGGGTTACAGAACACTTATCCATTTTCCATCGCAGTATGCCTTTGTATCTGTTCGGCACCATCAAGGAGTCGGGAAAATTGAATGCTAAGCTGGTGAGCTCGCTGTAGAGCTAGGAACACCTACACCAGAACTAGCCTGACTTCTATAACACCCACACACACACCCAGCACAAGGAATCAGTCCCTTCTCTGCTACACAGTCCCTCAGGCCCTGCATTCCCTTCTAGTGCTATCCCGGGGTTGTGGAGAAGAAAGCCAGTCCTCTAGCTCTGTCTGTGTGGTTTCCAATCACCAGGTCTAAGCAACCCAAGGCCCCATCCCTGTTTCCTATTTACGTTTCATATCCACACACGTCTCACTGACATAATCCAAACCATCTCACTCATGTTATCACCAAACATGCAGTGCAGATGAGACATTTTCAAAATGTCTAATGGAGTTTCACCCGAAACCCATTTCCAAGGGAAAACCTTCCCATGAAGTTTGGCTCTTGCAGGTCATCACACATGATCTTCCTGCAGTGTGTATTCC
>LPNX011180159.1:172258-267464 GCA_001517045.1 Pseudotsuga menziesii | reverse complement strand
AATAGTTGTCAGCAATATTTGAAATTCACAATTCAAATTTAACAAGCTCTTTTACATGGTAGATTCCAGCATTGGTCAGGGTCTTACCTCTCAATGCCATACATCACAACATTTGTACTCTTACTTAGGCAATCAGTCACTCACACCCTTCATATGCATACATTCAATGCATAACAACAAGATTCATAAAATATTCTTAATGCATGTCCATTCTTGCATTGATTCAGGAATACTATGCATTCAACCATACCATGGCCTACCCATGACTACCTCATATAGGATGCATTACTATAATCAATACCATTAACATGTATAGGCATGACACCTTTCTACATTCCAATATTCACATGGTATGAGGTCTCTTACCTGGACCAATCCATGGAATTTGTCATAAGCAAACTCTTACCTGCATGGGTTTTACTTACACCCTTTCCATGACCAATTTGGTTGGTCCTTGCAGGAGATTGCAGAATCTGCTCACCAACTATTGTCATGGACTTGTTGCCTTATCCCTTCTCCAGAGGGTTGCTGGTCTCATTCATCAGCATCAGCAACATGTTCATCCGGGTCCATGTCATCGTTGGTTTGTCCACTAATTCCAACATCAAAACAATGATTATCATCAGTGGTTCATTATACATATACAATTTTTCAATATTCTTACCAATCATGCAATGTCCTATGCATGCAATACATACCCTCATGCATTTCAAACATAAACTTAGGAAATGTAGTTATAATTAGAAAGACAGGGTTTAATGAAAACTTCCCTTTCAAATCCCTCATCTTCTTATGGAATTTCTTTTCCACACAGCAGCTGGTTGACTTCATAGTTCCTGCTGCCCTTGGGCAGGCAACTGTCCAGATTTGTCCATTTGATAACAACGGCCATCATTAGCATTTTTGTGCTTCATGCTCAGATTCTGGTCACTTATCCTCGTTCCTTGCTGGATAAGCTTTCCAACGCCTGTTCACACGCATCATTCCGACCTCGGATGTGAAAACCACACCCCTTCTAAGAATGAAGACTTTCACTCATCTCCGCACTTTCATTACACTACTGCAAAGTAGAATTTTCACATTCTTCTAATGATCTCAGAACCATTTTGGCAGCTGAAAATCCCTCTAAAAACAATTGAAATCGGCCCCCAAAACTATCCTGCCTTCCGCAGTATCGGCTCTTGGGAGCATCAGCACACTCGCTGAATCGGCTCCTCCACCATTCTCCCTTCTGCCGAATCGGCCCTTCCACCATTCTCCCTTCCGCCGAATCGGCTCCCTGAAAGCTCTAACCTTCCGCCGTATCGGCTCTGGTTCCATTCTCTCCTCCGCCGAACCGGCTCCCTGACCATTTTGTCTTTCGCCGAATCGGCTCCCCGGAAGCTTCTACCTTCCGCAACGGCGGCTCGCGCAAAGCTTCAAACCTTCCGACTTGGCACTTATGTCGGACGTCGGCTGACTTTCCAATCGGAAGCCCAAGCGATTCACCATCCGCAATGGCGGGCGGGAGACTTAACCAATCCGTCCGCAACGGCGAACTCCCACTTCGCCAACTCTTCCGATCGGTGCTTCCAACAACTTGAATGTCGGATGTCGGAGGAATCTCGGATCGGACACGGGATTGCTTAGCCGTCCGCAACGGTGGACCGGAGACTTTACTCAACCGTCCACAACGGCGGACGTTCACTTTCTTCCATGGCCCGACCGTTCCATACTTAGCCCGAATTTCAAAATTTTTCTACGGCGTCGGCGATCGGAAGAATCTCGAGTCAGATGCGAGATTGTTCCGCCATCCGCAACGGTCGGATGGGAAACTTCACCCATTCGCCCGCAACGGCGCACGTCAACTTTGCCAGTCCCTCCGCAACGGCGGACAGGGACTTCGTGAAACCTTCCGACTGTTCCAATACTTAGTCAAAATTTCGGAAATTTTGTCTTTCTTTCTTCTTCCCGCCGAATGTAGCTCCAGTCGGCGATCGGACGACTTTTGAATCGAACGTCGGATGACTTTCATGTCGAATGCATGATTGCTTTGCTGCCCGCAATGGTCAGAGGGTAGACTTCATCAACCCTTCCGCAACGGCGGATAGGAACTTCTCCAACTCATCCGCAACGGTGGAATTCCACTTCTTCCATTGGTCCGACTGCTCACACTTTAGGCGATTTTTCTGAATTCGTTGCTCATGGCTGAACAGAGAAGGTAATTCTACCTTCTGTCACTGCACCTTCTTGACCCATAGAGGCCCATTGTTGCAACCATGGCGCTCTGATACCATACTGTCATGTCCCCGTCCCTCACCCGGCGAAGAGGACGCGACCAACACAACAACACAACCGGGCAAATGGCCCCAAAACATAGAACAAATGAAAACAATGCTAGAATTAAGCATACACAGATGCAGTTATATTCAATCATACAGCGGAAGCAACCCAACACATTCCAGCATTTAACATGAGTATAATTTACGAAGATGCAGTAAACAGCAGTACTTATCTGTTAATGAAGAATCCACCCGCAACCAGCTACGTCGCTGCAACGTTCCACCCAACCATAGGCCATCTTGCTCATCAATCTCTCAGCAACGCTGCCACCCCCGAGCTGGGAATGATTCCTCCAGAATAAGGGTCAATTGCAGGCTTATACATAGCCAAGGGGACATGAACAGCAAACCAATCACAGCTGGGTTTCACAGGCTGTCAACAAACAAGCCAAGCCAGCACAGTCCAAGGGACTAACCACTGCATATCAGCAGGAAAAAAATTCCCTTCAAAACCCTGTGAAGAAGAAAAATGACCGAAGACAGTCCCAAACGAAAGGTGAGACACAGCTCTAGCCTATAAGGCAACTCATAGTAGGTTTTGGCCCTAACGTGGCCAAAACAACTCAACAAGAGCACCCAAACCAGGGTATATTAGCAGCCACAACACACAATGAAAAGATAACGGCATTCCACGATTCCAAACCGGGAAATTTAGCCAACAGCACTCACAATTCCTCAATGGAACGGCTGGGCAACAGCACACAGCCCACGAACAGAGGAGAGGCCAGCTCTTAGCGTGGACAGAGGAAAACACGTCCAACGAATTGGAAATCTCCAGTGGTCCAAAACGAAATTGGAACCCACAGCCGACAACACTCATGGGGAAGACAACAGCCCCAAACACAAACAGCGAGCATGGCTCATGGCATGGGAAAAACGACCCAAACATCTTGTGCGTGAGGAAAAATCACACCCAACAGAAAAATGCACGGGGAAGACATACCTGATTTTCTGCGTGAGGATTCCAGCAGTAGAGGCCCTGCGTGAGGAGAAAGCAACTCTGATTTTTGCCCGTGGATGAACAAAACAACAGCAAGGACACGAATTACAGTGCGTGGGTGCTCAGCAACTCATGGAACCAAGGAAATGTCTGCCTGAGACCAAAACCGCCCAATTCCTGTGCGTGAGGAGCCAACAGACCCAAAATCGTGGTGAGTGAGTGAACAGGTTGTGGAGAGAACGCACCATGGGCACAATGAACAGGCGCATGAGGAGAACAGAACAGGCAGGGCAAGCATGGGGTCGTGGGTGGAGTGTGGATGTGGGCAAAGGACTGACAGTCCTGCCACCCCACTCCCAAAGGCAATAACTGCCCATCCACCAGCAGCCATAACTGCCCAACCACCCAACAGATCATTAAAGAGGTTGACAAGGTTGGATGAGACAAAAGGGGTGACAAATAAAAAAAGTAGAAAACCACAAGGTAATAAAACATGGGTTTTTCCCCATAAACCAAGGTTTGACATCCCCACCCCTTATCCTTTGGAACCATGCCCTTTTCATTCAACGTTGCACTGCCGTAGCTGGTTGTGGTTTATTTTTATTTGATGCGTGTGTTTACATGATGTCAATTATTAAGGTGCCAGATAGCACGACAAACCATCGGCAATTATCCCCATTGTCGAACATACACAACCAAATCGATGGTGGGGCTTTTGCCTTGAGCTCCTCACCACGATTAATTACATTTTACACATCATGCAAACGGGGTCAAAACCAGGGACATGACAAGAGTTTACTGAATCTACAGAACAAGAACATGCATACAACTCTCCTACAGTACCAGAGGTAAGATTACGAGACCTGTCTCCGAGTGATTCTGTAAATACAAGTACTACTAATACTGTAAATAGAGGACAAGGAAGTCCGACTAGTAAAACTTTTGTTCTGATTGTGCCAGCAGTAAATACAATGGTTGGAGCTGACATTAATATCCCAATATTCAATGGAAATGGGTTGAAATACCTAGAACAACATTGGTTTCTTTGTGACCATGTATGGATTGTAAGACATATCCAGGATGAGAATATCAATAAACCACAGATGATCACGATGCTACGAGGTCTTGTGCTGGACTTTCAAAACAAGAAATTGTTTATTTCTGCCTTGCTATAATTTCCCTTTTTAATATTTTTATTAAATGACCAATTTTTCACTTTTTCTCCAATTTCGAACCTTGAATAGTTTTGATGTCTAGGCATACAAATTGGACCAAATGCTCCCAAATATTCTTAGAGTGTGTATGAATGATATTAGTACTTGAATATTATGTTCATATATTATTTATAACCCTCCAATCACTTCTGAAAAGTATTTTTATAGTCTGATCAAAGTAGGATTCTTTACTAGCAAATTGATGTTCCAATTCCCCCCGGGTAAATGCTGGAAATGGCTTCTCAAATTCTCTCAATGCCACTCGAATATATGAACATAGGTATGGGGTTTGTAAGGGAAATTTTTAAGGTCTCATATGCATCATGTTTCAGTTTATATAGGATTTTATTACTCTCTCCAAAATAACTCCCAAATCACTATTTCGACCCTTGGGGAAAAGGCACCAAATCTCCTCCCAATGCAATTAAAATGAGTAAAATGGATTCCAATGCTTAATTACTGAACATAAAAATTGTAATACACATTAATTAAATTCCATTCATCATATTTTAATAAGAGATACATTCCTACATTCAAAATAATCAGCATTTCCATAACATATATTAAAATAGAGTGGAAATGGTGATTGTTTGCTCATTAAAAATCAATTTGACATAAAAATATTGGGTATTTCTACTTGAAACTTTATGAGAATGAATAAAGGATCAATACCAAATATGGAGTAAATGCAATTTATGAATCAATTTTAATATAGAACAAAGAGAGTTCGTGAACCCGATGGATCCCTTCATCCCTCGGACGCTGCAGAAAATCAATCTTTTCTTTTGACAAAGCTTGTTTGGAAACATTTTTAGGATTCACTGAAAGGAACCAACCCAAATTACCAGACTTGCTTTGAGGAGGATGGACTTTGCTTCGCACCTCACCTGCCTAAGTATATTATAATACCCTCCCCCCTTGTTTTATTGGATGGGGAATTACCTTAAATGATCTTAGCCATCAACTTGCCTAATAAAACTTTAGAGTTTGAGAAACAATGGAAAACATTTACTTAACTGTGCCAACCATGCTCTTTAGATCTCTTCAATTGCTTTCAGACGCTTTTACTAATTACAGAACCCCCCACCGGCATGGCTAGTCGAGATTGATTGATCAGAATCAGACCAGGGAGGGACTGATTAAATGATTGAGAATTCAAAGAAATGCTCTCAGTCATACACTTCCTTAAAGATAAATGCCAGTTTTACACCGTGGTGGAATATGCTCGACCCATGCCCACGAAGGGATTCATTATAGTAAACACCCCATCTCAGATGCTTTTTAGGATTCACTAGAACCAACCCAACTGGGTCCCTTAGTACGGGCCTCACAATAATACATTTTTTACAGGCAGTCTGATTGGATTATGTGGGAATTACCTGATATGCTCAAATATATCCACTTGCTTACTTAGAATCGACATTTAGAAACTTGGTATTGCATTTGCCGAGGCTCAACTCCTTAGGGAAAAAGCACCGAAATTGAGTGCATTCACCGAGGCTTGTTACTATGAAATGACAAACCTTTATGGTCGTAATAAAACCACAATTTGAACCCGAAAAAAACCCCAGATAATCTTTTCCTTATGAATATACACACTTACACTTAGTTATTTATGGATTTCCAATTCTCCAAATACTCTTAGTTGCCTCACCCAAAAATTACAATAGCTCACCCAAGGCGCAATCCCTCCATGAGCATGAATATGCAATGAAAACTGGAAATGGTTGAGATGAAGTGTTGCAATAGAAGAACCCATGAGCTTCCCTGTAGCTTACACATGAAATTAAAAATTCATTAAATATCCATGAAATACCTGAGTTTCCTCTCCAAACACCAACTTTGATGGGAATCTTTCACCCTCGAAATTGGCTAAGGCAAGAAAACTAGTCATCCACTAGCTCTCACAATTCACAAATGAAAATTTCTCAAATGATCAAAATCCATTCTCTTGGTTGATTCATGTATTTTATAAAATTCCTTATCCTTATAATTTTAACAATCCATCCACAAACTCAATCCAATTCTAATTAGGGTGTGTTCACATGATTTTCCATGTGTCCTCCCTTTCCTAGCCTTCCATCTTCCCCAAATTCGAGTAGGATCCCATTGAGATTCCCCAACTCACATGAGAGCCCTATAGGATGCTATATTTAGTCCTGACATGTTATATATGTCATATTTCATCCTTTAGATCTGATTTGTTTCATATGTGTCATAGCATTNTAGAGCTAGGGAATCTAGTCCAAGTGTCTCACTAGCTCCAAAATGACTCTTCCTCTCCCATGTAAGTTACATTTCCTTCCAAATTAGACCTATGATGCATATGACCAAGTGTATTAGCCTTATAAATCATCCAAGAACATTTATTCTTCCCATGCATTCAAAATTGCAAGAGGAGGATGCCACATGGCACATAATTTCTAGCTTGTGTGGGTCCCACATCCTCCATGTGTCTACATGATCAACTGCCACTTTGATTTTACCTTGTATTTATTTAACTATTTTATTAAATATTTATTCCATCCTAATTTTCAAACATAATTTATTGTCCCCCTTATTCCAAATCCCAAAGCTTCCACCCCCCAACCTAGGAAACTAGTAATTTTCCTCCTTGGCAATTATTTGACCCTTAGCATCAATTTGAAAAAATCTCATGAATATGGAAAATGTGATTAGGCCATTGTGACCAAATCAAAAATTTGGGACATGAAAAATCATCCCTTTCCAATATTTCTTTTCCTCAAGAAATTTCAAACATAGGTGTTGAAGAACCTGCTTTCTATATGATTCTTTGAAGTTGCCACTGAGTTTCCCAACTTTGAGTCTTTGAGATTACATGAAGATCTTAGAGATGAACCACCATTCTTTCTGCTACACTACTATGATTAAAATCACTTTATTAATTGGAGAATCCATCTCCCATACTTTTTGTTTCCCAAAAAATTTGAAATCAATGGGACTAAAAACTATCCTCGGGTCCCATTGCTTGTATTGCACTCCAACAATTAAGGGTTCTCTCAAACCCATACCATTAGGATAGAGAATTTTGAGATATAATTTTCTTGTATAAATTCTTCCAAAAATCATGAGTACATAATATATATCATCATAAGTACATAACAACATAATAAAAATGTACATCAAGGAGGTGTCCCATCAAAAAATCATGAAATTTCTTATACCTCCAAGTAAGTAGACCACCATTTGCCAAGTGCATATAAGATTCAAGTGACCAATCAAATATGCTCCAATTACATAGGTGAGGATACCATGTCCTATAATTCTGCTCCAAAAGGATGTGATATGCATCAAAATATTTAGCCATGTATTCTTTCATCCAAGAAGTGAATGAAGAATCTCCACTCAAATATGAACCATATAATGAGCAAAGAAAACAAGGAGGCTTCAAATGACTCAAAGAAGTCTCACCCATACATCCATGAATGAGAGAATCATTAAGATATAACAAATTATATGGCTGAAAAAAAAAATGTTTTCCCATCATAAATATATTCACCCCAGTGTCGGATGAAGTTCCTCCAACATCAAATAAACAAAGTGTTGAGCAAGAAAAAACATGAGTCTTCAAGTGACTCAAATTCATATAAGAGGTGCATCCATGTAGATGTGCATCATCATAAAGTAACAAATGCTGCTTCTAAAAATGTGAATAAGAATGTGCTCCAACCATGTCATCATAAAAATTAAATCTAGGAGTTCCATAATCCTCATGTGGCACCATTGAAAAGAATCCTTTCACCCATACTTCATTGAGACTAATGCTGCAAAACATGGAATTGTAGGATGTAGGAGAATGGACTAACCCACCCAAATGATTAAAAAATACAGAATTTTCATCATGGGAAGGATCTATATGGGTAGTATCATGCAACTCCTTAAAAAGTGTGAAACCATTGTCATAGATGGGTTCAAATGTAGAGGAATCATGCGCTTCTTTAAAAATTGCATAACCTTCATCAAGAGACAATTCAAGTTCATCTTCCACCACATCAAGTGTTTGTATCTCTTCAAGTTCATCTTCAAACAAACCAAGCACATTTAAATTTCCACATTCAGCATGATCCACCATGTCATGAGAATCCTCCAAATAATCTACCATTTGACAATATGAAACATAGGAGGAAAAACAAGTATCTTGCAACTTTTCAAGAAGTTGTTCATTTTGGATTGTGAGCTTATGATTATCCTCATTATTATTCAAGTATGCTTCATGTAGACATTCATTAATCTCAACCAAATTGTTTCTATCAAAAATAAAACACATGAAATTACCTTCAATGTTTCACATTGATCTTTGAATTTTCTCCATGTCTTCAAGGAAGGATGTGTCCTCCAATGAAGAAATTTTCCAACAAGAATTTGACACCAATGTTTTAGTGTCATGTAGTATTCTAAGGGCATATTGGATATTATTTTCATTCATATTTAAGGAACCTTCAATAAAATAAGGATCTTGCAAATGAACCTACTCATCGTCTTCCTTCTTGCTTGGACCAACTTCATGAAGCTCAAGTGGCGATGAGGAAGTTGATCTTGTTTCTTCTTCAACTGATATAAGGTCTTCATTTTCATGTTTACTATAAATTATGCTAGCAACAACATTTTTAAATATGATCTCTATGTCACCGACATAGAGTTGTGAGTACTAGGTACCCCTTCATAGTTCAAGCATCCATTAGTCGATGCTCTTTGTTTCATTTCCAAGGTAGAATGTGTCTCGAAATGATCTTCAATATTTTCAATAGAAACTTATTCATACTCATGTGATGTATCTTCATATTTTTTAGAGTCACTTGGGAGTGAATTTTTATCCTCTTAATGTACTACTTCTTCTGCTTCACCTATTTCAAAACTAGGTGGTTCATGGGTCTCCTCCTTTTGCTCCTTCAAGCAAGCTGATGCATTTTCCCCCTTGGTTTTCTTAAAATCAATATATTTTATCCAAACCTGGATGGCCAACAAATTTGAATCCTTTCATAATATTCTTGGTAATTTCTTCAAATATAGGTTCCATGATTTTTATATGCTCCTTGCCATCATATGAGGTTCCCTTTTCATCCCTAGTCATAGTTTCCTCTTCAACAAAAGCACTTTTGGGTTTCAATATATAATGGTGGTCCTTGAATTATTTTCCTCCTAAATATTGGACCACATAAGGTGCAAATATCATGCTTTTATACCATTTGTAATTTCCCTTTTTAAGATTTTTTATTAAATGACCAATTTTTCACTTTTTCCCCAATTTTGAACCTTGATTAGTTTTGATGTCTAGGTCTCAAAATTGGACCAAATGATCCCAAATATTATTAGAGTGTATATATATAATTTATAACCCTCCAATCACTTATGCAAACTAGTTTTATATTCTTATCAAAGTAGAAGTCTTTACTAGGAAATTGGGGTTCAAATCCCCCTCGAGTAAATGTTGCAAATGGATTCTCAAATGCTCTCAATGCCACTAGATTTTATCAAAAGAGGTAGGGGATGTGTAATGGAAGTTTTAATTTCTCATATGCATCATGGTTCAGTTTATACATTCTGTTATGACTCTCTCCAAAACATCTCCCAAATCACTATTTCGACCCTTGTGGGAAAGGCAACAAATCTCCTCCCAATGGAATTAAAATGAGTAAAATGGATTCCAATGTTTAAGTACTGAAATTGAAACTTGTAATACACATAATTGATAGTACATTAATTATACCTTTATCGGAGAGACATTCCTCCATTCAAAATAATCAGCATTTCCATGGCATATATCAAAATAGAATGGAAATGGTCATTGCTTGCTCATTAAAAATCAATTTGACATACAACTCTTGAGTATTTCGAATTGAAATTTTTTGATAATTAAGAATAGAGAATATTGAAACTATTACAATAATAAATAGACCATAAGAATCTCTCCCACAAAGTACAATATCTCACCCAAGGCATAATCCCTCCATGAGCATGAATATGTAATGAAAACTGGAAATGGTTGAGATGAAGTGTTGCATGTAATGTCCTCTACTGCTTAGGAATTGAGGACAAAACCACTAAACTATGTGATTCCTGTGGGTTCGATCAGGTACTAATAGTTAGGGAATCAACTGAAGATTGATACCATCTACAAAAAATCTAGGGCACCAATATTATATCACCATTGGGTCAAAGAGGGCCACTGGAGCCAAAGGCCACCAGCATGCATGACATCTAAGCATTATTTAATGATGCATGCACCTGATTAAGTCTCCATGCACATGCATGTAAGTAAATTGCAAATTAGAAGTTAAAGTGACATAATTAGGTCAAAAGTTAGGGTTTTCGCAGTTGAAAGTTATGAAAGAAAGATAAAGTGAATGGAGACTTTACTTTTGATGATTATTGATTTTGGAGCTCTTGAGTAGTAGCACAACGTGCGGCCACAGTAGTTGGGGTTGGAGACAACATCTTCAGCTAACAAGATTTCAGTAGTGAGATATCTTCCCTAGTCTCCTTCAAGATAAACCATCCAGGTTCGTCACCGTGTCTATTGCATTCATCATTATCTAGTATTCCAGTATAAGTCTGAAGGTTATTGCAGATTCATCTGTACAGCTGGGGGCATTTACCTAGGAAACCCTAATCATTCACTAGGACTTTGGATCACTATATTTATTTTGCATGCGGCTTGCATCCTCACTGATAGGATCACTCTACTGCATTGGGTGATTATCAACCATCAGATTGTCCATCTGGGGCAGCTAGTAGTAGTTTACAGGGTTGTGGGGGTGTGAGCAACAAATTGGTAGATCAATTTGCTATGGCATTTGGAGGGGTCAAAACTCTTGCATGCTATGGCCATCCTCTTTGGCACAGGCACACCTTCCTTCCGATTTATTTCCAGCTGAAACTGACCATCCCTTTAGCAAAAATGTCACATTTGTTTGATTCAACCAACCAGGGTATTGCAACAGAAAACTAGGTTATTTATTCATCATCTCAGCTCATCTTGCATGCGTATTATCTCTAGAGCATATTCAACCGGATTATCAGTGGTAAGTGTTCATTCTATCATGGAAAGCCTAACCTTAATTTCAACTATAAAATAGGGAAATTTTGCATGGCAGGTTGCATGCCTAGCTATTTCAGTAAATTTGCATAGAAATAGAAAATATCAGTATTTGGGATATTACAGTGGTATCGGAGCCATGTTCTTTTCTAGCTGTGGGATTAAGGAATGAGAAATAGATGAACACATAAGAGGACCCTTTTGTAACCTATAGGAAAACAAGGAGTAGGTACACGAAGGAATTTGAGGATATCCAACTAGAAGATATCAGATCAGACATGGAACAAAAGGTATACACTCTGGCAGGGGAAAGGGAACGGGAGAATATGTGGACAGGATGGAGTTTTGTAACTTAGTATCTGCATTGCAAGACTTAGCCAAAGGGAAAAAATATGTACTCAATGCAATCAACAGATTATTGGTGAAGCCAAAACTAGGTAACAACAGTACACCTCCCTCACTGGTAGAATGAAGGTATACAAGTAGCAGTGGAAAGGTTGCGTACACCAATATACAGAATACACTGCACATATATAGAAGACCTTGTAATAGGCCTACTATGCCTCACTTCTTGGCATATGTAGTGGGAGGTCTAGTCATGTAGGTAGAGCCTAGCGAACCTTTTGGGGCTTATTTGCAGGAATACATGGACTTAGGGGATGAGTTTCATGCTGCCATGACTTTCTCATATTTTTGCAACATGAAAAGAAGGAACAAGACAAAAGGGTTCAATAGAACATTCAATCAGAATTTTGAGTTGCAACGCACATTGGGGAGATTGAATATCCCCAACTTTGATGGGACATCTAGTTGTTCAGCCAGGATTTGGGTACATAAGTTAGACACCTACTTTCAAGTTAACCCCATGACAGAGACAGATGCAATCAAGTTGGCTAATTTACATTTAGACAGGGAAGCACATGAGTAGTGGTACCACGGACTGGTGACATTGGGTCACAACACTATTACTTCCTACAGTGACTTCACTCAAAGGCTCATGGAGCACTTTGATAAGAAGGACCTAGAGATTCATTTCAGGGATCTTGCGTAGCTCAAGCAGACAGGTAGTGCCGAGATATTTATATTTGAATTCCAGAGAATTTCAGTTATGGTATCTGACATATCGAAGAGTTGATTGATTATTCTATTTACAGAGGCACTATTCGAGCCACTCCATGGATGGGTGAAGGCCTACAGGCCAATTACTTTGCAAGATTCTATCAGTAGGAATCTGGACCTACAAGATTCTGTACCAAGGAACAAGCAACCACAAAAAACTACTAGTCTCTTGGAAAACAAGGAAAAACCTACCCATCTTCCAGAAAATAGGGAAAGGATAATCCCACAGAGGGAATGGATGAATGAGGACACATGATGAGGCTTGAGAAGGAAGAACTTATGTTTTGCTTGCAAAGAACCTTGGGTACTAGGCCCCAGATGTATGGGTAAAGGAAAAGTACACCTCATTGAGGTAATTCCAAATTGTAGTGAGGAAGACGAGTTGAAGAAGAAAGCAGATGGAGAACTACATAGTACAAAATTGGAACAATTTCCACAGAGAGCCACTATTGCTACCCTCATAGGAGTTCCCACCTTCCATACTATCAGGATCAAGGGAAGTATCTAGGGATAGCATACCATTGCTTTGATTGATGGTGGGGACACCCACAACTTTATAGATGCTTATTGGGTAGAGAGGAAAATATTTCCCACTGAGTACTTTGAGGACTTTACCGTTGTCATGGCTGGAAATCACAAGATGAAATGAACACAGAGGATACCTCGGTTACAAGTATAGCTTTGGAATTATACATTGGTGGACAAATTTTATGTGGTAGATGTGCCAGACATGAGCATTGTTTTGGGAGTACAATGGCTGTACTCAATTGGGAAATACTCAACCAACTACAAAAAAATAGATATGGAGTTGCTGGCACCAGATGGGAAGAGGGTAGTCCTAAGGGGAATTCCAATGAAGCTTCAAGGTTAGCCATAACAAAGGGGGTGACCACCATATTCAGGCATGAGGACAAGAATCGCACAAGGAAATGGACAACTCCAACACATAAGAAGTCAAGGAAGGAACAGTGGTGTGCGAAGGACTTTCTGGGTAGACCTCTAGACAAAGGTAGGATGATCCCTAGGAGATTTGGACAAGGAGCCAAAAGTATCATGTTCGATCCTCACAGGTATCCCAAAATATACAAGGAGGCGATATAGAGCAGGGATGAAAAGAAACACCAATCCGAAGGAAAAGAAGGGCCACCCAGCAACGAAATAAACTGGTTAATAAAAATGGACAAGAAGAGACAGGGACAAATGATTTGGTATACTGGTCAAATATTGCTTAAGGACAATCAATTTCAAGCAGAGAGGATTATAATGTCCTCTTCTACTTAGGCATTAAGGACCAACCTACTAACCTATGTGATTCTTGTGGGTTTGAGCGGGTACTGACAGTTAGGGAATCAACTTAAGACTGATGCCATCGACAAAAAATCTAGGGCATTAATACTATATCACCATTGAGTCAAAGAGGGCCACCAACATGCATGACATCTAAGCATTATTTAATGATACATGCACCCGATTAAGTTTCCATGCATATGCATGCAAGTCAATTGCAAATTAGAAGTTAAAGTGACCAAATTAGGTCAAAAGTTAGGGTTTTTGCAGTTGAAAGTTATAAAAGAAACGTAAAGTGAATGGATACTTTACTTTTGATGATTATTGATTTTGGAGCTCTTGAGTAGTAGCACAACGTGCGGCCACAGTAGTTGGGGTTGGAGACAACATCTTCAGCTAACAGGATTTCAGTAGTGAGATATCTTCCCTAGTCTCCTTCAAGATAAACCATCTAGGTTTGTCACTGTGTCTATTGCATTCATCATTATCTAGTATTCTAGTATACATCTGAAGGTTATTGCAGATTCATCCATACAGCTGGGGGCATTTAGCTGGGAAACCTTAATCATTCACCAAGACTTATTCTGCATGTGCCATGCATCCTCACTAATAGGATCACTCTACTACATTGGGTGATTATCAGGCATCAGATTGTACATCCAGGGCAGCTAGCAGCAGTTTACAGGGTTGCAGGGGCGTGAACAGCAGATTGGTAGATCAATTCGCTAGGGAATCTGGAGGGGTCAAAACTCTTGCATGATCTGACCATCCTCTTTGGCATGGGCACACATTCCTTCCAACTTATTTCTATCTAAAACTGACCATCCCTTCAACAAAAACATTACGCTTGTTTGATTCATCCAATCGGGGTATTGCAACAGAAAACCAGGTTATTTCTTCATCAGCTCAACTCATCTTGCATGCGTATTCTCTTTGGAGCATATTAAGCTATATTATCAGTGGTAAGTTTTCATTCTATCTTGCAAACCCTAACCCTAATTTCAGATATAAAATAGGGAAATTTTGCATGGCAGTTTGCATGCCCGGCTATTTCAGTAAATTTGCATAGAAATAGAAAATATCAGTATTTGGGATATTACACTGCAATAGAAGAACCCATGAGCTTCCTTGTATCTTACACCTAAAATCAAAACTGCATTAAAGATACATGAAATACCTGAGTGGCCTCTCCAAACAACAACTTGGATGGGAATCTTTCACCCTTGAAATTGGCTAAGGCAAGAAAACTAGTCATCCACTATTTCTCACAATTCACAAAATTATCAAAATCCCTTCTCTTGGTTGATTCTTCTATTTTATAAAAATCCTTAGCCTTCTAAGGTTACCAATCCATCCACAAACTTAATCCAATTCTAATTAGGGTGTTTGCTCATGATTTGCCATGTGTCCTCCCTTTCCTATCCTTCCATCTTCCCCAAATTCAAGTAGGAGCCCATTGAGATTTTCCAAATCACATGAGAACCATATTGGATGCTCTATTTCAACCTGACATGCCATATGTCAACCTTCAGATCTGATTTGTGTCATAGGTTTCATAGCATCTTCATCATTGTTGTCATAGTGCTAGGGAATCTAGTCCAAGTGTCTCACTAGCTCCAAAATGACTCTTTCTCTCCCATGTAAGTTGAATTTCGTTCCAAATTTGACCTATGATGAATATGGCCAAGTGTATTATCCTTCTAAATCATCCAATAAAATTTAGGATTCCCATGGATTCGAAATTGCAAGAGGTGGATGCCCACGTGGCACATAATTTCTAGCTTGTGTGGGTCCCACAACCTCCATGTGTATTCATGATCAATTGCCACTTTGATTTCCCTTTTTCTCTTTTATTAAATATTTATTCCATCCTAATGTTCAAACATAATTTATTTTTCCCCTTATTCCAAATCCCAAAGCTTCCACCCCCAACCTAGGAAACTAGTAATTTTCCTCCTTGGCAACTAGTTGGCCTGTAGCATCAATTTGACAAACTCTCATGAATATGGAAAATGTGATTAGTCCATTGTGAACCAATGAAAAATTTGGGACATGAAACTTGCTACCACATATCCTAACCCTGTTGATGTAATAGAAACTCATGTCGCGGATAAAGGCTCTTGAAATAACAATGAAATTAGAAGCCTTGCCAGCTGGAGACACTAGATCAGGAATGATGCAAATTTAGTCACAGCTGACCAATCTAACAATGAATCTCTAGGAAATAAAAAGAGGAAAGGAAGTTCAGGAGGAACTATGGTGTACAAGATGTAGAATAGATGGACACCATAAAGATAATTTCCCAACACTCATGAACTATGTCACAACAGGTGCACCAAACCCATTAAACACATAAGGAATGCCTTGGTGTAGAATATACCGGACTAGAGGTCACAAGTCCGAGGAATGTCTGTACTTACATAATATTGTAAATGCACCCTCTAGTCTGTATTTTAAATTTTGTAAGTTCGTAGGTCATGATGAGAAAGGCTGCAGAGCCCTTCAACTGCTGCAAGGAAAAAAGGTGGATACCTACTTGTGGATGACATATCGATCACAATTGTACACTGTTTATCGGTGTGTACAATAATTATGAGTAAATTATTATTGAAATGTTCAATTTTCAAGTTGTGGCATTGAGTATAACCTCTCTTGTCAAGGAAGTGACCCATATTCTCATATCAATCTCAAGGGAATTGTTTCAATTCATAAAAATCCAAACTTAACATCCATTTGGTTGTAACATTTTTTTTGTAATGTTTATTCACCATAAAAATATTTTGTATATCTATATATAATTTTTTTATATTGAATACTATAATAAATACCTAAAAGAACACCATTCACCATTGTTGATGAACCATGAGTTAAAAAACATGTTTTTCATTCAAACTAATTTCCTCCATAAAGAACCATATTTCCAAGTTTTTTTTTTGCAAAAGTAACTTGTGGATTGCAATGTTTTCTATTGTTTTAGGATGCCCAAATGATGAATCATGACTTCAAAAGAATGTATTTTATTAATACTAATTTCATCCATATTGATACATCCTCTCTTACCAGCCTAGTACAATGGCTTGTTGTAATTCATATAAAGAATATTTTAGTTTTTTAAAAAGAAAATATATAATATGTACAAAACTATGGGGTGGATGTATATGGATATATAAATCCAAGCATAACATCCATTTGGTTGTATCCTTGTGTTTTCTAACTTTAATATATAGTAAAAAATTATTTTTCCTAAGTGGAACATGGAACAACTCCCTTGTGTTTTTGTCCATGTATTTTTGTATGATAGGCCACATTTTGTGACATCTCCAACACTACGTATTGTAATCCCAAGAGAAATCCAAAACATTGGAAGAAAAACCATCAATTTCTAAAATGTACCTTACTTGGGACATCGAGAAACAAAAAAATATTCATAAAGGAATGAAATATATAAGAGAGTTTAATGTCTAAAGGTAATGGAAGAAACACTTACTTCCTTCAATAATGGAGACACCAGTCACTCACTTTTCCCCTTGTAACTTTTATCTGCACTTAAGGACACTTGTATCTTTTTCTTGTTTCTAACTCCTAATTTTATTATGCATATAGAATAACGTGGCACTATTCACACATTGGGTTATCTTTGGATATTTCAATGATGTAGCAATCTAATTATATTTGTATGATTAACCGCCAATTGCAAGATTATCCAACAAAGACATAACTTGCAATTAAAAAATAATAATTTCGATGTAACTAACAACTACTCCTAATCTCGGGAATCATTGAATAAAATGAGTATTTCGTCATGGGAATAATTATAGAGGGGTGTTGAGTTATGTACTATGATGAATTGAAGTGCTAGGAAAAAAACTAAAATGAGCAACAAATTTGAGTGTTTTTCGTTTTGAAAAGTGATTTTTAAAATGCAAACATGAGCACACTATCCACACACTTTCCACATATACCTTTCACATTTTTTTACCTTTAAATGCAAAATTTGTATTGCCTCTCAATAATAAAAAAACCTGGTTTTAATGATTTTCAAATAAAATAAGCTGCAAGGCATGGGAGTTATGAGAGAGGGGTACCCATAGTGGTAACAAAATGTCACAAGTCTAATGGAATCAATATTTCATCAATTTGTTTCTTAATTTTCATTTTATGGTGATTTGCCACTCAATTCATGGAGTTGTTCAAGGACACATGGAGAATTATTCTTGAGGGAAAAAGAACCAAATTGAGAAAAAAAACTTACTTCCATAAGTTACAAAAATCATGTTTGGGTAAGTTTGATGAAAGAACATTGTCCACATTATTCAAGGGTAGAGTTCTCAATATTTAATCCTTAAATGCAGATTTTCATTTTTCTCTCATTAACTATAACCCTAATTTTAGGAAACATAAATAAAACAAGATTCGGGTCATAGAATTGGTAGGAGAGGGGCACCCCTAGTGTTAATATGGTTCCATGATTATAAAAGAATTGTAAATTAGTCAATTTGATTATTAATTTTTTTAATTTTTTTTTTTATGGTGAGTTGTTACTCATTATCTGGAGTCACTCAAGGACACATGGGGAATTAGTCCTTAGAGGAAAAAAACCTAAGTAATAACATTGAGTGCGGTCAATTATAGAAAACATGTTTGGGAAAGGTTGTCTTTATCACATTGTCCACATGGTTTTATGGAAAAATTTACAAAGTTTGACTCTTTAATGAAAAATTTCATTACCTCTCATTAAGAAAACCCCAGTTTTAAGAATCGTTGAATAAAACAATATCTAGGGAACGGGACTCATGTGAAATTGCCTATAGTAGTAATATAGTGTTACATGTCCACTGTAGTGAATGTTTGATCTATTTGGGACTTACTATTTTTTTATGGTGATTTTCAATTCTCTATTTAAAGTCATTCAAGGATAAATGATGAATTTGCCTCTAGGGAAAAAAGCGAGAAATTTTGAGTGTAAAAAATTCTAAGAAGTATGGTTGGGAGAAGATGTCATGAAGACAGCAACCACACACTTATGTGATAATGATTTTTAGTTTAACCCCTAAATGAAAATTTTGTATTACCTGTCACTGAGAAAAACTCTAATTTTAGGAATCATTGATTAAAATAAGCTCCAAACCATGGGTATCACAAGAGAGTATTTCCCCAAGTGGTTATTTGATGTCCTATGTCCAACAAAAAATGATGATTAATAAATCTAGGTCCTTATTTTGATATTATGGAAAATATTAACTCATTATTCAACCCATTCAATATCACACAGTGAATTGGTCCCAAGGGTAAAAACAAATAAGAAAAAATGAGTGTCATCAATAATCATAAGTGCATTTGGGAGAGACTAATTTGACCATGTTTTTTGCATGCTTCCATGGTATATTTCTTAAAATTTGACCATCGAATGCAAATTTTGCATTGCCTATTTCTAAGAAAAACCTTTGTTTCTAGAATTGTCAAATAAAATAAACTTTGTGTCATGGGATTCACACAACATGGGCACCAATGGTGGTAATAAAATGTCACAAGTCTAATGGAATTGATGATTTACACATTTAAGTTTAAATTTATTCTTTATGATGAGTTGCTACTTCCTTCTTGAAGAAATTCAAGAACATATAAGAAATTGGTTTGGTGGGGTTAAAAGAAAACTCACGGGGACTTCACATAGTGAACCTCTTACATAGCACGTACGATCATGGGATATTAAAGAATACCCTTAATTTCCAGAGATAATGACCCAAACTCTTTTTGTTGAAACCCCCTTCCAGTACTTAAAACCTCCTACCCACCCCTTTTTATACCTCAATCCTTATAAACCACCCTACCCACCCCCACCTTAAACCCCTCATCCCCCCCAATACCTGCAATATATTGGTTCAATTTTTGATAATTTTAAAACCCACAATATGAACTAACATGATAGGATATTGGTTAACAAGTGAAGACCCCGTGAGAAAACTATGAAGAAAAATTGAGTGCTATCAATTATGGAAAGTGTGTGGGGGAAAGGTTAACCAAACCATGCTATCCACTTTCTTTTAAGGGACACTTTTCAAAATTTGAATCCTAAATGTGACAATTTAGTGTATATGTAGAATTTTTTTGATGAGGATTAACGTCTCAAACTTCCATAATTAATTTTATAAGGTACTTAAGTCATAGTACATGTATTTGCAGGTCGTCTAAAATTATATTGCATTTAAAACATGTGATCTTTCTCTCTTAGTCTTTAATATGAAATCATGTTTGTGATTAATATTTTAAGGAATGAAAACTAAATATAGATTTTTGAAAGAGAAAAAGACAAATCACATAATAACATCATGACTCAAATGAGAAAAAATATAGAATTCATCTATTATTTTATCTTGGTGGTGTGACTCCACTTATTATTTGCATAAAACAGGAAAAAGTCCTTATTTAATTTTCACCACCATTCACAATGAAAGAGGTACTAAAGTTTCCTTTATAAATTATGTTTAATGAGACACTAGTAGGCTTGCCACCATGGAAATATAGAATGTAAATCTCTTTGAATAATATAAATAAAGGAATTCAAGAATCAAACATGTAACTTAAAATACAAAAATAATTAAAGGAATTCAAGAATTCTTTAACATGTGAACAAAATACAAGAATAGTTAAAGGAATTCAAGAATCAAACAAGTGAAAAAAATATAAGATAAGAAGAGAGAAATTGTATGCCTATAATGAATAATTATAGTCTATCTTACAAAAATTCATATCAAAAAATTATTAACAAATTAAATTCAAAAAAATATTTGATAATAAGAGAGAAATATGGATGCCCGTGGGGGGGCAGAGCAAGTGGTAAATGGAATTGTTTGTGAATGGAAGGTCATGAGTTCAAATCCCCCCCAAATTAACCCATGGGCGATGGTTCAGGGCGTTGTGGTTTCACCTAGGTTTATAGTGGTAGCGGGATTGGATCCATGGACCCCCTATTACGCGAGTACCAGCCCGTCCCCATTTGTCGATTCCCCTAGTCAAAAAGAGAGAGAGAGAGAGAGAGAGAGAGAAATATGGATAATTATAGTATATCCTACAAAATATGAAAAAATTATTAACAAAGTTTACCATGATAGTGTTTTCAGGACCTACTATGAACATTAAACCTAGATATTATATATAACTTCAAAATATATACATAATCATAAAATAGTAATAAAAATGAATATAACCATGATAGTGTTTGGATGACCTATTATAAACATTAACCCTAGATATAATATTATAGCTTCAAAATGTATACATTATCATAAAATAGTTATAAAATGAATATATCATATTTATGTATGTAATAAAAATGAATAAATGAAGGCTTAATAATAACATTGAAATTAAAAACAAAACAAATGAAATAAAACAAAAACGTAAGATGTGCATGAGCACATGGAAATGAATTTTACCACCACACAGTATCATGAGTTTCATCTCTTGTTAGCCACAATCATTGCCATACGATAGCTTTCAATGAGACTTTGGTTTTAAGTGCACAAAAATCCCATTCAAGATCATTATATTTTGTCATAAAAGTTGAACATATATAAAGTGGATTACCTATACCATTTATTAAGATTAAATATGCGGTTAAGGTTGACATTACACTATGTGTTGAATTAGTTAATACAATATCAAATAATTGAACCTATAAGGTGGATTATGTACCAATTATTAAGATTAAATATGGGGTGGATCAACTATACCATTTATTAAGATTAAATTTGGGGTAGGATTCACATTATTAAGATTAAATTTGGGGTAGGATTCACATTAAGGTTGGCATTACACTATGTGTTGAATTAGTTAATACAATATCATATAGTTGAACCTATGAGATGAGTTAACTATATACCATTTATTAAGATGAAATATGGGGTGGATCAACAATACCATTTATTAAGATTAAATTTGGGGTAAGATTTACATTACATTATATGTTAATTAGTTAATACAATATAAAAAAAGTAGAGCTAATAAGATCGAAAAAGTTGGATGCACAACATAAAACAAAGTTTATTTATAATTTCATATTGTATCCAAAAGATACCCTAAATATTTGTTGTGAAAAGATAACCTTCATAATTAAATATATGACACTTAATTTAGGAAATTTAGCTTGAATTTGTAAGTGGATATGATATTACTTTACGCATTCTATCAAGATACACGATGATGTTCGAATTTAGAATCCCTCGCATCACAACCAGAATTGATATTTGCAATTGCAAAAGAAAGAAGCACCATAACATTTTCATCTAAAAAAATTAAAACCATTTCCAATTGAAAGCATATTTCAAATATATATACATTCCAAAATAGTCCACATGTATATTCATTATAAAATGTCAAATCATGTGCACGTACATAATGATAAATAGTGCTAGGATACATAATTAAAAACTCATGTTCAGTATACAAATGGTAAAGACCGTAACTCTTACCCAAAGTATATATCCATATGCTAAATTATGATAAATGGAGAAACTGAGTGAACGTTCACAACCTTGCCATTTCCATAGGCATGTCCAATTGTAATCTTCACTCTGTTTGTGGTGGAGAAATATTTAGGTTGCCAAAATTACAAATTATAATTATAATTCAATATAATAAAAACTCATTGTATATGTAACTATTCTTACAAGTAGTGTCCTCCTCCCTTATCTGCCATGAAATATGGCAATTTTAAAGATTGGCCTTTCTATATAGGAGGAAGCACCATCGTTTTGATATCTTGAGGTAAGGATAAAAAGGTAGATGCGATAGTGATATATATGTAGTATCGATAAAAGCTATAAAAACATATACAGTGCATGTTGAGGTGATAATAGTAGATGTAATGGTGGTAGATGAAACATTAGTGGAAGCCACAACAAAAAGGAAACAAAACATATAAGGGTAGTGCCAGCATAATGGACAACAAATGGTGTTTAAAAGTGTGGTGGAGGTAAGAATTGATACAATATTTTTAGTAGCTACAAACAACAAGATTCAAACTAGTTAGAGGCATAAATTAACAATCTTATAAGAAAAATATACATTCCAATGGACAAATGGACAAATTTAACTTGTTCAATAATTGGGTGAAGGGCATGGTGATATAAAGTGAAACGTCGATGGCTATAGTAGGGAAGATGTAGGACAATAGGTACTTGATATTGTGCTTGATGTGGAAAATAAAGAATTCCAATTAGAGGCTAGAAACACAAGGAGGAGAACAAGTTAGAAAAAAATGAAACACTAACAGATCTAACCATATAACCACTTTCAAATATTATGATTAAAGTGATTTTTTTTTACAATGCCTAAGTGTGGGCCTTGTCAACATAACCTGCAATACCTAAAGTTTAAGAGACTAATGATATTTGAATCGGTAGTTTAGGATCACTACAAACAACACCTTCAATACACTACACATAACATGTTCCATCCCAATTAGACCACTACGTCACAATGAAAGTACTTCCTTAACTTACGCAAAATGTGTGAATATACTACTTGATTGTGGGACATGACAATAGAATATGTAAATATAAAGGGAATAGTTACAAACTCTACAATGTACTACCATAATAATAAGGAAATATAATTGCAAAGAAAGCTATAGGATATAGAAAAAATGTTGTTGTACCTAATTCCAATGAGGAAATCTAGGAGGACCATGGTGCCAAATGGTGCAGTGTATTTTGGTCAGAAAATCAAGGGAAAATGTGATACATGGAATACTATTAGGGAAGTTTGCATACTTGTGTACTAGGCTTGATTAGTTAAAAAAAATGAAAAAATAGACATTTCACATTTCCACAAATATTAACTTGGAACAATATTTGACTATGTGAAGAGCCATAAGAAACTGGGATTCCTAAGGGTAAAGATAGGTCCTAGAGGCCACATTAGATCTCTCAACCCCATGTGGACATGAGATATTGATGTCTCTTGTTCCTTATTATAGAAACATATATGCGTGGAAGTAATTAGATAAACATATAAAGTAATTAGAAGCATTGTAAAGTGGCTACAATACTGTATTTACACGAATTATAGTTATGTAATACTTGTGTGTGAGGTATTTCCATAGAACAAGCCTCTACAATTGTGATATCAACAATGGAAATGAATGATTCATTCTAGGGTGACATGAAAATATCATATCATAGCAAGTAGACATGCCAAATAATTATATATGTATAAAAAAATTGCAATCAACAATATAGAAATCCATAAAGATGATTTCATACTAACCCCATCCATGGATCTCTCATATATAGAAATATCCATAGGCACATAACAAGCCTCCCTACAATTGGATCATGGATGAGGATCACTTGAACTCTGAATAGAATTCCTATTATGTGTAGTTGTCCTTGCTTGACTAGACTTAATTACGTTTCTTGAAGACTCAACCCATATCTCTCGACGTTTAGGTTTCACACTATATGAAGACTTCTCTTGGTGGGATGTAGTGATGAATATCCTATTCCCGAAATTAAATTATGCATCGTGGTTGACATTGAAAATTGGGTCTCACAAATATTGTATGGCACCTCAATATATTAGGAAGGGAAGCTAGAAACCCACCTTACGATACATGACTCTCTAAATGGATCATGCCTAGCATTATTTCAATTTTGTGTAGACCCATGACCTACCCCATGAAATTTACTAATGTAAAAAGTAATTGACACAGAGATCTAAAATAATAATGGCGTAAATTTTTTGGATAAAATATAGTGGATCCTCCATGCTATTACAAGAGCGTTTATCGAAATGCATACACCACTCATCCATCTAGTTGGCCATAATTGGTTGATATCTTCATTGATCCATGTAGATACACTTATTTTTTTAAGGAGGGTGTTGGCCAATCCTAGGTAAATAAACAAGGTCATGAGATTGAATTTTAGATTTGCTAATCCTTTACAATGTTCCTATCTAAGCCCAACTAATATTTATATTCATATTTCATGGGAACTTATTCATAAATACTAGGCAATCACTCTTAAGCATGGGAAATCTAAGATATAATGGTATCAATGTATGTAGTGAGGGAAAGGTGTGTTGGTTTCCTAGTGCTTTTGAAAGATTCATTTAAATTTCTCATTTTTCAATCTCATTGTAAATGTCGATGTTTACATCTCCCCTTGGAGCTTAGGGTTTGGATTTTCTTCACATAGTGGTGGTGGGTTTGGGTTTTGACCATGTGTATGTTTGACATCAACCTAATTTATAGTCTACAGTTGAAGAATACTATAATATTTTTGTTTCCTCAGTAAGAGTAAAACAATTTTATTTCCTTTCTTAATTCATAAAATTAAAGAAGATTAAACATAATAGTTGGATATATAAATGATCCACATGGATATAGGTGGCCACCCACCTATTCCACTGGCTCAAAATTGTTTTCCATTTTAGCAATTTTCTAGTAATTTTTCTATGGTTTTTCAGGTCTTGAACTTTCGAGGCCGCTTTGAGGCCCTAAACAATTCTTTTCAATCATACATTGGAAAGAAAAATAATCCACTATTGTACTTCTTGGATAGATATTTCCAATGGATTACCAAAAATCCCAAGAGGTTGACTATTCTACTAACCATCTTGGGGCTGCAAAATTTATGACGACTCATCTCCTAGGATTAGGTTTTTGGATGTTTAGGGTTCTTTCCCTCATGCTTACAATAGATAGGCCATTCTATCCTTTTTTTGTATTTAACTTGTGACGAATGAGCATAATCGCCACGTCTCTTCTTAGAGATATAACTACCACCATTCTAGCTCCTTTTATTTTATAGTTTGTTATGTTTCATTCATTTTAATATAATATGAGTTTACTATATCAATGTGTTTCTTGCAATATACCTATGCATGTGATTATATATATTCTCTTTCCTTTGATTCTCACATAAATTTGGATCAGTGGTATCAAATCAATCTGCTTTTGTGGTTTTTTAGTGCTTGTGCCCAACAAGATCTAAATATTGAGAGTTGGGTCTCGAACTAGTTGAGCTTGGGGAAAATCACTCTCGTTGACCCAAGAAACCTCACATGGTGGGAGAAGTAAAAATAGATGACATAGCAATAAATCTATTAAGTTGTTGCTAAAGGAATTCCTCGTGTGACAGAGGAACGAGATGATGTATAATTTCTCCCAGATCATTCGACAAATGTTGACGACAATGGATGCACCTTCAATGAGAATCTGTTTTGGAGGCATGAATCCCTTCAAGGTACAAGTTAAATCTGGCATCCCCTCATTTGAAGGAAAGATAGATGCATATGCATGATTTGGATAAATTGTTAAGTCTGTTAGAGGGTTTCTTCACTGTTCAAAAATTTTCTGATAGTCAAAAGATCACCTTCACACTAATTAAAACCCTCCCCCATATCAAAGACTGGTGGGACACCTATTGGGTGAATCCCTGAATATGGGTAACACCTTTGGCCAAGAATGACAGTGAAATTAATTTTTTAACTAATTTATTAAATTGAACCATTCAAAAATCATATTTTCAACGTGAATTTCAAGATGCAACGAAAAAATAAACTATAGGGAATTATGTTTTCTTTCCATGTATATATTTTTTTAAAATTTGATAATATCATTTAATTTGTCAAAATTTCAATTATTGATAGACTTGTCCTTGTAAAGTTTAGGAAAACTTAACAAGCGACTCATGGGCACGTAAAATAATTTAGTGATAAATGCATTATATATATATATATATATATATATATATATATATGATCTACACAAAATGCACTTGGGTGTACTTATTTTTTTGTAATTTTCTTCTAAAAACTGCAATTTTTTTATTAATTTTCGAAATGACAAGTGACAATTTTAATTGCATTTTGTACACACTTATGTGCATGCGAAACATTTTTTTACTGGTAAAAAAAATGTTTTGAAGAGGAATTGTTTCTCTCGGGTGTATGTAATTTTTGAAATTTTTTGGTTGTGCACTTTTCTATTGTTGATTTTTCTTTGCACTACTTTGAAGTTGTGAGCAAGGTTTTCAAGAGTGATTTTAAAAACAAAATTAGAAAAAATACCATGCAAACTCCAAAACATGAAAATTATTAGTCAATGGAAAGACAATTTGCTAAACAATTTACTAGTATGAAGTCTATCACCTAAGATAGAGTTCATGCCTAGTGAAGAGGGCATAAAAATTCAAATTGTAGAAAAAGGGCGAAAGGTATGTATACTAATCCCTAGATAAATCTAATAGCTCGATTGATGTATTTAAAACCATTTATTGAGGCTTTGGGAATATTCTCAAATACCTTGATTGGGGTTTTAACCGAGGTCAGCACAAAACCTTGATGAAACTCAATAGATTGATCGAGCTTTTGTCTATCACTTTTTCCATAACATGAATTTTTAGTATTATTAATAATCCTCTTTTTAATCACATTAGTCTATTTTTTTATTACCCTATCTTAGGAGGTCTCCATCACTTCACAAGTGCATGGGGGACACATCTACCACTTACTGTGTCTATCTACATGCATTCTGGTACTATAGGGATTAGTCCCTATAATTTGGGAACCCACTTGGAGTATCACCAACAGTCTCCAACAGTTGACTTCAGTAGGTATTCAGTCATGTCCATGGTTTCTCCGATCCCCATCAATTAGATCACTTCTAGTGTCTCTAGTGCCAATTTGCATGATTGAAGGGAATATATGCACCTTTGTTCACCTACCCTCTTCAGTTAGCTAGTTGTGAGCCTTTTTTCCCTACCATATTTAATTAAGTGGTTATTAACTATTTTAGTGATTTGAAGTTGCACTAGTTAGATCTAGTGGTGAGTTTCCCACATTGAGTTAGCGCCTAAATCAGTGTAGGTTGGTAGATTCAACTACCTCTTAAGGTATTCAAATTATTCCTTGATGATTGCATTATATATTCACCTAAAATGGAAATATTATTGTATGGAATATTTATCATATTGTTCTTCAAATCATTGTGTAATAGAAATTATTCTTATCTATACTTTTCTTGTGCAATCTATGTGAAGACTATTTATGTCCCAAGATCTGCCTGTCAGAATCTAATATGGTATCAGAGCCTAGTATGGCTATAACAAAATTTTTCTTTCTAGTTTTGTGCAGGTATTCCAAAAGAGGTTATTCAAACCTCCTTCGTGAAAGAAAAACTCTTCTTCCATCCCACTTAGTCTTTCTCTAGTGATTCTTCTATCCTGAATTCTATGCAACGTTTTCCAGTGACTACTCAAGGAGCTGAAGAGAAATTTGATTCCTCTCTCTCCCCTCATGCTACAAGTGTGAAGAGAAGGAATATTTTGGATGTTATGGAAGAAATATCAGATTTTGGGAATGATCCATTCACCCTCAAATATCTAGTGCTTCTAGTGCAATCCTGCTTGATCACTATCACCAATACTCAGAGTTTTGCTAAAGAAGGAGAAATTTATGCATATTCCATCTTAGTTGCACACTTGGGAATTTTGTTCCTTATTCTTGGATATTATATAGCCTTATTTGGTTTCAATTTAGAGTTTCAAGGCCTCTCATTTATGCTTGTAACCGATCTCATCAATTTTGGTGTGAAAACCTCAAGTCTCTTTCAATTTTTCTGTCAGGGATTCAATGTCATTTTATTCTTATGAGTTTTATGATATTAATTTTTGTGAATCATTGGATATTTTGGAATATATATTAGTTTATGGAGACCAAGCATTCACTCTCCATGGTCCCATGCCTCCTCCTCCTTGCTACTTGATCACATGCTCATCTCCTCAAAGTGCCAAAAAAGATGGAGACCTCTTGCATTCGCTTGGATGCTTTCTCATCTCATTTGGAGCTGATTTTAATTCACATGGCTCCAAGTATCAAGAAAATCAAGACTCATATATACCTGATTCCAAGATCAAGTTGAATGAGCACTCACTTTTTCTCTTTTGTCAGATTGTCTTAGTTCCTCTACATGGTCCCATAATCTATTATGCAGCTGTCTATGTTCCTAATCAAATTGAGAATATTCCTCTTCTTCCCAAGAAGAAAACCCTTGCAAACATATAATCAAGTTCACACCTACTTGTATTTGGAGTAGTTTATTTTTTGGTGTATCTCATGTACATTTTTTAGGAAGGATTTTCCCTGTGCGGTTTTTCCTTTTTCATCATTTTTCATGAATAAATATTGGTTACATCTATATTATAATGGGGTACCTTTGGTCTTAGTTACTAGGGCCCAGGTTGTCCAAAGTTAGGATTAAAGGGGGGTTTTAGGATTATTATTAATCCTCTCTTTCACCACATTATTCTATTTGTTTCTTTCCCTAGCTTAAGAGGTCTTCATCACTTCACTAGTGCATGAGGGACACATCTACTAGACATCTACCACTTACTCTGTTTGTCTACATGAATTTTTGTGCTCTAGGGAACAATCCTTATAATTTAGGAACCCAGTCAGAGTGTCACCAACAATGTCCAACAATTGACCTCAGTAGGTATTCAGTCATGTCCAATTGTGCTCCAATCCCCATCAGTTAGATCACTTCCAATGTCTTTAGCGCCCGTTTGCATGATTCAAGGGAATATAAGAGCCTTTTTTCACCTACCCTCTTCAATTAGCTGGTTGTGAGCCGTTTTTTCACCTACGCTCTTTAGTTAACTGGTTATTAACTATTTTAGTGATCTGGAGTTTCACCAATTAGCTCTATTGGTGATTTTCCCACACTGAGTTAGCTCCTAAGACAATCTAGGTTGGTAGATTCAAATGCATCATCAGGTATTCAAATTATTCCTTGATGATTGTATTATATATTCACCCATAATGTGAGTATTATTTTATGGAATATTTCTCATATTGTTCTTCAACTCATTGTGTAATAGAAATTATTCTTCTCTATATTTTTCTTGTGCAATCTATGTGAAGACTATTTCTACCCCAAGATCTATCTATCAGAATATAATATGATATTACCTACCACTGTATGCATTTAGTTCACAAAAATATACAAAATATAATATAAAAAACTAACTCAATTTTAGCAATAATTCCTAAACTAATTTAGGCATATTAGGTGTGAACTAGTGAATATTTTTTGTGATTCACCTATCAATATGGGAAACAAAAATTTTTGAAATAGAAAGCATTATTTTGATCAATTTAATGAAATTGAAATAAAAAATGAAACAAAGAAAGGATGAGACAATGACAAGCAACATTGAAAAAGCCACAAGAAGAGACTCCATGTCAAGCATCAGTGGATCCAACTCCAATTGAGAGTGATATCGATAATTTTCTTGCTTCATTATTAAATACAAATTATTTTAATACATGTAACATTTATGTTTAGAAATAGTTACAATTATCATGTTATTTGATTAGTTAGAAAATTACCATTTTGATTAGTTATTAGTTTAAATCAAATTGATTATTTAGAAAATTATTACATTGGTTACTTATTAGTTTTAAAATTAATTATAAAATTACACTTTTTGTCATTTTTGAAATGTCCAAGTATCATATGAGTATTTTATGGAATTTTATTAGTAAAATTAGATTATTTTTTCATAACTTCATGGAAAGTACATATGGCATTGTATTTTTCGTTTATAATGAATATCTTTCATTAGTTTATAATAATTCTATTTCAAGTTATATCAATTAAATTAAATTAAATTTTCAAAAGTTTAGAGAAAATATGATACTATTTTTTAAGTTTATAGTCAAGTGTCAAGTATAGAAAACAATTTTGCAGTCTGAATAATTGTTCACTAATGAACTAGAATTAATTAACTTGTAATTTATTCTCTAGTAATTAACTTACCTAAACCAAGATTAGGAAGTAAAAGGGTCTTCCCTCGAAAACTACCTCGGTAAAATACTTTGAGGCTCTCAATGGGCATCATATTTCTCATTAGTATTTTTCACGTTTTTAGGACAAGTAATATAGATCACTTTTTTCACACAAGAAAGGACATCAACACTCTAATATTTTGAAGTATGCTTTTCATATTTCCTTCCTTAGGACCTCGGTGAATCCAAAAAATGAGAGAAGTGTGAAATACCTCCATTGCGCACTTTATTTCTTTAGCATTTTGTTTACAAGCACCATTAGAATATTTTGGAGTCAAAGTTAAAACTCTATTTGCATTTTCTTTGAGATTTTTATTTAGCTGCAACAATCAATTTGCTTATCTCACACGTGTTTGCATCACTAACACAAACCAAGGGATCTAAAAGCTCTTCCAATATGACTATGTGTGTCATCTCACATTATTTGTGATCTTGGTGAATCAGAAAGGACGGGAGTTGTGAAATATCCCCCTTACACTCCTTTAGTGTATTTAGACCCTTAAAATAAACATTTATACAACTATCCAACCAACTAAAATCCTCCACAGGAGGGAAAAAAATAATGTTCTAGTTAGGTAGGATTGATTGGATAGGAATCCATTAATTCCCACCAATTTAGTTACATTAAGTGAGAAACATAACATTGTTTTAAAAGTTGACTTATAGGGTACTTTTAAGTCTTGCTATCGCAAATGTCAAAAGAAAACCCATATAAGAAGGAACACTGCCCAATATTGTGAAAGTCAAGGTATAGCTTCCCTTCTCCCCCCTATGAGTCACTCAACTTGTTGTTAGGGGGATGATACTATACCACGTAAGCATAACCACTTATCCACACTTAACACAGGTATATTAGTTTCCAAACTTAAGATATTTCCAAGGAGAGATTGTGAGTTCAATTGACTCCTAAAGTCAAATATTGTCACTAGGAAGTCACCATCCATTTTAGAACACAACCTCATTACCAGTATAATTGGATCTTCATTAACTTCATTAGTCAATTGTTGTGTGGATCCCATTGTCACCAACGATTGTGCTTTTGGAAGGACCAATTACATTTGAGAGGAATATGTTAGGTATTGAGAGAATTACATTTATTTTCTTTCTAAATAAAAGTTCACATAACTCGTAATTAAAAATAACCTACATGTGGACCCATTTGCACTAAACCGACATTGTACATATCACTCACTTTTGAACCATTTGCATTTGTTGTGGTTCCAACATATATTTTTCATTATTTCAATTGTGTTTATTTCCAAAATCACTTTGAATAGTCACATTCACTTTCTACCATGAAGGAATAAAACCACCTAATGGAGTATTGTAGACTACAAGGACTTTCCCCTCTCTCAAAGGGTGTCTTTCCACTCTCCCTATGGTTCACATAGGAGGTACTCTAGAGGTCTTTTCCCTTTCTTTCTTCTTAGGATACCTTCAAAATATTGGATGATCTTTTTTTCCTTAGTATTTTATGTTATGAAAAACAAATCTTGATTGTATTTATCTGATTCATTACAACAAAATCCCCCCATTTGGTTAGAGTTAACATTTCAAAGTTTCAATTGGACTATGTAGGGATAGATCTTGTCTTACTGTTGTAGGAGCCCATGCCCTTTGAAATGGTTACAAGAGTAATTGGGAGTTATAGTGGATTTGGAAGGGGTGATATTTTAGAAGGTTTGGATGGCGTTACATTAGAAGAGTTTGGGAACCTTAGCTCTATATTAGAGAGCATGATAGTGACATTATCAAGTCTTATTCTGAGCAACACTCAATAGTGACACAAATTAAGTATTTAATGGATTGATTAAGTATAAAAAAAATCAAATAGACCACAAACCTATTGAGTTTCAATATGATAGATGTATAAAGGCCCATGACATTGTGACATAAAATATTACAAAAGCATTAAACTTGAAATATGAGCTTCTCACAGGGAAATTACAACCTTTGTTGTGGCACTGAGAAGTCAAATGGTAGAAACAATGTCAAGAACACTCAGTGTTTAAAGAAATACCTTGCACAAATTTACTAAATTCAGGTTCCAAATAGATGAAGACAATGAGGCTTCTTGTTGGGATCTCATTTGCAGGAAACCTTATCGAGGCATACTTTCTGAAGTAATTAGAATAATGTGGTAGAGTTTTGGGAAAATAATTATCATGCCATACCATATACAAATCATGTCCTTTGAAAATGCTTATATAGAGGAATTCATGTAGAGCACCACAAGCACATTATGGAGAAGAAAGGAGTTGCATTTTTTTAATAATTTCAAGAGACAAATCCTGGTGTCAAGATCTCTATTAGCATGTTTGAAAAACTGAGACAATGGTGTATTAAGCCAAATACCATGTCAAATTATAAATTTATTATGACACATTTATAGATTTTGCAAAAATAATTGGTAGTGTCAAGAAGCTCCTCCCACAGTGCAAGATCTTGTTTCTAGGATACTGTGCAAAAGGAATCCCAATGATGTGTTTTTCAACAAAATATGTATAATCTAGAAACATTTTATGAATGTGGTGATTTGGCATTGTTCCAACTAAATTTCCCCATCGGTCAACTCAGCTATGGGTTTTCAGATATCACAATTACATGGAAGATATATGAGTATGTTACTATGGATGCATCATTTTCTTCAGGTGCATCATCTAAGAGGATCGAATTTCTTGTTCCAAAATCCATGGAAAGGTTTCAAATTCAGATTTATAATTACATCAAAGTATCTCATAGGTCCAGATGGAAAGCTTCTTAATTTAAGCATTCTCGTGAAGTATTCAAGCTAGACACAATCTTATCCATGGTAGACTTTGTTGAGAACCAAACATTTTCTCACTATATTGAGATATAGAGTGAGTATTATCATTATGATCAAGTGTATATATTGGTACATTTATTGTACAAACATTCTCAAGTGATCATTGATGGTATGGATAGCAAATTTCAGTCATAAAATGTCAATAACTAGTACCATTTTTATGTTAGTGATAATTGTGAACATGACACATTGTTTGGGTTTATATATGAATCGTTAAGAGAGAATGAGGTTTCATTTAAAGAACATTAGATTTGGTCAAATGGATTTGTTGAGAAATTCAAATTGACACGGTCTTTCTATTAGTTGAGTCTCCTTCATAAAGAGATAAAATTTCAACATACTTGGAGATTTTTTGAAATAGGTCATAGAAAGGGAAAGCATGATGGTGTTGGTGCTTGTGTGAAATCAGCACTAAGGAGGCACCATATGAGTCACGGTGCAACTTGTCTAAAATTATCCGCAGAAGTACTTGATCGGTGTACATTGCATTTGGGACATGAAGGTCATGAACATAGGAGGCCGATGTGTAGGTAAGATACAGTTATCTATATTTGAAGCTCACATTTTAAATATTCTTTGAAAAACTAGGTTAGTTTGCAAAATTATGTGTTTGAGATATTCATTTTGATGTAGGTTCTTTTGGAACATTGCTCTTGGTGGTGTGTATAGATCCATCCCGTGGTATTGTGAAACTATACCTGGCATGAGGGACTTACCCTCTATTCAGAGTAAGGACATGGGTGATATATTTTCCATAGAAATGAGAAAATATGCATGCTTTTGTGATTTTTTCATCGATCAGTATTCTTGTGATTTTTGTGGATGTGAAAACATTGGACATGTGAAACATTGGAGATATGTCCCTCTTACCCTAAAGGGTCTACATCCGATTCCAACATGGAAAGAGATGCACACTGAAGAGGATGTGGTATCATTGGATCATGATTAGGTTTCTGATGTGATTAGAGAAATTACATGGTCCTTCATTAGATGTAGTGTATTCATTACATACATCACATGTTTTTATTTTTATTCCAATATTGTACATTCAAAATTCAAAATTTATATTTATTTGATTAACATATATGTAATTTAATTGTGGTAGATGGTGTTTTGTTTGTCACTGCACCTTCAAGTAAGGAAGAGAACATGGTTTATTGTTTAATTAGGTATACTCAAATTAAAAGTTGGTTGGTTTGAACCTATCATGATGGAGAGTTCACCTAACAAATTGGTGACCTAGTTGTAATGGGACATTTTTTTAAAATTGAAGAAACATGGCAACTATTGCATCTAAGAGGCACATTCTACATCCAAGTAGGGGGGTATTTGTAACTCCTTCCATGAACATCCTAGAGGTGACATGTGTCCTTTAAAAAAATAATAAAATATTATAAAAAATAACATGTCGGCTCAAATTAGAGTTAAAATATTCACAACAACATATATATATATATATATATATATATATATATATATAACTACACAAATTAGATAAATTAAGACAATTCTAGATCAATGTTTACACTCTAAAAAGGGGTTTGCACCAAGAGAGATTTAATCCCTCTTATCACTTGGTAGATCCCATTTTAAGATGGTTCTATGCGGGTATTATATAGAAATATTTTAAGCCTAAGGATATATCTTGTCAATATAGCCATTTGGTAGTGGTAGCTTAGATAAAACTCATAGGAATGAAGGTAAACAGTAGTGAACCAAAGAGATGGAAAATGTTAGAAGCTTACCATGACCATATTATGGATAATTGCACTCCTATAACCCATTGGTGAGAATAATAATCTATACATATAATGTCTCATTTATTATCTCATTGTGAGATTAATGTCAAACTTATCCTTTATAATTACCATCACAATATTGGATATAAACTTTCATTTTGCATTGTTAATAATTTTTATTGCTGTTGCAAATAAAAAATATACCATCAACATACACTACATTAAACAACGTTCATCAATATTTTATTTTTATTTGGGTTATTTTCTATTATAAGCATTTTTTTATTAAATTTTTAATTCTGAAATTTAAACATGTATAAGTGTACTTGAGTATGCATGTATATATGTGGAATTGTATGTATGCATGTACTTATGTAATAGTGAAACAACTATTATAAGGTTTCAAATCAAATGACTTTTAGTATTAAATGGTAAGAAATTCAATTCATTTTAAAATTAAATGTAAACAATTTTATCGTTAATGAATTTTAGTGTGTAAATACTAATGTGTAGATCTCAGCTTGTATGCGCACAACATATAATTCTATTTTCAAATATGGTTGATGAAATCAAACTTATAGAAATAACAATAAACATTTTTACTTTTCAATAATGTTTTGTGTTGAAAAAAAAATGAAATGCAAAAAACAATATTTTATTTTTTGGGGATTGTTTTCTATAAGCATTTTTTTAAGTTAAGTTTATAACTGGAAAATTTAGGTATGTATGTGTGTATAGTGTATGCATGTATAATATGATTGGGAATATTTATGTACGTGTGTAATTGTGAAATATTATTTGATTCAAGTATTTTGTTCATGTGCCTTGTGTGTAAATTTAAATGGAGATATAAATATATATTTTATAATTGGTAATTGCAAAATTTTGTAAAGAGTAATTGTGAATTTTATCATTGTAGATTGTAAATATTAAATTGTAATTGAACGTCATGGGTTGTAAATGGAAAATTGACATGAGATAAACAACATAAACATTAAAAACATGAGCATCAGATAAAATTGTAACTTCTATTTGTAAACCATAAAATATATTTGTGAAATTGTAAATTGTACAATCGTCAACCTATACTTTAACATAAGATAAACAGGTTACGTTCACATAATATATAACATGTATACACTCAGCATCCAAAACATACACCTAAATTACATTTCTTCATCAATATAAATATAAGATAAACCTAACATGCATGTACATATTCATAAACATAAAGATAACATAAATAAATCATGTCGATATAAACATATGATGTCATATATGTCCATGAATAAAAAATACGATATCAAATATTTTAAGGAATCAATTCCATACATACATACATACATACATACACGAACAAGTTTCATACCCTCTTCCCAATGATGAGTTGTGTGGTCATCCCCATTGTTAGTATCACCTACACTAGACCCTTAACATGGGTGTTGTAGTGACACATGACGAAAAATATCTTCCAAATATGCAAACGACAAAATTCAAAATTTCAAACTCTGATTAAGTTAGTCAAATTTTAATACTTGCAATGTACAAGATGATAAAAATTTAAACCTTTAAGCGGATGGATCAACTTACTTGACTTGATTCCATGCAGAGTTTGTCCAAATCGCATTGTGTTGCATCTCCAAGACCTGGCAGAGTGGATGTCCCCTCACTGGGATGATGTTGATGCATGGCCTCCCACTCATTTGCAAACACGATGGCATGCTTGACTCCCTTTTTTACATCACCATTCATATTGTGACATCAAGTATGTAATCGATAAATGAAACATAAGTGAACTCATATAAATTAAACACCAACTTGAAATCTATAGTACTACATCAATAGGTTGTTAATGGTTAGAACATGATGGAGACTATGTCTGCTACTCCTCTCTAGTTCCCTTATCGTTTCCCTATACAATTTGACCAAGGGACAAAATGAAAGTTACAATAAAATAATTGAAATTATACACATCTATGTAATTTACAAAGTTAGGATGAAGGAACTAGTGTATGTACCACATTATCATCATTAGGGGAACAAAAGAGTGGTCCACTATTGGAGAAGTGACATTGAGCACATCCATAAAGCTGGTCCCTTGCATGGAGCAATGAAAAACAAATCAATATTCTTTTAGATGCATGTCTATATGCCTGATGAAAATTTAATGGTGTATAATGAAAAAACTAAAATACATAAATATACATGCATTCTCAATGGTGGTTGAAGTATCTCCTACATTCGATAGTATAAGTCTTGGGCACTAATATAATACTATGCAACCAACTCCTTATTCTCAAGATTCTACATGATCGGATTATTGATCCATTTTAGCTCAAGCATTTTGGGTACAAGAGGTGTTTTGGAACTCTCCTGATGGATGGAAATTGATACACTACCAAATGTAGTGCACATGGAGCATGAAAAAATATCTTGTGTCTCCACTATGAGTTGGGATGGATAAAAAATTTATATAGATCAGAAACCATTCTCACTAATGAATGGGATCAATTGACTAGGGGGTGGCATGGCACGAGGGTCTCTGCAAGCCTTTGGGAGATGTCCCCTATCTGATTCCATAGAAATACAGCGTCATACTTGTGTAGTTAGGATGCATGCCTAGGTCAAACTCATAGTATATATGTTTCAAAAAGTAAAGTGAGACCAGGTCATGTTGGGGGAACTAGACCCAGGCTCCAATAAACCTACCATATATGTGAGGTGCAGTAGCCTTAAGTCTAAAATATTGGAGTATAAGCAGTTTTCTAGGAGCAAAATGAGGAGGGATGTCAAATTTTTTTTTGTTCACGTCCACTCTTTTTGTCACAACTTTCATGGCCTCCCATTTGTCAAGACCCAATACCTGGTCCCTCCTCCTTTGGTAAGCAATTTTCTAGATGTTAATGAATGGCCCTGCCTTCTTATGGATATTCAACAAACTATCTACTACATTAATCATAATGTTGATCAATGATATGGATGAACAATCAGGGTGTTGGTCGTTAAATATATACAGATACAATCTTATTGTGCTTGGATCTTGTCAATAGTGATCCTTTTTATCTCGTCCTCTCAGGGAGGTCATGAAGTACCTGATAGAAAAATAAAAAATATATCAAAATACATGTGAAACAATCTATATATACTGATATGAATAAAAAATAAATAAATATGAATTTACAGTACATGTGTCATGTCACACCTCCTCGACATGTTTAGAGGTGCTCAGCTTCTAATGGCCTCCAGATGAGACACTGGCCATGATGCTGCCTAGTACCTGGCCAACAAATGACATGGTTGGTGGGGATATTATGTAAGTATAAAGAAAAAAACCATTAATAACCACATGTACATATAATTTAAATAAAAACAAAACACTATGTTTGAAGTTTACTTATAGGTCCACTCGCAAAATGGGGATGGTGTGTCAACACTAAATCATCTTGATGATCATGGCTAGCGAATGGAAGAACCTTGATTAGGAAAACAATCTACATGAAACAATAAAGATAAATCATACGTGTCATCATATCATCCCTCCCTATCTTCTCTCTTACTTGAAATTTTCCTCAATAATTCTCTTTGTTCCTCTCCCTATCCCTTTCTTCATCCTTAGTCTCTCTATATCTCTCTCAATCTCTCTCTCTTCCCTTCCTTATCCTCCCATCCCTCTCTCCCTCCTCCCCATTTCCTTCCTACCCACCATGCTCTCTCTCTCTCACATGCCTCTAATTCTTGCTCCCCCCCCTCTCTCCCCTCTCCATACCTTTCCAATGATCTCTCTCCCTAGCTAAATTTTTCTACCTCTACTCACCTTGGTGTGTGCATACATGTATCACCCCCTCTCCCTCTCCCTTTTCCCCTCCTTCATCACTTTGTCCCTGTCGTTCTCTTAATATAATTAAAATTTATTAATGCAATAAATATTTAATAAATTATAATAGACTAATATAATAACTTAATTAACATAATATAAAAATTATAGTAGTATATTAATTAAATTTAATAATAACAACAATTTGTATACATTTAAGGCCACATTTTTTCTTAATTGGTCTACAAATTATAGTTTTTTAAATAATTCTTCATGAATTATTAGAGGATCAAACAAAAGTTTCTGCAACATTTTTGCTTGTCAGTACAAACTTGATGTTTTGATTCTCATGGGTTTTGATTTCTGGTTTTGTTTCCAATATCTGACTAAAATAATTATAATTTTTTTCGAGGTTTTCATCAAGGAGTTTTTTAAGGATTCTAATAGTATACTTACATGTAGAATAAGGAGATTATTTTGGATTGAAAACACACACACACACACACACCCACACACACACACACACATATATATATAGGGAGGCAAATATTAAATATGAAACTTACAATTAACTATTGAAAATTGTAAAATTTGGTGAATATTATGATAAAAAAACATATTTTATGTAAATATGTGCAATATTAGAGACTTAAAATGACCAAATAGTGAATTTATTTTTTGAAAAAGACCCAAAAATAGCCAATTGGTGAAATTTCTCCCCTAAAAATTACCATGGTTTTCATACATGAAATTGACAAAAATGTAAATAAAAATGTTGAAAGTGAAACTATTTTTTTTTAAATGAATCTAAACTACAAACAGGAATAAATTTCCAAATTTTTAAATTGATAAAAAAATCATTTTATGCAAAAAAATTGATTGACAAAAGTTTCATTGCCTATCTTGTAGATGGGATGCCATGACAGTAATTGTTGGGTCATTGGTGCATGTCTGTTGATGTAATTGTAACTTCGGAATGTATTCATCTGTATATCTTATGTATTATACCCTAATGTTTATTCCAGGATGTGTCTATAATGTATTCGAGTAATTCCATACCTCGATGTTTATTCCGAGAAATTTCTATAATGTAAACAGGTCATGTCAAGTCATTGTGGGTAACCCTCCTATTGGTCAATGGTTAAAGTCCCCACAGTTGTGGGGCCCTAGGGTTATTAGAATATCCTAGAGAAGTTGACCCTAGGTGAGTCATTGTAAGTTAGGTCAATAGTCCCCACCATTGTGTTAAGGATAAACCTCCTTGTTGGTCGGAGGAGGCAAAGCCCCCATAAGTTGTGGGGCACTAGGACTATTAGACACTCTTGGAGATGTCGGCTCTAGTAAGTAATTGTTAAGTGAGACCGACATGTTGGAGTGGGTTTCAAGTGAATTAAAGAATATAAATAGAGAGTGATATTCTCCATTTATTACACACACAAACTCACTCATTGGGGCGCATGAGTGAGAGAGGAGACACTGGGATCAGAGAGAGAGACTACTGCTATCGGGAGATCATATTATTGTTTCCGAGTTTTACTTTTGGTGTTGATTCTATCTCTGAGGAAGTTGATTTTTTTTCTCCTTTATGGTTTCCCTGAGGAAAATTCTTTGTGTCTCTTGTCTCTTGTGTTTTATTGTTGTGCATGTTATTCTCTCAGTTAAAAGATCCTAAGATCATAATGCTAGCTTGAATGATAAAAATATAACATGGTATCAGAGCTAACCTGAGAAGAAGACATTGTGCAGCTACAAAATCTAGGGCCTCTTACTTTTTGGGTCTCTCTCCATAATCCATCAGCAAAACTATGCTAGTCTGACTCTCCATTAAAGGGCCCATCTTTCTGTTGAAGCATAATTCAATTTCGAGCATTTTCAGTTTTTGGTGCGGGAAATTAGGGCTTCTTACAAAAGAGGAATTTTTGAGTGATCCCAACATAGGATTTATCTCCTCATAAAAATAGAATTTTAGAGACCTGGGTCAATATTTTTGGTCGGGTATAACTCTGGGAAAGTCAAACCCTAGTTTGACCCCGAGCTAGAAAAACCCTAAAACACTAAAATGGATAAGTTTTGATAGATTTGCTATATCTCGGGATTGGTGAAGGCTGAGGATCTAAAAATTGTAGATACCAAATATACAATCTTTATTTACAGTTTTTCCAAAATTCAGACTCAGATTCACTATATTCTGGGAGATATGATCCCTCTAAGTTAGGGTTCCAACCTCTTCCAGAATTCATCCCTAAACAGGACACCGAGGGAGAATTACTATATCTTGGGCTACAAATGTCCAAATGAAGTTTCTGGAGATTTTATAGAAAGGGCACAGACTTTAATTTCTTCGATATACATTTTAGACCTAGAAGATGAAACCGTGATAGGTGGAAGTCCATACAACTTCATTGTTCTGAACAGTCCTCCAACATGTCACCTTGGGAAAATGATCATAAGTCCCAGTTGGTGAAACTAATTCTGATGAAACCTATGGTGTTTGAATAGGGACATGTGAGGATAACTCAGTGAGAAGTGTTAGACACATAGGAGCCATAATTTCAGCGATACTGCAGAAATAGTAACAAGCATTTATGCAGAATAAATTGGAAAACTAGGGCTTCCTATTCCGAGAGATTCCCTTCACTGTTTTCAGAAAAGGAGTACATTGGACAGATCAAATTGAAGAAATATATATTTATATCCAATAATATATAAAATATTCCAAGTTTTGAAAATTATCATTTCTCTGACAAACCCTAGATCAGCAAGCTCCGGAACCAGGACGGACACCTCAAATCGGTAAGATCTAATATTTTGCTATTTGCATTTGAGGTTCTCATTTCAAAGTGATCTATCACATCAGATTGATGATAAGCTTGGTGAAGTTAACAAATTCCAATCATGGAAGTATTTGATCTCTCTGAAGAAAATGAATTAAAACACCTACATGAGTAGAGTGGTTCTAGTTCCAGATGGAGATGAGGCTAAAATCCTTCCACTAGAAGAACTTGGTCAAGGCCAAGAAGATCATTGTTGATTCAATCACGAATCACATCGTACCACAAGTGTATTCCCTAAAGAGACTGAAGATGTTTGATTCCTAGACCAAGCTATTTGAAGGGAAGAACATAAATCAGAATATGACTATGAGAAAATAGTTGAATTATGTGAAGATCCAGAATGCATAGACCATACAATCATAGTTTACAAGGGTCTATCAAATCAGAGAACAACTTGAGGTGGTAGAATAATAAGTGGAGAATGCAGAAGTGCTGATAACCACCTTGAATGGCCTCCTGGGATCATCGGATTCATTCATTCAAAGAATGTGTGCTATAAGGAAGTAATTACTTTCAGCAGACTCTGGGAAGTGTACACACAAGAAGAAGCTCAACTAATAATAAGAGAAAAGAATATGGGAGCAACTGAATATCAATCTCTCACCATCCAAAGAAGATCCCTCAAGCAATGAGGAATATGAAGAACTCAACTCTTGAAGAAACTCTTATCCACCTTAGCATTTGGATAAGAAACGATGCTATTATGAATGAAGAAGACGATGAAGCTGAAGGCTCAAGAAGGAGTCTACCCACAGAACAAATAAATATAAGTATTCAATTGTCATTTCATGATAATGTTTTGTTATGCATTTGTTTATATTCAGTTGATGTATTATGCATGATAGAATGTTTGCATTAATGATAGTATACTACTAATATGCATGTGATGGGTAAGTAGCTCATGGTGCTATACAAATATCCATTGCTGCTTATCTAGAATGAAACCTCTTTGCTAACATATTGGATTAGTGCACAATCTCAATGTTGTCATGGTAGAGATGGAAGGCATCTAGAAAGTTTTCATGAGATATGGAGGGATGTTGTGTTGGCTAAAGTAGTTGCATGATCATATATTTATGCATAAGAATTTTCCAGTATGAATATTCCTTATGAAATGTTTCTAACCATACAAATGCATTTGACTTGTACGAAATATTGCATACATAATCACCTACAAGCAAAGAAGGATGAGACTTGTTCCGAAGAACAAGTGATGACAGTTCAATATGAAGAATAATATGATGAATACAACGACACCATTGATGCAAAACCTTCAAGCTATGAAGAAGTAAACAAGAAGAAAGGGAAAACCAATTCAAGAAGAATGATGTCTAGAATGCAGTATTGATACGTGAAGGGAAGTTTGTAGTACCATTATGTAGTAGATGAAAACATCGTGGTAGTACCATTATGTAGTAGATGAAAACATCGTGGTAGTACCATTATGTAGTAGATGAAAACATCTTGGGATACAAGGAAAGATTCGTAGTATGAGGATTCTCACGAAAACAAGGCATAGACTACGAAGAGACGTTTGCAGTCAGTGGGATTTGAGACACACGACAGGCAGAATCATGTGTGCAAATGAAAGAAGGCCTTGTATGATTTCAGAAGACACCCATGGGATTACACATACATGAGGAGCTTGATGAAGTTCTGAACCTTTGCTACAAGGTTGATAAAGGATGACAAGATCATAGATGGGTGTGAGAAGAACACTTTCAAAGATAGCGGATCTTGGTATCCAGTGACCCTAGATGGATACATAGAATATTAGTAGTAGAGGAAGCTACTTGTCACTCCAGTACAGAATGTTTCAGTGCATAGAGTACGGAAGACAGAGGGAGTGATTGCAGAAGATCCTAAGGTTCAACATGGTATGACAGGATGGACAAATTACCGATGGCCCTAGGCTTTACTGAGAGTAAATTGGATTCCAACCTTTGCTTCAAGGTTGAAGGTGGAATACCTGATGCTCCTATTATGTGTCGATGCACTATTTTCTAGGCATGAAGGTGTGGATAAGGGAAGTATGTAGTAGAGATCCTAAAGAGGTTCAGAATGAAGAACTGCAAGGCCATGACCACACCTATGGAATCAAACATGAATCTATTGAGTGATGCTTCATCAGAGATGGTTGATGCTATGATGTATCGTTAGATGATTGGGTCCTTGATGTACCTGACGAATACGAGACCAGATATTTGCTTTGCTGTGAACACATTGAGACATGTTCACATAATGGTTGCAAATCATGCAGTAAGGTACCCGAGGGGTACAATTGATTATGGGCTCAAGTATGAGGTAAATCAAAAGATTAACCTGGAAGTTTATGTTGAATGAGATTGGGAAGGCAATGCACTTCAGGGTGTTGTTTCAGTATGGGATCATGTGTGATCTCTTGGTTTAGCATGAAGCAATCCTGAGTGGCACTAACTACAGCTAAAGTAGAGTATGTCGTAGCTTGTTCAGCCAGTTGTGAGGTAGTATGGCTAAGGAAGATACTATTTGATTTATTTGATCTCCAAATGGATGCTACTTTACATTGTGACAACCAGAGTTGCGTGAAGTTGTCATAGAACCTGATGTTCCATGATAATTCAAAGCATATCGAGATCAAGTATCACTATATCAAGGATATGGTGCAGAGGGGAGTAGTGAAGCTCTAGTATGTTGCGACAGATGAACAGATAGCTGATGTGTTGATAAATCCATTGGCTAGGGTGATGTTTGAGTACTTCAAGGAGAAACTTGGTGTTCTCTAGATAAAGGTTCCCTCCAGGGGGAAATGATGAGACCTAGAGCCATTCAAACATGGTGAGAGGATTGGTTCCTTCCATGGTCATATGTAAGGGCTGAGCCATTCTATCATGGTGAGAGTATTGGTTCCTTCCATGTCAGATATGAGTGCTAAGCCATTCTAATGTGACTGTAGGATTGGTTCCTACATGATCAGAAGTAAGCAATGAATGCCATTCTTGGAATGGAGGTGCCTAGTCAGTTACCAGGAATAATCAGTCTAGGACTGAGGGCCTTTCTGATACGAGTGTAATATGTAGTCTTACATGATCAGATGTGAGCGCATGGCCATTTTGATGTGATTGAGGGATTGGTTCCCACTTGATCAGATATAAGGGTTGTTTCCATTCTTGGAATGGAGGCACCTGGTCAGTTACCGGGTAGCTTAGTCTGGGACTGGGGGCCATTCTAATATGAATGTAGGATTGGTTCCTACATGATCAGATGTGAGTGCAATCCCTTCTGACATGCATGCTGGATTGGTTCCTTGCATGTGCAGATGTAAGTGCAGAGCCCTTTCGAACATGTATGTTGGATTGGTTCCTCGCATGTGTCTAATGTAAGTGAAAATCCCTTTCGAATATGTATGTTGTATTGGTTCCTCGCATGTGTCGAATGTAAGTGCAGAGCCTTTCTGACATGAATACTAGATTGGTTCCTCTCATTCTTGGATGTGAGTGCTGGGCCTTTCTGACAGGGTTATGGGATTGGTTCCCACATGGTCAGATATGAGTGTTGGACGTGCCTTTCTGATATGATTATAGGATTGGTTCCTACATGATTAGATATAAGTGTTGGGAGGGCCATTCTAACTTAGGGTTGGATATAAGCGCTGAAGAAGACCTACATGGAGGCTAGGCCTACAACCAGCATGAAAAAGGGTTGCCTCTTTAGAACTTCCTGTGACGAGAAGAATCATGAGATAGAACCCATGATGATGATCCAACAGTGATGATACAACAGTGATGATGATCCAAATCCAGTGATGACGATCCAGATCCAGTGATAATCTAGATCTAATGATGATGATCCAGATCTAGAGGACTTGAAGATGAAGATTACTTGAATATGAAGATGACTTGAAGGTGAAGATGATGAGGACTCAATGATGATCCAGATGATACAAAGAAGAAGACTTGTGCTAATAAATTGTGTCAAGAGAATACATTCCTAGTTAAGAGGGAGTGTTGATGTAATTGTAACTTCGAGATGTACTCATCAGTATATCTTATGTATTGTACCCCAATGTTTATTCCAGGATGTGTTTGTAATATATTCAAGTCATGTCATACCCCGCTGTTTATTCCGGGAAGTTTCTATAATGTAAACAAGTCATGTGAAGTCATTGTGGGTAACCCTCCTATTGGTCAAGGGTTAAAGTCCCCGTAGTTGTGGGGCCCTAGGGTAATTAGACTATCCTACAGAAGTCAACCCTAGGTGATTCATTGTAAGTCGGGGCAATAGTCCCCACCATTGTGTTAAGGACAAACCTCCTTGTTGGTCAGAGGAGGCAAAGTCCCCACAAGTTGTGGGGAACTAGGGTTATTAGACACTCCTAGAGATGTCGGCTCTAGTAAGTAATTTTTAAGTGAGGCTGACATGTTGGAGTGGGTTTTAAGTGAACAAAAGAATATAAATTGAGAGTGAGCCTCTCTATTTATTACACACACACACTCACTCATTGGGGCGCATGAGTGAGAGAGGAGACACTAGGATCAGAGAGAGAGACTACTATTGTTGGGAGATCATCTTACTATTTTCGGGTTTTACTTTTGGTGCTGATTCTATCTCTGAGGAAGTTGCAGGTTTTTCTCCTTTATGGTTTTCCTGAGGAAAATTATTTGTCTCTTGTCTCTTGTGTTTTATTTCTGTGCATGTTATTCTCTCAATTAAAAGATCCTAAGATCATAATGCTAGCTTGAATGATAAAAATCTAACAATGTCAACTTAGTGTGTGTACATCAAAATATTCTTCTTGGTCATGGGTTTTAGTAACATACCCAGATGAAATAGGATGCATGCGGCTTGTTACTTAATCTTTACATGGGTTTAAAAGCTCAACCGAGCTTCTAACTCTGATCAAGTCACCGACCTTGATCGAGATACTTTATCAACATCATAAAAGACTCAAGTTATGTGGATTTGGAATTTACTATGAAGCACCTCGATTAAGATTTATAGCTCGATCGAGATTTGTCTGTTCATGTTTGGGAATAGGTGGGAAAATTCCTATGCCTTTCTCTAAATATTTGAAATTATGCACAAGGGATCGATCAAGGGTTTATGTGACCCTCGATCGAGCCTTTGTATAAATATATATTAATCTCTTTATTAAACCCTCGATCAAGCATTCAAAACTTGATCAAGGGCTTAAGAAAATCTTGATCTACCTTGTTTTTTCAATCCTCACATGCTCCTCTTTCCGAAAGGTGTTACCCATCTTCATGGGAACACCCTATTTCGAGAGGCATGTGAGAGATGAGTTTGAAATATACAGGATAGAACCCACTTGGGAAGCTTTTATTGATGGTGTTAAGGAAAAATTATACCTTGTCGGAAACCATGATGACCAACACACTAGGTGGACGAATTTGCACCAGTAAAATGATTACACAGTTCCTGAGTTTAGCAACATATTCCATACTTTGCACTTAAAACTGGGCATTAGAGACTTTGAACAACACTTGTGTTAAAGTAGTGCAGTGGCCTACACCGGTACATTCAGAAAGAGATGGATTTTCTTGACACATCCTCCTGGAAATTATAATAGAATAATAGAATAACTTAATTAACATAATATAAAAACTAAAATATGATATTAATTAAATTTAATAATATTAATTATAATGATATTAATTATGATAATATTAATTAAAATTAATGATAATAATACTTTGTATTCATTTAAAGCTGAATTTTCTCTTGATTGGCCGACAAGTTATTGTTTATAATCGTCCATGAATTGTTAGAGGATTGGACAAATTTTGGGAGCATTTCTGCTTGCCAACACACACTTGATGTTTTGATTCTCATAGGCTTTGATTTCTAGTTTTGTTTCCAATATCTGAATAAATTAATTATATTTTTTTCCAGTTTTTCATACATGATTGAAAAAAATGTGTATCGAAAAGTTGAAAGTCAAACTAATTGTTTTAAAAATGAGTCTAAACTACAAATAAGAAGAAATTTGCAAATTTCTTTCTACAAATTTTTAAATTGATAAAAAGGCATTTTATGCCAAACAAAATTGAATGACAAGAATTTCAATGCCTATCTTGTAGATGGGATGTCATGTTAGTATTTTTTGGGTCATTGGTGCATGTCCACTTAGTGTGCATCCGTCAAACTCTTCTTCTCAGTCAAGAGTTTTAGAAACATGGTCAGATGAAATATGTCGCACATGGCTTGTAACTTAACCTCTCTATGGGTTTCAAATCTCAATTAAGCTCCTATGTTCGATCGAGTCATTGACCTTTATCGAGCTTCTTTATCAACATCATACAAGCCTCATGTTATGTGTATTTGGAATCTACTATGAACCACCTCAATTGAGATTTATATCTCAATCAAGCTTTATCTCTTCATGGTTGGAAATAGGGGTGTGAATTCCTATTTATTTTTCTAAACATTTGAAATTCTACACAACGGATCGATCAATGGTTTACTTAACCCTCGATCGAGGGTTTAATAAAACCTCAATCGATCCTATGTACAAAGATTGATTAAGCGCTTTATCAAACCCTTGATCAATATTTCAAAGATCGATCAAGGGATTAGTAAAAACTTAATCAAGCTCATTTTTTTCATCCTCACGTGCTTCTCTTTCCAAAAAGTGTTACTTGTCTTCATGGGAACACCAAAACATTCTATATAACTCTAGCGTGTATCCTATTTGATTAAGAATAATGGCCAAAGATGCTTTTAAGATTATTTTTTTGATTGGTTATAATTTTGTGCAAGGCCCAACAGATATGATTTTTTATTGGAAATACAGTGGATGAGTCAACTAAATAAAAATAACATGGCTAGAAAAGTATAAATTAGAAAAATATTTGGCCAGAAAATTAGATATCCGGACAGTTTCTGAGCAAGAAGATGGGTCACATGTAGGTTGAACATGAGTTAGGCACCAAAATTTCTAACTAAAGGTGGTTTAAGAGAAGGTTACAAATCTTGATATTCTACATCGCATTAAATAAGAGTCGTTCGGAACATTATTAAACCTACAATTATAATTATTTTTTATTTCTAGGTAGTTAAGATGCAAGTGGTACATTTAATAGGAAACGATTTTGAATCTATGAATCAAGCTGTTCAATATGATCTCTAATTTAGCGAGTAACTTAAAAAATTCCATGGATGGAATTGAGAGAGTTAAAAAATTCATTAGCCTAGCTTTGTTAAAAAAAATATACTGCAATCTACCATTGAATATACACCGAGTACTTTATCTATATTCGGTATTATTGAAGTTACCTCATTCCAAAGAATCAAGTCTTTTGGATTTTGTTCTGGTTGGAAAAGTACTTCTCAACCTTATGATGATGACAAATTGACAATGTGCTTAAAGTAGGGAATGTAAACTAGGGCAGAAAGTCCCATTATGGATTGCAACAATTTATGAATATCATTTTCTGACAGTCTATAAGGGATTAGTATAACTATGAAAATAATTTACAATTTTGTTGGTCATTTAATTTTCTAAGATTCTAAATGGTGGTTTTTCATTTTCCCATACCTCAACCTATCATACACGTTAAGAACTAATTGAATGTTAAATACGTTGTTTAATCTTCTAAACCTGCAAATGGTGGTTTTCTCTTTTCCATACATGTCATATATGTCCTGAATTTTTGACTGAGTGTCAAATACGTCACTTAAAAAGGAAAAAATGTTCTACATACCATCAAATTCTATGATTAGATGAACCTAAATCGAGTCATATTTTGATGGCATTGAGATTGCATCACCTAGACGTGAACTCAAAATTTCCTTGTGATTAACCATTGTTTCCCACCTTTCAATTACTCGAAGGGCCAACCCATTACACATATTCCGATTTGGCCTTACCCCATGGATTCGTTCCTATAAGCTGCAATCAATTACCAATCATGTTGCTTCTTATGGAATCTTGATAAATAGGGGTCATTGTTATTAGTAGGATATGTATTGACTCCATTCCCTATGTTTGTTAATTTTTGTCTAGTATGGTCATAAATGTGCACATATTTGAGTTCACTCATAGTATGAGTGAAATTGGTAGAATTGAAAATAATTGAAGACAGTCTCATCCAAGTTCGATGGATTTCACTAGAAGTTCCTTTCCATCCTATCATTTCTATGTTCATCAGTAGTTCTTTCCCATCACTTTAGTGAAGTATTTCCTCCACTGAGTCAACACCCTGTCGCTCTTCAACAACCCAAGAATTCCCTCTCTATGGCATATCAGGATTGATTTTATCAATTATAGCTTTTACGCTATCCATATCAGCTGGATATTGCATGTTGTTTTCTGCTGAGCCATTTTTTTCTTTGCATTCCTCTCTTCCTTAACATTTTCTTCTTTAATTGACATTTCCATTTTTTCTTGTGAGACCTCGCATGCAATGTGTATCATTGCTATAATTCTTCTCTTCTTGCTTCTCCCAACCAAATAACTAGAATGAAACCTTCTCTTCCACTCGCTTTCTACCCCTGGTGTTGAAAAATATCCAATTCAGCCATGTTTTTCCCCTTGTGTTGCACTAGTGTATTAGCCTTATTCCATAGTAGTTGGTATCTTCATTTGAACTCAGGAAATTATAGCAGAGGAATGGTTGGCTCGAGGGTGAATCAACAGTTCAGCTTCACTCTAATGAATTCCACTTGTAACATGGTCAATCCGGACCTTGACATCTATAAATAGAATGTAATAGGTAGTAGGGACAATTATTATTGAAGAAGTTGTTTGATCATTACTGATTCAACTGTAAACTATCCATCTACTCTATAATGAAAGGATAGTATAATAAAAAAGGCTCTCGGGTCCCTTTCAAAAATTTCTTGAGTATTGATTTGGTTATATTTTTGTATTATCTCTGTTTTTTCCTAGGAATGTATTATATATGTTATGTTCTCATTTATTTATTTTTGTAAGGAAGGATGATGATTTATATTATAATAAAAAATGTATAGATGATACAAAATTGCAGATCCACTAGGCTGGTTTCCAAACAACTATCCAATTCAACCTCTTTTCTAAGTTGTCCCTGTCATTCCATAATTCTAGAAATACAATATTTACTAGATAAACTATGTTTTTCGTGAACAAGAAACCAACATTTATAGTTGGTATGTTCTCATTTCAAATGTTGGATGCATTCATATTTCACAACAGAGGTTTTTATGTCTGAAATTAGGTTTTTAATGACTGAATAGACACTCTGGAGTTTGAATCAGCCATCTACTTACACTAAGAAACCACTTCTTCCTCCTTATGTTCAGTTAACACTGTTATAGGCCCTTTACTCTTTGTGTGAGTTAAACTGTTTATCCAATAATGCCTTGACATAGGTGAAATCCCATAATTCTTTGAATCTTCTCTAACAGAATATCCATTGAATTCTACATTGTCAATTTCCTCAAACATGTCCTCTTTTTTCCAACCCCTAATAGAAATGATCTTCTTGCTTGATCTAACTCCCTGCACTCTTGTTGATGGTGGAGGGGCGCCAACTTCCTCTACCTGGTTATGGCTTACAGAATTGGTGTTTGCATTGTCATCCTAGTTTATTTCCTCATCTGATGATGTCTACCTAAGCTGGGCACTCCTGGTCACTCGTCGTCATGTCCTCCTTTCACGATTTGCATGGTTCCCCCTTTCCATGACTGTAAAGTCTACATGACTTTAAATTCAATAATTTGTTTACATTCCAAAAGGAGTAACAACATCTGTTGAAGTATATAACTTGTGATATTGGATCATACGATATATACCAAATACAGACTAGATCATGAGATTATATAATGTTGATAAGATCATGATATTATAACATGCATATTATGTCATTATTTCATGTGGGGTATAATGAAAATTCTAGCAAACAACTATAAAACTGGGCTCAGGAAAACTTCTATCAAACTTTTGTAGAGAATTGCATACATTTTCCTATTTATTCAGTACATATTTTGGTTTTCTCTGTATTAATTGGTTGCATGTTTCACCTCTTCAAAACTAGAGTTGGTTGTGATGCTGGACTCATTTTTGTTTGATAGGAGAAAGATGAAATTTGTAAAAAAAAAAAAGTAATTTAAGAATATAGTAGTTGTAGGTAGAAACCCTTTAACCCAACTGGTTGAACTTCAGACTCTCTATTGGCATATTTTTAGAGTGTTTCCTTCCTTTCAGTTAGTATGTCTAAAACCTGTCTACAATCAAAATAGATATATATGATACATGTCTACAATAAAAATAGAACTACCCTCTGCTTTAGATATAGTTTATATAGCTGCATTCTATAGATATAGAGTATCGATATGGCTACGGTTTTGTATTATCTCTGTTATGTTCTCATTTATTTATTTCAGTAAGGAATGATGATGATTTATATTATAATTAAAAACATACATATGATACAAACTTGCATAGCCATGAGACTGGTTTCCAAACAACTATCCAATTAAATATCTTTTCTAACTTGTCCCTCTCATTCCATAATTCTATAAATACAAGATTTACTAGAGAAACTATGATGCCCGTGATCAAGAAACCCACATTTACAGTTTTTTAGTTCTCATTTCAAATGTTGGATGCATTCTTATTTCACAACAGAAGTTTTTATGTCTAAAATTAAAAATATACTAGTCTAATTAGGTTTTTGTATGCTTGAACAGACACTCTGTATTTTGAATCAATGAGTTTGGATTCATAATGCATGATGGGCATGCATTTCAATGAAGCTATCCAAAATTGACTTGCTTCAGTAAAATGCACACAAATTCCTAGTTTCTTTGTCAAATTTAATGAATAAAATAGGAGCCTGTTTTTTTTATTCCTCACCTTTTAGAAGTTTAATATTTCCATTTTTTTACTTGAAACTTTCCCCTTTAGAATCTTTCTCCAAGCAGGCATAGTTTTCCTTTGGTGTGCATTTAGTCAAAAAGTTTACAAGTGTAAATAATAGCTTTGCAACAATATCAGAAGAACTTATTCGTGGATAATTAGGCTCATAAATGTGTATATATGCCAAATTCCTAATTTCATACCTAGAGTGTACCTCGATTGGCATTGGTGTACAATTTTAGTTTTGGCCATGAAAAAATGGCAAATACTATCAATTGTTATTTTGGATGACTTGGATTTTACTGTAGATCATACAATTTACATAAATTAGTACAAGAGTTTGTATAAAATGTTGTTATGTCTATGTTATAGTGCTATTTATTCAATATAACATGAAATGCAGGCCAATGTGTGCATTTCCTCGAGGGACTCAACCCTAATTTTTACCATGTGGGAAAAACATAAATTTGGAGTTTCCTTGCAGAGCATAAGCTTTTATGTCACTTTGAAAGATTATTTAGGATTTTTGTGCTTGAAGAGACACTCTGTACTTTGAATAAGTGAATTTGACTTTGTAATGTAGGATGGGCGTGCATTTGAGTGAAGTTATCCAAAATTGCCTTACTTCAGCAAAATGCGTGCAAATTCCTAATTTCTTTGTAAAATTCAATGAATAAAATAGGAGAGTGTTTTTTGTATTATTCCTCTCCTTTTATAAGTTTAATATTTCCAATTTTTTACTTGAAAATTTCCCCTTTAGAATGTTTCTCCAAGATGGCATAGTTTTCCTTTGGTGTGCATTTAGTCAAAAAGTTGAAAAGTTTGAATAATAGCTTTGCAAGAATATTAGAATAACTTATTTGTGGATAATTAGGCTTTAAAATGTGTGTATATTCCAAATTTCATACCTAGAGTGTACTTCAATTGACATTGTTGTGCATTTTTAGTTCTTGCCATGAAAAACTGGGAAATATTATCAATTGTTATTTTGGATGGCTTGGGTTTTACTGTAGATCATACAATTTACAAAAATGAGTACAAGAGTTTGTAGAAAAGGTTGATATGACTATTTTATAGTGTTGTTTATTCAATATAACATGAAATGCAGGCCAATGTGTGCATTTACTCAAGGGACTCAACCCTGATTTTTACCATGTGGAAAACACATAAATTTGGAGTTTCCTTGCAGAGCATAAGTTTTTATGTCTAAAATTTAAACTTTGAAAGCTTATGTAGTTTTTTTTATGTCTGAACAGACACTTTGTAGTTTGAATCAGTGAATTTGGATTTGTAATGCGGGTTGGGTGTGCATTTGAGTTAAGCTATCAAAAATTGCCTTGCTTCAGTAAAATGCACGCACATGCCTGATTTCTTTGTCAAATTCAATGAATAAAATAGGAGAGTGTTTATTTATTATTCCTCACCTTTTAGAAGTTTCATGTTTCCAATATTTTACCTAAACTTTCCCCTTTAGAATGTTTCTCCAAGAAGGCATAGTTTTCCTTTGTTGTGCATTTAGTCAAAAAGTTTACAAGTGTGAATAAAAGATTTGCAACAATATTAGAAGAACTTATTCATGGATAATTAGGCTTGGAAATGAGTATATATGCCAAATTACAAATTCCATACCTATAGTGTACTTCTATTGGCATTTGTGTGCCTTTTTAGTTCTAGCCATGACAAATTGGGAAATACTATCAATTCTTGTTTTGGATGACTTGGATTTTACTGTAGACCATACAATTTACAGAAATGAGTACAAGATTTTGTAGGAAAGGTTGGAATGTCTATGTTATATTTATATTTTTTAAATATAACATGAAATGCAGTCCAATGTGTGCATTTCATCGAGGGACTCAACCTTGATTTTTACCAGGTGGAAAACACATAAATTTGGAGTTTGCTTTTAGAGAATAAGGTTTTATGTCTAAAATTTAAACATTGAAATATTATTTAGGTTTTTTATGCCTGAGCAGACACTCTGTAGTTTGAATCATTGATTTTGGATTTGTAATGCAGGTTGGGTGTGCATTTGCGTGAAGCTATCCAAAATTTCCTTGCTTCAATAAAATGCACACACATGCCTAATTTCTTTGTCAAATTCAATGAATAAAATAGGAGAGTGTTTTTTATTACTATTCCTCCCCTTTTAGCATTTTAATATTTCCAATTTTTACCTCATACTTTCAAATTTAGAATTTTTTTTAACTTCTATCCCTAATATTGAATGTTTTTTTGTTCTACAAGGTAACTCATCAATCGATCATTCAAATGAGACATCTCAACGAAATATCCCTCAAAAAAGAGGTCAACGTAAGTTTTTATGTCACTATAATATTCCAACTTTAGAACCATTTGGTGTTGTCTTTCAATTCATTCCTGTTACATAGAAAAATATTTCTAACTATGTTGGTCATGGACAATGTCAAGGATTTGGAGATGAGAATTACATACCACATAATGAAACCAGAAATTTCCCTTAATCATCAAGAAATCATGCAGCCAATTTAAAACCTCATTTCACTCAAATATTGGCTTCTATTATAAATATATTTGATCAAAGTGTTGAAGGTTGTGTTTCTCAACAACAATTGCATGCTTTGGCTCCAATTACAGTTCTAGGGAATGACAATGTACAATATAGAAATATTTACCATATAATTAATCCACTTTCACCGCATGTGAATGTCCCATAATTCCCTCAAAGAATGGATGTTATTCCTTCTGCCATTACAATGAACTTAGGTTTGGATTATGAAAATATGTACCACAATGGAATGAACTTAGTTTTGCATAATAAGGCCACACTTTTCCCTCAAATATCTGTTATTGATGATGATGATGTTACAAATCAGTCTAATCAAAGTAGTAAAGGTTGTGTTTCTCAACAACAAAGGCATCGTTTGACTCCAAATATAGTTGTAGGGAATGGCAGTGTTGAAGCTAGAATTGTTTACCATAAAATTAATCCTATTTCACAGAATGTGACTATCCCAAACCTCACTCAAAGAAGAGATCTTATTCCTGCTTCCACTGCAATGAAATTTGTTTTGGATAATGAAAATATGTACAATAGTGGAATGAAATTTGTTTTGGAGAATAAGGACACACTTTTCCCTCAAATATCTATGATTAATGATTTTGTTGTTACAAATCAGTCTAATCAAAGCGTTGAAGGATCTGTTTCTCAACAACAAAGGAAGCCTTTGAATTCAAATACAGTTGTAGGGAATGACAATGTTCATGATAGAATTGTTTACCATAGAATTATTGATGTATTTGTAGCTTTGGAATTTATTCACTTGTATATTTTATGTATTGTACCCCGATGTTTATTCTGGGAAGTATCTGTAATGTAAACAAGTCATGCAAAGTCATTGTGCGTAACCCTCCTTATTGTTCAAGGGTTAAAGTCCCTGCAGTTGTGGGGCCCTAGGGTTATTAGACTATCCTAAAGAATTCAGCTCTAGGTGAGTTATTTTAAGTCAAGCAAATAGTCCCCACCATTGTGTTAAGGTTAACCCTCCTTGTTGATCGGAGGGGAAAAGTCCCCACAAGTTGTGGGGCACTAGGGTTATTAGACTCTCCTAAAGATGTCGAATCTAGTAAGTAATTGTTAAGTGAGGCCGAAATGTTGGAATGGACATTAAGTGAACGAAGAATATAAATAGAGAGTGAGCCTCTCTATTTATCACACACATGCACACTCACTGGGGCACATGAGTGAGAGAGGAGAAGCTCTCTCAAGTGTGAGAGAGAGAACAAGCTGTGGAGATCATCTTTTCTATTTTCAAGTTTTACTGCTACGATTGGTGCTCATTCTATATTTGAGGAACTTGTGGGGTTTTCTTCTTTATGGTTTCCTAGAGGAAAATTGTTTGTGTCTCTTGTCTCTTCTGTTTATTGTTGTGCATGTTATTCTCTCAGATAAGATGCTAAGACCATTAATGCTAGCTTGAATGATAAAAATATAACATGGTATCAGAGCTAACCTAAGAAGAAGACATTGTGCAGTTGCAGAAGCTAGGGATTCTTACTTTTTGGGTTTATATCCACAATCCATCAACAAAAGTATGTTAGGATAACTCTCCATTGAAGGGCGCATCTTTCTGTCGAAACGGAATTCGATTCCAGCATTTTCAGTTTTTGGTGAGGCAAATTAGGGATTTTTATAGAAGAATAATTTTTTAGTGAGCCCGGAATATGATTTATCTCCTCATAAAAATGAAATTTTAGAGACCTAGGTTGATATTTTTGGTTGGGTGTAACTGTGGGAAATTCAAACCCTAGTTTGACCCCGAGCTAAAAAAACCCTAAATACTAATACTGATGCATTTTCGTAAATTTTCTATATCTCGGGATTTTAGAAGTCTCAGGAGACAAAACTTTCACTGGTTGAATATAAGATCCTGATGTACACTGCTTCCAAGTTTCAACCTCATATTCGCTATATTCCAGGAGATATGATTCCTCCAAGTTAGGGTTCCAGCCTCTTCCACGGTTGATCCCTAAACAGGACAACTGGGGAGAATTGCTATATCTCGGGCTAAGAAGGTCCAAATGAAGTTTCTTAAGATGTTCCAAAAAGGGAACAGAATTTAATTTATATGGTAGAATTTTCAGAACCCGAAGATGAAAAAGTGACATGTGGAAGTCTGTACAACTTCACTATTATGAAGAATCCTGAAACAGGTCACCTTGGGAAACCACTCATAAGTCCCAATTGGTGAAACCAATTCTAATGAAACATATGTTGTTGGAACAGGGACAGGAGAGGCTACCACAGTGCAAATTTTTAGAAATATATGATCAGTAATTGCGGAGATACCGTAGAAACAGTATCAAGAATTTCTGCAGAAGAAATTGGAAAACTAGAGCTTCTTGTTCCGGGAGCTTCCCTTCACTGTTTTTAGAAAACGAGTACATTGGATAGCTCACCTTGAAGATGTCTATATTTCCAGCCAATTAGATCTGAAATATTCCAAGTTTTGAAAATTAGGGTTTCTCTGACAAACCCTAAATCAGCTAGGTCCGGAACTACGACGAACACCTCAAATCGATAAGATTTAATCTTTTACTATTATCATTTGAGGTTCTCATTTCAAAGTGATCTATCACATCAGATTGATGATAACCTTGTTGAATATGACAACTTCCAAGCATGGAAGTATATGATCTCTCTGAAGAAATGAATTGGACACCTACATAAGTAGAGAGGTTCCAGTTCTAGAGGGGGATGAGGCTAAAAGCCTTACACCAGAAGAACTTGGTCAAGGCCAAGAAAATCAGTGTTGATTCAATCATGGATCACCTTATACCACAAGTGTATTCCCTAAAGACACCGAAAGAGATGTTTGATTCCTTAACCAAGCTATTTGAAGGGAAGAACATAAATTGGAATATGACTTTGAGAAAACAATTGAAGAATGTGAAGATCCAGAATGCAGAGACCATACAATCATACTTTACGAGGGTCTCTCAAATCAAAGAACAACTTGTAGCAGTAGAAGAAGAAGTGGATAATGCAGAAGTGTTGATAAGCACCTTAAATGGCCTCCTAGGATCATGGGAATCATTCATGCGAGGAATGTGTGCCAGAAGGAAGTGATTACTTTCAGTAGACTCTAGGAAGAGCACACATAAGAAGAAGCTCTACTCATAATAAGAGAAAAGAGTATGGAAGCAACTGAAGATCAATATTTCACCATTCAAAGAAGATAGTTCAAGCGATGAGGAATATGAAGGACTCAACTCTTGAAGAAACTCTTCTCCATCTTAGAATTTGGATAAGAAATGATGAATGAAGAATATGATGAAGCTGAAGGCTCAAGAAGGAGTCTACCCATGAAACAAATAAATATAAGTATTCAGTTGTCATTTCATGATATTGTTTTTGTTATGCATTTGTTTATATTCAGTTGATGTATTATGCATGATAGAATATTTGCATTAATGACAGTATACTACTAATATGCATGTAATGGGTAAGTAGCTCATGGTTCTATACAACTCTCCATTGCTACTTATGTAGAATGAAACCTCTTTGTTGACATATTGGATTAGTGCACAATCTCATTGTTGTCCTGGTAGAGATGGAAGACATCTAGAAAGTTTCCGTGAGATATGGATGAATGTTGTATTGTCTAAAATAGTTGCATAATCATATATATTGATGCAAAAGAATTTTTCATTATGAATATACCTTATGAAATGTTTCTAACTATACAAATAATGCATTTGACTTGTAGGAAAGATCGCATACATAAACACCTACAAGCAAAGAAGGATGAGACTTGTTCTGAAGAACAAATGACGGCAGTTCAATAAAGAATCCAAGATGAAGAATAATATGATGATACTTTCAAAGAAGATATCTCAGACATAGTGCAGTTACGTAACACTATTGAGCGACATCATTGACGATGAACCTTCCAAGAAGTAGCTAAGAAGAAAGGGAAAGAGTGTACCAGTTCAAGAAGAATGATGTCTAGGATGCAGTATCGAGACCCGAAGAGAAGTTCATAATTCCATCATGTAGTAGATAGAAATATAGTGGGATACAAGGAAATATTCGTAGCATGAGGATTCTCACAAAAAGAAGGCATATACTATGAAGAGACATTTGCAGCCATTGGGAGTTGAGGCGCATGACAGGCAGACTCATGTGTGTAAATTAAAGAGGGCCTTGTACAAGCTCAGAAGACACCCATGAGGAGCTTGAAGATCACCTAGAGTGATGAATATCTCAACCTTTTCTACAAGGTTGAATATGAAATCCTATAGAGGATGACAAGCTCACAGATGGGTGCAAGAAGAACTTTTAAAAAGGCTCAAGATAAAGGATCTTAGTATCCAATGACCCTATATGGATACATAGAATATTAGTAGTAGAGGAAGTTACTTGTCACTCTAGTACAGAATGTTTTAGTGGATATAGTATGAAGTATAGAGGGAGAATGATGCTCCGGCTCAGAGGGAGTGACTGCAAAAGATCCTAAGGTTAGACATTGTATGAAAGGATGGACATATTATTGATGACTCTAGGCTTTACTAAGAGTAAAGTGGATTCCAACCTTTTCTTCAAGGTTGAAGGCGGAAGACTAGTGATGCTCCTGTTATATGTCGATGACTTGTTCTTGAGAGAAAAGAGGAAATCATTAAAAGTTATAAGAAGGAGACTTGCTACCGAGTTTGAGATGAAGGACTTGGATATGATGCACTACTTTCTAGGAATGGAGGTGTGGCAGAATGCAAATGGAATATCCCTATGGACAAGGGAATTATGCAGTAGAGATCCTGAAGAGGTTCCGGATGATAGACTACAAGGCCATGATCACACCTATGGAATCAAATCTGAAGCTTCTAAGTGATGCTTCATCAGAGACGATTGATGCTACGATGTATTGTCAAATGATTGGGTCCTTGATGTACCTGACGAATACAAGACTAGATATTTGCTTTGCTGTGAACAACTTAGGCTAGGTCCTCACAGATCTGAGACATGTTCACTTGATTGCTGCAAAGCATATTCTTAGGTATCTAAAGGATACAGTTGATTATGGGCTTAAGTATATGGCTGATCAGAATATTAACCTAGAAGGTTATGTTGATTCAGATTGGGAAGGTAATGCCATCGATAGAAAGAGCACCTCAGGGTGTTGCTTTAGTATGGGATCTGGTGTGATCTCTTGGTTTAGTAGGAAATAGTATTGTGTGGCACTGAGTACAGTCGAAGCAGAGTATGTCGCAGATTTTTCAGCTAGTTATGAGGTAGTATGGCTTAGGAAGCTACTGTCTGATTTATTTGATCTCCAATTGGATGCTACCTATATATATTGCGACAACCAGAGTTGTGTGAAGTTGTCTGAGAACCCATTGTTCCATGACAAGTCAAAGCATATCGAGATCAAATATCACTATATCAGGGATATGGTGCAGAGAGGATCAGTGAACCTCCAGTATGTTGTGACGGACGATCAGATAGCTAATGTGTTGACTAAACCATTGGCCAGAGTGAAGTTTGAATACTTCAAGGAGAAGCTTGGTGTTCTCTAGAACGAGGTTCCCTCCAAGGGGAAGTGATGAGTCCATGAGCCATTCTGACATGGTGAGAGGATTGGTTCCTTCCATGGTGAGATGTAAGGGCTGAGCCATTCTATTATGGTGATAGGATTGGTTCCTTTCATGGTCAGATGTAAGTGTTGAGCCATTCTGATATGACTGTGGGATTGGCTCCCACGTGATCAGATCTAAGGGCTGAAGGCCATTCTCTGAGAGAATGGAGGCACCTGGTGAGTTACCAGGAATTTGGTTCATTCTGGGACTAACACTCAGCATGGGGTTGAGATCCTTTCTTACATGGTTTATAGGATTTCTTCTTCCCATGGTAAGATATAAGTGCTGAGCCTTTCTTACATGGTTGATAGGATGTGTTCCTCACATGGTAAGATATAAGTGCCGTGCCTTTCTTACATGGTTGATAGGATGTGTTCCTCCCATGGTAGGATATAAGTGTTGTGCCTTTCTTACATGGTTGATAGGATGTGTTCCTCCCATGGTAAGATATAATTGTTGAAGAAGAAGAAGACCTACGTGAAGGCTAGGCCTACAACCAGCATGAAAAAAGGATGGCTCTGTAGAACTTCCTGTGATGAGAAGAATCAAGAGATAGAACCCATGATGATCCAGCAGTGATGATCCAGATCGAGTGATGATCCAAATCCAGTGATGAATATGACTTGAAGATGAAGATGACTTGATGATGATCCAGATGATATAGAGAAGAAGACTTGTGCTGATAAATTGTGTTGAGAGAATACCTTCCTAGTTAAGAGCGAGTGTTGATGTATTTGTAACTTTGAAATGTATTCACTTGTATATTTTATGTATTGTACTCCGATGTTTATTCTGGGAAGTATCTGTAATGTGAACAAGTCATGTAAATTCATTGTGGGTAACCCTACTTATTGTTCAAGGGTTAACGTACCCATAGTTGTGCGGCCCTAGGGTTATTAGACTATCCTATAGAAGTAAGTCCTAGGTGAGTTATTGTAAGTCAAGGCAATAGTCCCCACCATTATGTTAAGGTTAACCCTCCTTATTGATCGGAGGGGAAAAGTACCCACAAAATCATGGGGAACTAGGGTTATTAGACTCTCCTAGAGGTGTCGGGTCTACTAAGTAATTGTTAAGTGCNAATAGAGAGTGAGCCTCTCTATTTATCACACACACACTCACTCACTGGGGCGCATGAGTGAGAGAGGAGAAGCTCTCTCAAGTGTGAGAGAGAGAACAAGCCATGGATATCATCTTTTCTATTTTTGGGTTTTGCTACTACCATTGGTGCTCATTCTATCTTTGAGGAAGTTGCAGGGTTTTCTCCTTTATGGTTTCCCTGAGGAAAATTATTTGTGTCTCTTGTCTCTTGTATTTATTGATGTGCATGTTATTCTCTCAAATAAGATCCTAAGATCATTAATTCTAGATTGAATGATAAAAAAGTAACAAGAATTAATCCTATTTCACGGAATGTGACTATTCCAAACCTCCCTCAAAGAATAGATCCTATTCCTACTTCCACTAAAATGAAATTTGTTTCAGATAATGAAAATATGTACCATAGCAGAATGAACTTTGTTTTGTAGAATGAGGCCACGCTTTTCCCTCAGAGATTTGTGATTGATGATGTTGTTGTTACAAATTAGTCTAATCAAAGCATTGAAGGTTTTGTTCCTCAACAAGCTAGGGAATGTTTTACTTCAGGTATTGTTTAAAGGAATGGAAGTGTAGAACCCAATGGGAAACAATTGGAGCATGGATCCCTTGAGAACTTCGATGAATCTGGAAGACATGAAACAACTGAAACAACTGCATTTCATGAACATGTGGATAAAGATGCAACTACAGGAAACCAAAATTGTACAGTTGGAGGAGTTGCAACAAAAATTCCTGAAGGGTGTTTAGCAAATGGAACTACACATTCTCAGAGAAGGTCACAAGAAAACCTCTTAAGGACATCCTTATTGAGTCTTAAGAAGCTGTCAGGATGGTTTCACCACAGACAAAAAGAGGGGAAGTCAATATTTAAAGAAAATGGGAGATGGTTTTCTAGAAAATAACTCCAAGATGTGGATGAAATTGACATTATTGCTGGAATTGGGTACTTCATCAGCAAAAATTATAATGAAAAGTTTAAAATTGAATATGTTATTGAACACCTAGATGGAATTTTTAATAAAATTCAATCAATTGTTTTGGCGTAGATTCATAAGGATTTTATGCCTAGGAACATGGCTTCAGTATTTATTGAATAAAGTATGACTCATAAGAGTTTGCAATGTCTGAAGCATATTGAATCTCATGGTGTACTAAAGGGGGTTAATGAAACAACAGTTTCTAGCGAAATGAAAAAGTGGAGAAAATAAGATGAGGATATTGATATGGGTTGGGAGAGAACTAGTGTTTCACATATGGAGTTTGAGTCAAGGAAGTAAATTCATATGCTTCCTTCATGGTTGAATCATATGAAAAGATATCTAGAAGTATAGTCAATCAAGTTTCTTTCAAACTTGGTATTGATTCTCGTGTACATTATTATCGAGGGGGGTAGGTATGTGATATATTATTTGAGCTACTAGAAGACAATGTCTTTAATGTCTTGTGTAAGCCTTGGAAAATGGGATGGAAAAGAAGAATATAAACAAGTTTTATCACATGTTTTAAATCCTAAAAATGAGGAGAACTTAATGGAATAGTTAAACAAGCTTTCACACGATGGCCAAGATGATATATGGAAGGGAAGAGAAAATTAATTTGTTTGAGTGTCATGATATATTGGCAATATGAAGTTTAGTATGCAACAGTAGTGTTTCTCCAATGGGAAATAATTTTTTTCCTTGGTGCACATGCCATAAAAAAATTATACACGTGGTTATAGATGAAATCAAAATTGAAGAAGGAGATACTATACCTAGTGTGTCTGAATTTTATGCAATGTCAACAGACTTGCTCTTGGTAAGCTATGCACATTTATTACAAGTTTTGAAATTTATGTTTGTATCGTGCCATTACTTTGTTAATCTTACTATGTTATAAAATGTCAGGAGTTGAATCCCGCTTTTGAACCAAGCAAATGATGGGACGAAAAGTTAGATGACCATATTTTAAACATTCAACCGAACTTGTCTTGTACAAAGATGAATATTGTAAAGAACTATCCCATGGATAGAACAAATGATGAAAAGGTACACAATTTCATAATTAATTATTATCTATAAATTAAGCTTCTTAGTATTTCACTAACTCATACCCACTGAAAAATGTGCTACCAATTACAGTTGACTCTTAATGCAATGTCCAAGATTTTATATTGTGTTTGCCATGCTAGGATTATAACTATTTTGAATATGTTTCATGAAATTCAAAGAATTGCACAAGATTATGACAAGGTTCATCCATCTAGAGGCACTAAGACAACAAAATTTGTTAAAATTTTGGAGGAGATGGAGAACATCGGTGTTCCATGTAAGACAAGAGAACCATACCATCATAAAATCCAAGAGTACAACAATATTAACTATGGGAAATCAGATTACCGGATGTAGGTGACGGCTCCACGGATCAGCAACACGCCCTCCCTCGATCCGAGCAATGGACACATAGTGATCATCATGTTAACTTCGGCTGTGAAGACACTTTTGAGAACCTTTTTCGTCCTCCAAGCATGGGAGCAGAGATGACCGTCACCTCCGCACCTGCGACATGGGGTGGCGAAGATCTAGTTCAGTCCTATCCTTCAAGGCTCTACATTTTCATTCATGGATCATACTATGCTAGGGAGAAAGAAGGTTTTGAGTGCGGCAGTGTGGTATTTGGACATAAGGGTTTGGTTCTGCTCGGATAAGCACACTCCTTAGCTTGTTGAGCACTTGAAAATTCACAGTGCATCTGCCACCCTGGACTGTATCCTGCTAATTGATAATCTCTGGAAGAATAAGCACACCAGGGTCAGCATGTCGTGGTAGCATGGACCTCTAGGAAGAGCCACCTCGGGCAAAGGTAAAGCTTAGAGAGGTTGTAGTTTTCAGATGGCAGTGAACTATGAACCACATATATCTAATAGGCTTCGCGTCCTCATGGAATATTGGGAGAACCGCGTTCTAAATCAAAAGATTGCAATTGGTTAGGATGGTAGCCAAATCAATCACTATTGGCTCATGAAGAACATTCTCTACAATTTAATGGAGGATATGCTTACCAATTGGGCAAATTCCAGAGACACAGTTCAAATGGTGAAGACCAAAATCTCAGAGATCGATGCTCAGCTCACTGCAATGGAGAGCTCATTCACTTGGAAAGGAAATGTGGGTATCTCATGCCACAGTGGTCTGAATGGAGGCATCCATGATTAGGGTGGTGGATGTATTGGTAGCACTATGGGTGGCTTGGTTCTGCCCAATGGTTGAGGTAGTGGCAGTGCAACTGGGTGCACCATTGTGCCTCTTCCTTCTCTATCCTTCCCCATCCCCTCAATGGTGGAGCCATTATTCAAGCGTTTGAAGGCGATGGCCACCCAACATCCTGCTTCACAGTGGCAACAACCTTAGATGACTCTGAAATTTGCCACCAATTCACCTAGCCAGTCACAAGAGGAAAGATAGTCCTGCCCCATAATTGAAGAAATTCTAGACATTCCACCTATTTGATGACCAAGCCATCCAAGTTTTTTCATTTTTTCATATCATGTCAAGTGGTTTTTTATGGAATTTATTATCCATTCCCATGTCTATTTCCATGCTTATGTCTATGTTTATTTATGGGTCAATTCCTGTGTCTTTTTCGAGGCTCTTGTCTTTGTTTCTATCGATTTATTGTTAAAATTATGTAACTATGTCTGTATATTGGCCAATACCTTTAATTTCTAAGTGGAACAATATCACTTATGGATCTCTCAGACAACCATTTTTTGAGAGGTCAAGGTGGTGGCTTCACCACCCACGACCTCCTCTCGTCATGTTGACATCTATAATTTTTTCCTCTATATTATAATAGAATTAAGCAGCTTAAAAAAAAAACTATCGGCAATAAAATGGATCAACATTAGACAATATCCTCATTGGACATGAAGGAATTTTAAAGGTTTATTAATTACGTTAACATATCAATTATTCTTTATGTGGGTCTTGACTAATAATAAATGATGGTGTTATTATTTTTTTGACTAATTTAGAATGGCTCTCAGTGTTATTAATTTTGAACATAAAACTCAGTATATAATCATATGCATTGAAACTTATTCCTTATTTCTAGGTTATTGAAGGCCTACCAGATGAAGAGAAGTATAACAACTTGGCGAGGATGTGGAAGTGTTATAAAGAATTCCACATGTTGCAACTGCAAGGGTGTAGAGGGGACGATGCATATGCATATGATAAAACGCATTTAAACTCATTCTATTAGTATAATCATATTATCTATTTCGAATGGTGATATCATTTCATTCATGATAAACATTTTGAGCCACTATCATTGCATAATTGACATCCTTACTAGTGAGTGGCTTTGGTTGTGTTCTTGTTGTTTAGGAGATGAGATGGTTCCTTATAAGCATGTACAAGGGGCACATTCTCTTGATATGACTCGATCTATTCATTCTTATACTTTTGGATGATTAAGGAATGAAGTAATGGAGTGTAAGCATAGAGAAATGAAAATTTTGAATAGAAACCAAGGAGGAGGAAGAGGAGTTGATAAGGATAATAGAGGAACATTTGAACATGACAGAATGTGTCTTGTAAATGAGATGAGAGGAAAATTTTTCAAACTTGTTATGAGATCAGAAGGTACTTTCCAAAATTTTAAACAAAGAATATAATTTCCTTCAAATATTAGAAGTCAACTTCGTGTTGAATATGAGAAGACAAGAAATCCATTGAATTAGAAAACTGATTGAATTAGGAAACTGTAACACAATTGGCATCTTGTTTCCATGGTGTCACTAGGCAAAAACTGAAACAACTATTGAATCATGGGTAAAACAATCTAAGAAATTATTGATTGCACCACCAACAGTAAGTTTGTCCTAATTTTAAATGGTATATAGTTCAATTTTCATTTTATAGTGTGAGGAGCCATAATGTGTGCATTCATTAATTATTAATATATCCTCACAATTCAATAACTATATTCCAAGATCAAGGCCAATCAACAAATATGGTGAAGAAGCTTATCATGAATCACATTTCTTTGGAAAGCACAAGAAAAAAAATGGTGCTAAAAAAAGACATCATGTTTTTATGTCCACTAGTACTGAGTCTTATGTTCATTCAATTTATTACATATCATTATGTCTTTGTCAAAGTAGCTTCTTTGTGCTTGAAGGTACGTATTTTTCTTGATCCATGACTTTATCTATCTCCCTGATCTCAGGAAATGAGCCAGGCTGGAGTGATCAAACAAAACAAATGCAAGGGGAAGTAGTTTATGATACCCTAATCATGCTTGATGACAGTAACAATCACAATTTGGGTGTTTCATCCTTTAGAAAGGAGGCATTGCAAACTAGTCTAACAAAAGAAATGTAATTGCCAGTTGTTGACTCACCTATGATGGAAGTTGAAAATTACAGTAAAGCATATGTTTCATGCTCAAGAAATGAGACATGGATTATTGTTAAAACACTATAATAGAATGGAGCAACTAGTGTTGATATGCCAATCACGGAAGCCATGAATCACAATAGAATGTGTGTTCCATCCTCAATAAATGGTGTAGAGAAAAGTGTTGAAAACAAGATATTCAAGGGACAATTGTTGGCATCGAAATGATGGCAACTAAGAATCATGTAAAACCAGGTGTTGTTCAAATAACAAAGAGACAAGCAAAAAAAGAGAAAAGTCCAAGATGGTCATAAAACAACAATGTATGAAAAATGGTGAAAAAAATGTGATGAATTAAGCATTTGCTAATAATTGTAGTCATCATATGGATGAATGAAGAGAAGCAGGTTCAAAAATATGGCTTATTCAATCTGGCATGAGATTAATATGGATTTTTCTATTAGACACTAATGTACATCAAGATTGTTGAAATTCCAACTATTATATTTTATCTTTCAAGTATGAAAATCTCCTGGTCTACAAGAATTTCAAAGTTACATATAAGACATGCATAGGCCTCATGATGAAGTTCAATTGAGTGGTTTAAGTTGAATTAAAAAATATGTAATGAATTATTTATCCATTTTATATAGACATTTTTCTTAGCCATTTTATAAATATATTTTTCTTAGCCATTTTATAAAGATATTGAGTGTATGTATTGGTATTATAAAAATTATATTCACTTCATAAAATGTATCATTATTTGGATAAGTTTATGTATTTTATAAAAATATTTATTTCATATGATATATGGACATTGATGTCATAACCCGTTATTTTTTAATCTGTGAAAACAAAACATTGTACATGAAATCAATTAAAAAAAACCTCAATTGTGTGCATTTCTTAGCGTGCATTCCTAAGCATGCATTCCTTAGTGTGCATTTCTCAACGTGCATAGACAAACCAAGGGTTAGGTAAGTGGATAGAATTCAATATTGCAGAGAACCAAGCTTGTTGTCCACCACTCCAATTCTAAGCCAAAACAACCATGAATGTAATTGAAATAGGGTCGTCACGTACCATGGAAACAAATGAAACAGGGGCGTCTTACAGCACGAAAACAAAGACGAGGGCCTTCTCTACCATGACATCAGAAGAAGTGGGGGGTTCCCAAGTTGAATGGTTCACGATGAAAAAATCCCAAGATAATGATGATGGATGGAGTGATATAACCCTATGGCCAACTGGTATGTTAAATATCCTTTTAAGAGCAGGAGTGCATAGGTTTATTTTTGGATAGTTTGATTTTCAAAATGAGCAGATAGATGATTCCATCTATAGTTATGATCATGGGGCCATGGAATTGCAAATTTTTGGGAAGAGGGTTCATCTATACCTCGATTTGATTTCCATAAAAACCAAAATTCCATGCAGAGGGGGGGAAATGTTAACACCTGGAAAACCACCAAGCTAGAAAATATTTAGATTGCCAGTAAAATTTGTGGGAAATGGGTATTTCTTCCAAGGAATGGTCTAAAAATGGAATATGTTCCCCATGGAATATATAAAACCCTGATTAAGATTATCCTTAGGACCATTATGAATCACCACAAGCAGCATGATATTTCGGGTGATTACATGAATCTGGCCATACATTGGGTTGAAGACATGGCCATAGATGCCCCTCATCTATTGGATAGGAAATTTCACTCTCCATTACAAGATAGTAAAATGAATAGGGTTAAGTTCAGTCACCCCAGCACACTACAAAAAATTATTGATTTATGTTGACCCAGTGTTGTAGAGTCAAAACCTATTAGAACATACATTAGGAATCCTAAAGAACAAGAAAAAAAGAGGAATTACCTCAACCTTTTTTAAAGAATAATGTATAACGAGTTTCTACTGTCAACACATCAACAGTACATGAAGAAACTTTTGAGAACAATATGGAATATGTGGGCAATGACATGCCTTCACTTTTCCCTGAAGAAGATGTTGTTGTCACAACTTTGGTTGGAATGCATTGAAATGTAAATGCAGGTCCATGGGAGGAATTTGTGAACAATGATATGGATTGTTCACCCACTAGTGATGAAGACCTAATTCATGCCAAATATTCTTTTGATGGTAGATTTGTTTTCTCTCTATTTGATAAATTGGAGCATTTTAAAGAACAATCTACCTTTTGGGAGGATTCCTTCACATCTAGCTATGAATTGTGCAGAACTAAGGATGTCCAAATTCTTGATTTTGTACGTCGTGTTACAGGTTTACATAAAAAAAAATGTGGAAACTGAAAAAATAATTGGCCAAAAGGATAAAATTATTGAGGATCAATCTTTTGAATTTAGCGTAATTCTAGACGGATCGATTTCTGAACTTGACATACTCAAAGACATGTTTCAGAGTCAAAATAAAAAATATGAATAAAATATAGGGAGACTTGAAAATGATCTGAAAAATGGGCTTGAAGTTTTGAACATGCCACCACTGAAGACTCTAGTTGGTAAGGAAACAAAAATTCAACAAGAATTGAAGCATAAAGAAACACTTATTACTATTTTTAAGGATGAGTTTGAAAATAAAATCATAGAAATGGCCATTAAACATAAAAATGAGACTGTAGAATATGAAAGAAGATTGGGAAAATTGAATAAAACAATTAAAAAGAAAAATGAGTTGCTGAAAAACTAAGATAATTGAAAGGATTTCAACAACACTTAAGACTAAACAAGATGGAAGAGGAAAATAATCAATAGTCAAGGGTAAAAAGGTTTGAAGACAAAAATAATAAACAGTAAAGGGTAAAAAGATTGGCACACTAAAAGAGTCCAAAGTCAAGGGTAGAGAGAACTACACACCCAAACATTTTGTTGGTAAAAAACTTGGTGATGTAACAATGGAGAACTTACTCCAGTTTGAGAAGTCCTTGCAACAACGAGAGAAGACCTTGAATGAAGTTGCTGCAACAATCCAGGTTGTAGAGTTTACATTTGGCTCATCAGATCCAACATTGAAGAAGAAGATAGAGGAGGAGGCCGAAATTAGAGACCTCAATCAAAAAATATTGGAGAAGAGAAAAGCACTACATTTGGGATGTGATAATGAGATACAAAATATGAAATCACAAATACCTATGGTAGAAGCAATTTTGTATACTCCATCTGATACAGATTTCAGGGAACAAGAGCTCGAGAAGGAGGTACAATTAGTCAGGTGAAAATTAATTGTAGTTGAATCTGAGATGAGGTGGATGAATGATGACCTTAAAAGAAAGGAGGATGAGCACTCAAAGAAGTATAAGAATAATTTAGAGATGTTGAAGAAATGCCTAGAAGAAAAATATAGATTGCAAATAAAAGTGATAAATCTTGCAAACAAAGTGAAAGATCAAGACAAACAACTACAACATATGGATGATGAAGCTTCTATAGAACTGGAGGGTTCTAGAAAAGGCAAGAGAAGCTATAGCGAATTTTTTTATTCTAAAAAGGAGTTGCAAAAACCTCCCAAATGGCCTAGAGTTCTAGAATAATATGGTGTCCATATGATGTCTATCTACATACTAATATTGTTGTAATATAAATTGTACTTATTTATCGACAATGCATATATTTTTATATAGTTAATGTGATTCTAATGTGTAATACAAGTGTAATGTGTAATCCATATGTGCATTTTTCCTATATCCATGAGAGTTTAAATTGCAACCCATACTGAAAATTCTATATGAAACTACAAATGATAAAATATATTCTCTGTAACTTCTTGGTGGTTGGTTTTAGTGTCCGTTAGTTGGTTTTAAGCACATAGTCGCAAGTGAACATAAGTTGCATTGCAGTGTGAATCCAGAACAAACAATTTGCATTAGGCATGCAGAAGCTTCCAAGTTAAACATTTAATTATTTGGAAACCAATTGAAACAAAATTACATTGAATTGACAGATCATCATCTCCAGTGCAATACATAACTAAGTGGCTAGTTATTTTTAGCATTGTTAAAATTTGAAACTGCAACATTTTATTAAACTTTTTTTAATGAAGTATGTAATTAATTTAATCTTTTCAATTAAAGTAAATATTTTAGATGTTCAACATTGAAGGGCCTGATGAATATATTCCCTTAATCAGTTATTCTTAAATTTTTGGTATCTTTGATATTACTTGTAGACGTAGGAGGTGCACACCCTATTTGGAAGATTGGGCTACTTTGTTATATATTGATCTTTGTATCTACTTGTCCAAGTAGGAAAACTTTACATTAGAGGAAATTTGAGGTCTAAAATGGGCATCCTAAGGAAAATAATAAAATAATGGTTAAAATAATAAAATAATAGTTATTAATTTTGGAGTAAGAATGAAAAAAACTACTTTTTTTGTTCGTATTTTTGACATATCTCCCTATGGTTTTACTCAAATTCCGAGTGGGAGAGCTCATTGGATGTGGAATTTAATTCCACATCCAACGAGTACCCACATTGCATACTTTTGATGGACCCTGCTACCCCAAAACTAAGAAATACTTGAAAAAATATGATGGTGATGTCATCATCATGTTTTTTTAGGTATTTCTTATTGTTGGGATAGAGGGTCCATCAAACGTATGCAGTGTGGGTACTCGTTGGATGTGGAATTAAATTCCACATCCAACGAGCTCTCTCGCTGGAAATTTGTGTGAAAACATAGGGAGATATGTCGAAAATACGAACAAAAAAGTAGTTTTCTTTTATGACAACTATGCCAATTCAACCATTATGGTTTACTCATTTTATTTAAATTCTATTAGTTCCTGAATTCCAACTCGCAAAATTTATTGTTGGAACGTTTTCTTATAAGGCCCATTTTAGACCCCAAATTTCCTCTAATGTATATGGGCACATAGTAAGTATTGTCCCATAATAAATTATACTTTACTAGACTTATAAAAGTTTAGAACTCTTTATGACTATAATGTGGAACCAAATGGATGTATTTGTAATGTTCTCTTTGATTCACAATTGAATATCAAGGAACAATTATTTTTCCTATGAAAACAAAAAAAATTCCCTTTAAAATGGGATTAAAACTATCCCTTGAAATTTGATCACGGTTGCAAGTTATGAAAAATTAACACTTGGTCTACTTGACATTAACAAATACCCTTGCCACAGAATTGGTTGATCCTTGAGCTCACCCTTAGTCTTCCCGACATTTTTTACTTTCTCTGTATGAAAAATATTCATGTTCAGTTTTCCTCATATCAAAATATTTCCCAACTATTTAAATTTTACAAATTATAATCATCAAAAGTACATGGAAACTACTCCATGTGTGTAAAAGGGGGGTCTAGGTGTCAATAACGTCTAACAGTGATACAAATGGAGACTGAATCTAATTTGATGAATCAATAGTTCCCACTACCACCTTTAGGCCATCACAGTCTAGATATACTATAGCCTTTGGAGTCTTGGGGGAGCGACGTGATTTTTCAGTACGTTAAAGTGACCTTCACATCCTCCAAGAGATGAGGGAATAATTCACAAATCCCATTAATTCCAATATATATACACTACATCATGATAATCTCGAATTCAGAATAACATTTCTTAAAATTTAGTCAATAAATAGGGTCTACTGCTAAGGAAAATCTCATTTAGACCTCATTTCTATTTCTTTATGTGCATAAAAAATCGACCCATGAGCGTCACTATTTCCCCTATCATGGCTGCCAAAGAAAGAATTCCCAAAATGGTGATATCAAATGCCGAAATGGGAGGATTTGGGAATAAAAGTTCGGATTTCTACTGCCGATGCAGGGGCTTCATAGTTCCCTCATCTGTGTGACAGAACCTTTACCTCATCGCTTTGGCCCTTTAGTTTCTAGAGTGATGTGGGATTGGTGGATGAGCACATGCCAATTCCAATCCAAAGAAACAACTAAGTGGACTGCATCCCATTCTAGCACCAACTTGAGATATGCGAAGAGATGCAAAATCTATCTGTAGCTAAACAAATAATTTAATGTTGTTACTCTGTGGTTTCCAATATCGCCTTAAATGGAGGAATAATTAGTTCCAACGATCGGAAATGGCTGAGTAGAAACTATCCATTATATGTTGTGCGGATAGTCTTTTCCTCAAAAGAACATAACCGGGGTACCAAGAGATGGGCTCGAACAAGGAGTTGGATCACTGGTACTATTGAGTAGAACTGTTTAGGTTGGAAAAAAGAAGACAATGAAGGATGCAGTGGGCAGGGTTACAAAACTATCTGATAGACACGGGTGAGGATGATGAAACTGGTGGGAGAAATCATCTTTTCATTTCCTTGCTTACTGATTATTAGCCCTACTTGGGGCTTATCAAACATTTTGACTTGTAATTGGTGCTTCATAGTTTAGAATATAAAGGAATGAGAAATTTCACGTTTATTAATTTCATCTCTTGTTTGCTAACTTGCTTGTATTATGAAAATATCGATGATTGAGGCATTTTTTGTTGATTTTTAGCTTTTCCAATATTCTCATTGTGTATAACACACTCATGTCTAATTTTTTTACAATGAAAAATCAGTTCCTTGATATTCAATAATGAATCAAAGAGAACTCTGCTAATAGGTCAACATTTCAGTTTTCAGCAAATTATGGAAACTAAACAGGAAAAAAGTATAACAACACTTAAACAAATAAAATATGGACAAATGTTTTTCAACTTTAAAAAATGAGCATAATGCAGACTTATCAAACAACAAAATGGGTATAACTAAATAGTAATATAAAGTAATATCAAACTGATTAAGAACGATAATCCTCCACTTACTTATGAACTCAAGCTAATTCATTCACTGCAAGGGAATGTGTCCTTTCATGCACTCATTCGATTATGTTCCTTGGATTTCATTCCATAAATTGCATCACTTGTAGTGTTGAAACTCTAGTGAAAAGTTATAGGTTGATTATAGTCACATTCAGAATTCATCCAATATGAGTTCAATACTATTTTTTTGGTTTGTTGATCCTTATCATGCCCTCAATTGGTTTTCTTAAACTGTCATATGGTTTGTTTGGATTGTCAATGGGGTGCCTTCAAATATGATTAGACTCTTTAACTAACTTCATATTTTCTTCATTAATTAATCCTCGCGACCAAACTTGACATCTCGGATATGAAATATGGAATGGCATAATTACACATTTCTAAGCCTAATTATCCATGAATCAACTCTTTCAAATTGGATGCATAGCTATTCTTTATACTTGTTATCTATTTCAAAAAATGCATGCCATTGGAAAATTATGGATGCTTAGAGAAATCAAAATGGAAAAATTTCAAGGCACAAATTGAAAATGTTAAAATTAATAAAGGTGACGAATGAGAAAACATACACTCTCCTATTTTAGTCACTAAATTTGAGCTTGTAATGAAGTTTGAGATTGCATTTTAGTAGAGCAAGGACATTTTTTCTAGCTTCACTTAAATGCACACCCAACCTGCATTATAAAGACAAAATGAATGATTCAAACTACAGAGTGTCTATTCAGTTATTAAAAATCTAACTAAAGTTTCATAGTTTTAATTTTAGACATAAAAACTACAGTTTTAATGATACAAACTGTCGAGTGTTAGGATCTAACTTTCACCTAAACACTGACTGGTGGTAGGTTTCTTAAGGGTCAGAGGAAAGATAAATGTAATTATGCAGAGACTTGAGATAAATAAGATTTGACGGTCGAATTCTTCAAATAATTAAAGAGGAATATATGTAAGACATCAAACTACTATGAGTTGAGCATCAAATGATGTATTCTACACATGTAACCATTTGATAAAGCATTTACAGATAATTGAATTGCAGCATTAAACGATGAATTCCAAAGATTATCTAACAAATTCTAGATGAACTGAATGACAAGAAAATATTGAAGTGGAAATGATCATACACAGGAAAACTAACTGCATAACAACATTGACATGAATCTCTATATTAAAGAAACATGTAATTCTGCACTTTTTATTACATGAAATGTGAAGTCCCAATCTACAACAAAAAGTAGTCTCCTATTTCTCCATACAACCAACAACAACCTTTTGTCTTCGNTGCGTGCGTGCGTGCGTGCGTGTGTGTGTGTGTGTGTGTGTGTGTGTGTGTGTGTGTGTGTGTGTGTGTGTGTGTGTGTGTTCAACAAAATTTCAAAAGGAATGAAGAACTTAATCCCACATTTGTAGGCACGTATCCCAGAATAAGCTGTTAAATTTTCTAAAAAAATTTTAACTTTCTAAATATAAATATCTAGAAAATTCAAAGATTAATCTTCAGATTCTCATGATAATAAAAAATTTCTTCAAGCCTAGGAAGTCTCGCCACTTGTCCTTCCTTTTTTGAAATAAGTAGAACTGGAGGTTCTGCGGTGATTATAATATCCTTGATAACTACATCATCTAGGTCAACAGGGATCTGAATGATCTTCATCTTCTTCTTCTTTCTCTACGAAGGTTTAATGTAAATAAACCAACATCTAAGATCTTTTTCTATATTGTCATCAGGATCATCAACATTGAAAGGTTGTTCAAATACATCTTGATATTCTAGAGACTGCATCTATTTGTCTTCATAAAACTCAACCCTAGGCCTTTAACTCTTTTGAATTTCTTTCTTCTTGAAAACTGATCATCATATCTTTTGCAATATCATGTCAAATCTAATAATTCAATTATTAGGTGACAATCTATATTTGGTCCTCCCAACTCTCTTAATCTCCTTCCACTCATGATCTAATGGAATCTCCATATCAATCATTTCCTTAGTGAGGACATCAAACTCAATTAAAGGACCATGAGTGACTGAAGGAATATTTGCTTTAATTCTTCTGAACAGAAGGACTAATTCAAAGTCATCAAAGATTTTGTTCACGATTATTTCTCCTTTTAATCCTTTCTGTAAATTATCAAATTTATAGTGATCCATCCTGATTTAAGACACCAAATAGAAATAGAAATCCATAAATAATGCACAAACAAGGTCGAGGATGCATTTTTTAAAGAACTTTATATTTTTTGGACACTGTTGAAAATAGGGAATACTTTTGTATATTTTTCACTTCAATAAATTTTGGTTCTCATACCAAATACATGTAGGTGCAGGGAGGTGAAGAATGAAGAAATACACCTTCTAAAGAAAGCTTGAATATCTTTGGGGTTTTTAATGAAATATGTAACTTAAATATATTCCTCAAACTGTTAAATCTATTACATATCTTCTTTCAAAAAAATCTTGCTACAACTACTATGTTTTAGCAAATTCCTGTTACAACTCCTCCTTTTTAGAAAACCTTACAGTTGTAAGGAATTTGATTCTAGAAAGTTATACTATGTTTCCTATAAGTGCAGATCCTCATGGGGCATGTTTTGATGATTATAGAAGGCCATAATAAGAGTTTTTTTGGACAGTTTGTAGATAGTATAGAATCATCTTCATGATAACCCACAGGCTAGGAAATGTATATTATCGTTTGAAACTTTCACATTTCATATATAAATAAAATTTTATTTGAAAAGAAAAACCAATTATAACTGAACAATAATATACCACAAATAATTGAATGCAACAAATACATAATTCATATGTATTAAATAGTATAATTGACCATATAGATTACACCAAACAGTATAAAAATTTATTAATGAAATGTAAAATGTTTACAACTCCAAATGGGGTACACTAGTCCTCATCCCTAATCTATAACAACCATTGGCGTGAATCCCATGAAAAGTGTACTTGTACATGAGGCTGTAGGCTATTATACAAATACCGAAATCTAAAATTTGGTCCCACTCCCCATTTACCAACAAGTTGATTCTGATCACTTGATCCTGAACTTGGCTAATATCTATCAAGAAAGGCTGGCCATGTATAGAAAAATTCCTCCTTAATATTCTCATAGCCTTCTATGATGAACTCTAGTGAATTATTCTTCTTTACAATCCCAGGAGGTATAGAATGCATTGTAATTAATTCAAAAGTAACCATGAAAATTTCATGTGAACAAGGAATTTCCACCTAAGATTCATTGTGTATAATGTTTTGAGACCATATGTGATTGAAACATTTGTAGGAAATAAGATGAATATTGTGATGATGCACTCAATTGGGCTGCAATACTCCAAGATATGATGTCAATGCATTTTGTGTTGCCTATTCTATAGAGGTAGCTAATCTAACAATCACAACTTCACTGTCACCTTTTGTTGTGAGAAGTTTAAAAGTGGTGTTCTTATCATCATCCGTAACAACAAAGTGACAAAAAACAAAATTCTCCTTTTCAAGTGCTCCTACCCCACATTTTAATAGAGATCACAGTAAATAAAACATCAACAATTCCTACAACACAACAAAATATAACATTAGATACTAAGAATAAATATTTCATTAACGAGTTGAAAAATAAATATTTCATTAACGAGTTGAAAAATAAATATTAAAAGATAGATATGTATACTCACCATCGATGATTTCAGTTGGTATCAATAGACCTTGTTTTGTATAGAACACCTCATGTGGATGTAAATTCACACTTTCAAGAAAATAGTGGCCTCTACAAAAAAAATCTACATGATTTTAAAATATTCTTACAAAACAAAATGTTCCACCAGTGGAAATATCTACTAAACAATCCAACACTTCTACAGGATATGGAATTTTAAATGACTCATCTTAATAAAATCCAGGCAATTTGTCATAATAAATACGGACATACATGCCCTCATTTATGGTAAAATCAAATGGATTTGTGTTGCGCACCAATAACCCATCCATTTGAATGAATTTATTTCTACCAATCTTCACAAAACAACCATTTTGAGTCAATAAGGGAGTCACATCTAAAGAAGATCCCATATAAAACCCTCGCTTGATGATTGCATTGGAATGCTTTTATCATTTTCATCTCATCCACTTGAAGATAATTGTGATTTTATTTCACAAAGTGAAGGATGGTGTAGCATAAACTTTCCACTTTCATTTGCATACACCATTTGAACATGCATAACATCTCCCATTGAATGTGTCCATGTGTCATTGGCACCAACAGTGTAAAGAATTGGATCATCTCCACAAGGATCCAAGCGTGTTGAATCTAGGTTTCTTGTATGTAACTCATCTATAAATTTGTAGATAATGATTTATTCTAAACCATGATATCCTTTAAGAAGAGCAATTATATCAAAATTTGGTTCCTTTCCCTTAACAGACTGTATATTTGAGCGACCTCGAAGTCGATAAGTTATTTCCCTATGGTTAGGTTGTATCTGATCATCATCATCATGATTCCAACAATTATTTTTTGTAATTCTATATAATTTCCATGAATATCATCATTGTGTAGACAATTGTTGCTTAATTTTTCGTGTCTTTTCTCATTCAACATCCTCTTCATCAAGTATTCTAAAATATTCTTCCACAACCTCTGGCGGCAATGACGTTCACTCTTTACGTGGCAATGGATCAGGGTCTTTGTTGAACATGTTAAAATTTATAAAAAAATATAAATATACAAACATTTAAGGAAACCCAGATGGCCTACATAGATTACACATGCGATCTCTTAAATGGAAAGCAAGACTGAAAAACAGAGTATTTATGTAAGCATAATGTAAATACAACATAAATACTAACCTTTGTTAAGAACCTTTGATTTCTTTTCTCCTTCCAACCAAGGTTTCAGATTTGCATCCAGATGGTCTGAACAGATTTTTCCATAAAAAAATTAAGGAAAAAATTGATTACTTTGCATATACATATACAATATCTAATATATAACTTTATAGCCTTCTTTTCAACAAAAATTGCACAACAAAATTAGAAAATCAATTTAAAAGGTCTTCAAAAGAGGCCTGGAATTTCAATTCACCTTTGCACATCAAAAGTGTTTGTTTTGCTCGATGTAATTTTGTGTGTTATTAGTTAATATAAGGCTTCACTCTCTAATATTTACATTCCTCTGTTAGAATTAGATTTGAAACAAAATAAGTTTATGAAATTATATAACCTAGGGCACAAAAAAGTGAATATTATTCTTACCTGTTGATTTGATTTGGTCATACACCTGGTTGTTGTCAGGTTCATTGAATTCGTTCATCTATGATGGATTCAGTAAACATTCAGATCATGAACTTCCCTCTCAACTAGAGGTGCTTCGCAGGAAGCCTCTCCTTGAATATTTTGTGCAAAATCGGAAAATACGAAAAACAGAAGGGAGTTTTCCATTATTACCTGCTTTCAAAGATTTGAAAATCTTCAGCTAACCCAACATCAAACCGCATGACAAACTCCACATTGGTTGATGTGAAACCGAAAAAAAAATAGATGAAATAGGCCTTTAACTAATTACATGATTAGTGATGCTAATTAAATCTTATTACATTTTTTAATTCATTTCTTATTTAGGATATATTTCGGGGTTGATAATTTATTATGGCCCTATTATGAGATGCATGTGAGAGATGAGTTTGAAATACAAAGGACATAACCCACTTGGGCGAATTTTGTCGATTATGTTAAGGAGGAATTCTACATTGTCAAAACCTATGATGACCGGTACATTATGTGGACAACTTTGCACCAGTATAAAGACTAGACAATGCTAGACTTTACCAATATATTGCATACCTTGTGCTTAATACTGGGTATTAGATATTTTGAATGACACTTGGTGTTAAAGTAGTGTAGTGACCTAGACAGGTACATTAAGACAGAGATGGATTTATTGCACATATCCTCCTATAAATTATAATAGAATAATATAATAAATTAATAAACGTAATATAAAAAATTATAATATTATATAAATTTAATTTAATAATAATAATAATAATAATAATAATTTGTATAAATTTAAGGCCACATCTTCTCTTGATTGGCCTACAATTTAAAGTTTTTCCTCAATAATCCTCAGTGAATTGTCAAAGGATTGAACAAATCTCGACAACATTTCTGCTTGCGAGTGCACGCTTGATGTTTTGATTCTCACAGGATTTGATTTTTGGTTTTGTTTCAAATATATGAATAAATTAATTATAAATATTTTTTCCCAGGTTTTCATACATGAAATTGAAAAAAATGTGAATCAAAATTTGAAAGTGAAACTAAATTTTTTTAAATGAATCTAAACTACAAACATGAAAAAATTTCCAAATTTCATTTTACAAATTTTTAAATTGATAAAGAAATCATTTTATGCAAAACAAAATGATGGACAAGAGTTTCAATGCCTATCTTGTAGATGGGATGTCATGGTAGTAGTTGATGGGTCATTGGTGTATTTCCCCTGATTGTGAGTCCTTCGAACTCTTCTTCTCAGTCAAGGGTTTTAGCAACATTCCCATATGAAATAGGTCACACATGGCTTGTTACTTAAACTTTATATGGTTTTAAAATATCGATTGATCTTCTAAGTTCGATCGAGTCACTAACCTTGATCGATGTACTTTATCAAAATCATATAATCCTCACGTTATTTGAATTTGGAACTTACTGTGAAGCACCTCAATCAAGATTTATATTTCGATCGAGCTTTATCTCTTCATGGCTGGGAATAGGAAGGAACATTCCTATTTTTTTTCTAAATATTTAAAATTCTGCACAAGGGCTTGATCAAGGGTTTACTTAACCCTTGATCAAGGGTTTAATAATCCCTCGATCAATCATATGTATAAACTTGATTAAGCGCTTTATTAAACCGTCAATCAAATTTCAAAGTTTAATCAAGGGCTTAGAAAAAGCTTAATCAAGTTTTACCCATCTTCATGGGAACACCCTATTACAAAATGAATGCAAGAGATGAGTCTAAAATATACAAGACATAACCCACTTGGGTGGATTTTGTTAATGGTGTTAATGAGGAATTATACCTTGTCAAAAACTATGGTTACCAATACACTAGGTGGACAACTTTCCACCAAGATAAGGACTAGACAATGCTATAGTTTACCAACATATTCCATACCTTGCGCTTAAAACTGGGTATAGAGACTCTGAATGACAGTTGGTGTTAAGGTAGTGCAGTGGCCTACATAGGTACATTCAGACATAAATGTATTTCCTGGACACATCCTCACTGGGAGCCGCTTAAAGGTACGTTGCCAATAGGGATAATTTTAGGGGTGAAATTTAGCCCATGGGCTATTTTTAGGGGGTTTTCTAGAAAAAAAGATTCACAATTTTGTAATTTTTGAAGCCTCATTTCACCCAATTTTGATGGGGTAAACGTTTTTCACCCTAAAAATCCCCAAATTATTATAGAAACGATATTAAATCCTTGGAAATTAAAAATAGTTTTTGAAAAATATAGCCAAACATTTTATAGTTAGTGTTTTAAGAATTGGTAATATTCACCAACATTTATACACTTTTAAATAAGTATGGTTCCTTAAAATCATCCCTGGAACTTGCCAAGATCAAAAAAAAAATTATGCCAAAAAATAAGTGAGAGATTGGGTTTGCAAATCAACAATAGAAAAAGATTGGAAAAGGTGATCCATATTCAGAAAGCAAAGGACGTAGGAAGGGTTGAAAAAATCTTGACAACTAGCCCAAGCCACAGGAAAATAAGGGTAATGGGAAATCCAAGAAGAACATTAAAAATTGGTGTGAGTTTCATAAAATCTACTGGCATAACATTGATGAATTCTGCTCAAAACAATCAATGTTGGATGAGATGAAATAATCAAATCCAGAATCTATCTCAACTTCTGATTTAGAGCGAGAAAGGGGAAAGTATATTACTAATGTGGAACCCAATGTTTCATCACAACTAAAAATATCAAACTAGAAGAGTCAAAGGATACAGAGGAATGGGAGAACCTCTTCGATTCACAACTATGGGTGTACAAAAATATGATACATTTCATTGTTGATAGCGTTAGCCATAATAACCTCATATTGATCATTGTCATCAAAATATTGAAGGTTTTTTATGGTTCCAAACCCCAAACATACGCCATCAGTTGGTTGGTCCAAGGATGAGACATCTATGTCAGTCAACAATGTTTCCTTTCCTACAACAACAAGCCCTTCAAAGATGAGGTAATGTGTGATGTTTCCCTACTTGAAGTTTGTGGTGTTCTTTTAGGACAACCATATATGTGGAAATATCATGTGTGTATGAATATAAGCTTCATAGTTTCGTTATTACTTTGGAAAAGAAACTCTATAGGATACAAGAGCCAATTCCAACTATTGCAATGTCCCTCCTCACAACTAAGCAGTGTAGGAAGGTAATCTCCTAGATATGGAAATCCATCCTCTTCATGATTCATTCTAAAAGTGAACGAAATATCACAACAACATCCACCACCTCTACATAATGAAAATAGGTGGAATGGATTATGGAAACATATAAATATATCTTCACCACACCTACTGGGGTGCTAGTACATTACAAGGTCAAGCATTCCATTGATTTGACACCTGAGGCACCTTTACCTGATGAACCAATATACATGAGTTACCTCATGGAAAATGAAGAAAATTTCATATTCAATAATTAATCTAGAAAGGGCATATTCATCCCTACTCCTCACCTTGTGGTAGTCCAATTATGTTTGTACAGAAGAAATATGAGACATGGAGACTCTGTATTGATTACCGAGCTATAAACAAAATAATAATCGAAAATTGATATCATATTCCCTGGACTGATGAGCTTCTATACCAGATCAAGGGTGACAAATATTTTAACAATATTGATCTAAATTTTTGTTATCATTAGGTGCAAATTGAGAAGACCTATGTCTAGATGACTGCCTTCAAATCTTGAGAAGGCCTTTTTGAGTAGTTGATCATGCCTTTCAGATTGATTAATGCTCTAGAAACCTTAATGAGGATTATAGGTGATATTCTTTGTTCATTCACCATTTGTTTTCTAGTAGTATATCTATATGATATCCTCATCTATAGAAGAACATGGGGAGAACATTTGCAACATATCCACAAGGTACTAAACACCTCACAATAACACAAGTTATACACAAATCTAGAGAAGTGCTCATTTGGCATGGAGAGGGTTTAGTATCTTGGATACATTGTGGATGAAAATGGTGTGTATGTGGATTCGGCCAAGATCCAATCCATTCATGATTGGTCGACCTTGACAATTCTCACAGAACTTTGTAGCTTCCTAGGCCTTGCCAACTTTTATCGTAGATTTGTGTTGGAATTCTCTAATATTACTTGGTCCTTTATCCAGGTGACCAAAGGGTTATCTAAGGCCATCTTTTTTCGTTCCAAGCCACAATAGAAATCATTTGAGGAGATGGAGCAATTCTTATGTTTGGCACTCATATTTATCTTACCATATCCACAACATCCCTTTGATATTGAAACATATGCTTCGGATTATGTTCTTGGTGTAGTCCTAACTTAGCATGGCCATCTAGTGGAATATCACGATGATATGCTTTCATATATAGTCCACAGGTACCAAACCTATTATAAGGAAATTTATTCCATTGTCTAAGCATGTCACCAATGGAAGGATTACATCCTAAGAAAAGAGATGATCATTTAAATTGATCAAAATCCCTTGTAGTTCATGCAAATTACACTAGGAAATATATAGAATGATCACCACAAAAATTTGTCTACTTACCTGCAACAAATCCACCTGAACATTAAATATAAGAAAGGCAAGACCAATCAAGTCATTTATTTCCTTAGTGGGCCTCCAATAGCATCACTAATGACAATGCTCACCTCTTGTGGCCACAAGACCTCTAGGTGTCCTCAATTATAACAGTGATCCCAAATTTTATACTATATATTAAGAACTATGCGTAGAAACACCAATGGCCACAAACATTCATCTCCCAGAAGGATAGTTATGCCACCTAGGCCATCTTTGTGCTCCTTAAAGAGAGCATGTGAAGCTGATTTGGGAAGCGCATTATAGTCAGGTGATAGGGAACTTTGGAACCAAATATACAGTTGTGAAATTGGAGAAGTGTTTTATTGGCCCAAGCTCTTCCTATATGTCGACCGATATATCAAATCCTGCACTGCCTACACCATTGAAAAACCTTCCATCAAGAAATAGGAGTTGTACACCCCTCTTCCTTCTCCCAATGGGCCATGGGAATCCATCTCCATGGATTATAAGTCAGGAATACATTAAACAAAGCATGGTAATGATTGTGTGTTTGTGTTCATGGATCGCTTCTCTAAGATGGAAATCCTAATAACTTGCAAGAAGAGCATCTCCGTCAAAGCCACTACTAAGCTCTTATTCGACCATGTTTGGGTTCATTTTGGGCTGCCACATACTATCATTTCATTTCAGGACAATAGGTTCCTTATCACCTTCTATTCCATCCTACGGTCATTGATAGATACCAAACTCACCAAATCGACTTCCTTCCACCCCCAAACCGATGGAAACATAGAGTCAGTCAACCAGATGATTGTTCATATTTTGAGAATGTAAAATTATAAACATACATGCACATGGGATGAGATCCTTCCTTATGTTTACAATAGCTATAATAGATCCCTTCATAGCTCTACCGGCCACATCCCTTTTCAAGTATGCATGAAGTTCCAACCACTCACCCCAATTAATGTAGATCTACCCATTGCATCCACATGGGATGAATATGCCCATGGATAGACTAATGTTGATAAGGCCACCATATTTTTTGAACAAATCCAACACATTTTACAATAGGTCCATGAAATTTTGGAAAAATCCAATACTAGGTACACACAACGACATGACCAATATCGAGTTCCACACAAGTTCTAGGTGGGTGATAAAATTTCGTTTCACTTACCGAAAGAGAGGCTCACCAATCTCTATCACAAGCTTCATCCACATCAATATGCGTTGTACACCATCACCAAGCAATACGGTGATAATACCTTTGAATTAAGCATCTCTCCATTCCTTAGCATGTACATAGTGTTTATATGTAGCTCCTTTGCCCATATTTTCCACCATTGTTAGACACAACAGAGGTGGCATAGAATTTTACATATACATAACTTAACCCTGAATGCATGTAACATGAAACCACTAATATGATCTTCGATACACAAGTTAAGGGCACTTGTTATTAGAATATCCAACTATATCGGTTTGTCAAAGTAGGGAAGCTACTCCACCAAGGAAAGTGGCTCACTAGGAGTTAAGTTCAGCAGAAGTTTCCCCATTTAATGGGTGCAATGAATGCAATTGAGAAAATTGTTTTTTAATGGGGGAGGACTGATCCAAATGGATATAGGTGGCCTCCCACCAATTCCACTGGCTCAAAATATTTTTCATTTTGGAAATTTTCTAGTAGTTTTCTACATTTTTTCGAGCTTGAACTTTTAGGGCTATTTTAAGGCCCTAAATGTTGCTTTTTGGGTTCATAATTGTTGAAATAATGTAACTTTGAAGAATATTCTACTTGTACTTTATATTATTATTCTTCCTCCTTTGGGAGATGTCACTAGTGTAAAAGGTTATGTAAAAGTCATGAGGTAAACCCTTCATTGTAAGTCGGGTCAATAGTACCTAGAAAATATTAATATAGTTATTATAATGAGTTCTTCTAGGTAGGTCAGCTTTGTTAATTTGATAGGTCGCACCAGTTAGCGTAAAATGTCAATTATTAAATTAGTATAAATAGGGAGGCACCCTCCCACATTTATACACACTCGCTCACTCATGTATTGCGCACGAGAGAGAAATAAGGAAGGACAGAGAAGGAGGAGGACATGTAGTGTTTTGGTTATTATGTTTAGGGTTTTCTCTCTCTCTCTCTCTCTTATGAGACCTTGTCCTTTAGTCATTGAATTCTAGTAATCTATATTGAGGAAATTTTGCCATGTTTTTCCCTTTTGGGTTTCCCAAGGTAAATTGTTGTGTACCTTGTGATTGTGTTTATTTCAGTGATCATATTTATTTTGCTATTGTGAAAATGTATTAAATTATTATCAAGTTAGGAATTGAGCTATAACATCATATAAAACTTAACATGGTATCAAAGCTATCCTAAAAAGATCAACTTTCACTAGGTAAATTTCTCTCTCCTCCCGACAAGAAAATTAGGGGTTTATACTAAAGATAAATTTTTGAGTGCAAGTGACATAGGGAAGTGCGCCCCCCCTAGGCACATCTTTTGGCATCAATATTGAATCTCTTTAGAGGTAATATCCTCTAGAAATTCAAGTACTATTTTGTCTTGGAACTAGAAGACCAGAAGTCCATAACCAGAACTAGAAACTGCAGTCCAAAATTTTGCAAGTATAGTATCAAGGGTTAGAATTTGGATTCTTCATAAAATGACTGTACAAACATAATTTCCTCATTTAACCGCATAATTTGGTAAGTACAGTTTTCATTTATAATAAATTTCATTTTTTTTGTCATTTTCTATTCTCCGAGACAAGATGTCTCCAAGCACTAAGCTTGATGACAAATTTAAAGGAATGGAAAATTTTCATGCTTGGAAATACAAAATAAGACTCATTCTAGAAGATAATGATCTTGCAAAGTTTATGAAGGAATTTGTGATGGAGCTTGAAGAAGATGAAGCAAAGTAAAAGTACAAGAAATATATGATTAGATCCAAGAGGATCATAGCAGATTCTATCAGGGATCACTTGATTCCTCGAGTTTCCTCCAAGGATACACCTAAGGAGATGTTTGATTCCCTATCAAGAATGTATGAAGGTAAAAAAATAAACCGAAAGATGAATTTGACTACCTAAATCAAAATTACAAAGATGAGAAAGGGTGAATCTATCCAAGAATACTTCATAAGGGTTTCTCAATTCAAAGAACAACTAGAAGCAATTGAAGACAAGATTGATGAATATGAAGTAGTTGTTGATGTATTTGTAACTTTGGAATGTATTCACTTGTATATCTTATGATGTATTTCATTGTACCCTGATGTTCCTATAGGGAGAGTCATCAATGTAATAAAGTCATGTAAAGTCATAGAGGTTAACCCACTGTTTTAAGTCGGGGCAGTAATCCCCATAGTTTATGGGTACTAGGGTTATTAGACTCTGCTAGTGAGGTCGGACCTGGTAAGTAATTGTCAAGTGGAAAACTAGTATAAATAGAGAGTGAGACTCTCTATTTGCAACACACACTCACTCAACTGTAGTGCATGAGTGAGAGAAGAGGAGCTCGCACAAATGAGAGAGAGAACAACTGTCGTAGATCATCTTTGTGTTTTTGTGTTTTACTTTTTCTATTGGTGCTCATTCTATCTCTGAGGATGTTGCGGGGTTTTCTCCTTTATGATTTCCCCAAGGAAAAATCTTTGTGTCTCTTGTCTCTTGTGATTATTGTTTTGCATGTTATTCTCTCAGATAAGATACTAGATCATATTAATTAAATAATAAAATTCTAACATGGTATTAGAGCTAACCTGAGAAGAAGACACTATGCAGATGCAGAATCTAGGGATTCTTACTTTTTGGGTCTCTCTCCACAGATCATTAGCAAAAGGAGGCTAGGTTGACTCTCCATTGAAGGGGGCATCTTTTTGTCAAAGCAGAATCTAATTCTAAGCATTTTCAGTTTTTGATCTACCACTACAATGGGAAATTAAGGCTTTTCACAGAAGTGGAATTTTGTAGTGAGCCTAGAATAGGACTTCTATCCTCATCAAAAACTAAGTTTAGAGACCAATATCAAAGTTTTTGGTTGGGTATAACTCTGGGAAATTCAAACCCTAATTTTCCCATGAACCAGAAAACCAGCACTGTAGAAGATCAGATCCAGATCTAGTTCGGACATCTCAAATTGGTAATATTTAACTCTTTTGTATTTTGATTTGAGGTTCTTGGTTAATATGTCTCATCACACCAAGCTTGATGAAAAGATTGAGGGAGCTAAAAACTTCTGAGCATGGAAGTATAGTATCTTATTGGTTGTTGAAGAAAATGAATTGGACACCTACATAAGTGGAGAGGTTCCAGTTCCAGAGGGAGATGAGGCTAAGGCCTTACATAAGAATAACTTGGTTAAGGCCAAGAGAATTATTTTTTNACCTTATACCACAAGTGTCTTCCCTAAAGACACCTAAAGAGATGTTTGATTCCTTGACCAAGCTATTTGAAGGGAAGAACATAAATCGAAAGATGACTTTGAGAAATCAATTGAAGAATGTGAAGATCCAGAATGCAGAAACCATATAGTCATACTTTACAAGGGTCTCTCAAATCAAAGAAAAACTTGAAGCAGTGGATGAAGAAGTAAAGAATGCAGAAATTGTGATGACCACCTTGAATGGTCTCCCTAGGTCACAAGACTCCCTCGTTCAAGGGATTTGTGCTAGAAGAAAGCTAATCACTTTCAGTAGGATGTGGGAGGAATGCTCATAAGAAGAATACCGGATAGTATCTTGAGAATAAAATATGGGAAATTAAGATCAATCTCTCATAGCACACACAAATAAAAGAAAAAGGGACTAGTATTATACCAAAGGTAACTTATTCTCACCAAAATCAGAAAGATAACCCTAAAATATATAGCAGAGATCTATCTAAAATCAGATTCTATACATGTGATGAGAAATGACACATTTCCAAAGAGTGTCCTAGAAACAAAGGTGGCTCTCACAATAAGAAGGGCAACAAAAGAAGACATCATGCTCACACTACAGAGGATGATGAACCTCCCAAAAAGAGAGTCAAAGAAGAAAGTGAAGACTCTTCAAGTGATGAAGAATATGTTTTGATTTTTTTCCTCACGGGAACTATTACACATGGAAGCAATGATTGGCTCATAGATAGTGGGGCTTCCAAGCATATGACAAGATTCAAAGAATCCTATGTGAAACTATTCGAACATGAGTCACCCCACAAAGTGAAACTTGGGGATGACTACCAATATCCCATAAAAGGTAGTGGTGAATCCTCCTATAAGCTAGAATATAGAAAGTCTATGAAGATGAAGGATGTCTTGTTTGTACCAAGACTAAAGAAGAACCTTCTCTCCATCTCTACATTAGATGCAAAGGGCATGAGGGTTGCATTTGTAGATGGACAAGTCCTTATGTGGCCAAAGGGAAAGACCATAGATTATGCAGTAGTGATTGGAGAGCAAGAGAGATGATTATACAAATTAAAGGGACAACCGGAATAAGCTTTGGTTCATGACTGAGTAGATCCAAGTGAACTTTGGCATAGAAGGATTGCACATGTGCACTGCAGGGAACTACCACTTGCAAGCAAAGTTGTTGAAGGTCTTCCAGAAATACAAGCAAAACACGAAGGTATTTGCAAAGGATGTGCGAAAGGAAAGAACACAAAGAGGACATTTCCAAGCAACGAGAACAATGCAAAAGGAATATCGGAAATCATCCACTCTGATGTATGCGGTCCGGTGTCATCCATTTCATTAAGTGTGTATGTATATTATGTTTCTTTCATTGAATATTTTTCTAGGAAGACATAGATATATTTCTTGAAAAGGATGAAGTATTCAGTAAATTCAAGGAATTCAAAGCCTTAATCGAGAACCACATAGAGAAGAAAATTAAGACGTTTCGATCAGACAATGGTAGAGAATTCACATCAGATGAATTCAATGAATTATGCATAGATTCAGGAATTAAGAGGGATTTGATCACTCCATATTATCCACAATAGAATGCAATTGCAGAAAGGAAGAATACAATGATTATGGAAGTGGTAAGGGAAATGATTCATGATCAAGATATTCCCTTGCATCTATGGGCATAAGCTTCTAGGATCGCTGTGTATGTATAGAACTGCACTCCACATAGAGTACTTGAGAAAAATACACTTAAAGAAGTATTCTCTGGCTAGAAATCAAAAGTTAGTCATCTTAGAATATTTGGTTGTCCAGTGTACATATACATTCTGAAAGAAAAGAGGACAAAGTTAGATCCTTCAGGAAAGAAGGGTATATTTGTGGGATATAGTGAAAGATCAAAGGCTTACAGAACATACTTCCCAAGATTCAAGAAGAACAACATCAGTAGGGCTGTGCAATTTGATGAAGACTCGGTTTACAACAAATCTAGAAAAATACCTATTGCAGATCTTAAAGAATCATAAGTACCCAGGATCCGAGATACAACTATGAATGAAGCAACTCCAGAAGAATATCGATAAATGGAAGATCCTCAGGAACCTATAGATCCACCCTAAGAGAATAATCCTTACAAAAGGAATCCTGCATGGGTATGAGAGGCTATCCAAGGTGCAGAACGATATGGGGCTCTAGATGAAATGAACATATAAAGGGATAGAACTAGGTACTACTCAAGTTATGTAGCCCTATTGTGTGACATCATTGACAAATAACCTTCCAACTATGAAGAAGTGACAGAAAAAAAATAATGGAAGGATGCTATGATTGAGGAGTATCAGTAGATCATGAAGAATGATGTCTAGCCCTGTGGTCCCAAGACCAGAGGGGAAGTCTATTGTGACTTCCAAATGGATCTACAAGATCAATCATTGTGTAGATGGTAGCGTAGAGAAATATAAATAAATATGTGTGGCATGTTGGTTCTCCCAGAAGGAAGGGATATATTATGAATAAAATTTTGCACTTGTATCCAGATACACTTTCATCAAATCAGTACTTTCTTTGGCTGTAGTAATGAAATGGAAGATACACCAGATGGATTTCAAGACCACGTTCTTGAATGGTGTAGTGAAAGAGGAAGTGTATGTGGATAATCCACTCGGATTCGAGACAAATGATAGGGAGACTCATGTGTGAAAATTGAATAAGGCCTTGTACGGTTTAAAACAGGAACCCAAGACATGGTATGGTAGGATTGAAATCTTCTTTACTAGCTTGGGCTTTACCAAGACTAAAGAAGATTCCAACCTTTACTACAAGGTTGAGGAAGGGAACCCAGTGATACTCCTACTATATGTAGATGACCTGTTTGTAAAAGGTGAGGATGGGTTGATTGCTGACATGAAGAGGAAGCTTGCTGCCAAGTTTGAGATGAAAGTCTTGTCTATGATGCATTACTTTATAGGCATGAAGGTGTGGAAGAATGTGGATGGAATCTCCTGGGACAAGGGAAGTATGAAGTAGAGATCCTGAAGAGGTTTAGAATGATGGACTACAAGGCTATGACCACACCTATGGCATCGAACTTGAAGCTATTGAGTGATGTTTCATCAGAGTTGGTTGATGCTGCGATGTATCATCAGATGATTGGGTCCTTGATGTACCTGGCGAATACAAGACTAGATATTTGCTTTAATGTGAACACATTGAGCCAGTTCCTGACAAATCCAAGACATGTTCACCTGATTACTGCAAAGCATATTCTAAGGTACTTGAAGGATACAGTTGATTATGGGCTCAAGTATGAGGCAAATTAGAAGATTAATGTGGAAGGTTATGTGGATTCAGATTGGGAAGGAAGTACCATTGATAGGAAGAGCACTTCTGGGTGTTGCTTCAGTATAGGATCAGGTGTGATCTCTTAGTTTAGTAGGAAGCAATCTTGCGTGGCACTGAGTATAGCCAAAGCAGAGTATGCCATAGCTTGTTTGGTTAGTTGTGGGGAAATATGGTTGAGGAAGCTACTATATGATTTGTTTGATATTCAATTGGATGCTACTTGTATATATTGCGAAAACCAGAGTTGTGTGAAGTTGTCAGAGAACCCGGTGTTCCATGACAAGTTGAAGCATATCGATATCAAATATCACTATATCATGGATATGGTGTAGAGAGGAGTAGTGAAGATCTAGTATTTTGCGATGAATGAACAAATAGCTAATGTGTTGACCAAACCATTAGCTAGAGTAAAGTTTGAGTACTTTAGGGAGAAGCTTGGTGTTCTCTAGACCAATATTCCTTCCAAGGGGAAGTGATGAGTCCATGTGCCTTTCTGACATGGTGGTAGGATTGGTTCCTCCCATGGTTAGATGTAAGTTCTGTGCCTTTTTGACATCGTCGTAGGATTGTTTCCTCCCATGGTCAAATATAAGTGTTGTACCTTTCTGACATGGTGGTAGGATTGGTTCCTCCCATGATCAGATGTAAGTGTTGTGCCTTTCTGACATGGTGGTAGGATTGGTTCCTCCCATGGTCAAATATAAGTGTTGTTCCTTTCTGACATGGTGGTAGGATTGGTTCCTCCCATGGTTAGATGTAAGTGCTAAGCCTTTCCCCAGATGGTAGTAGGTGTGTCCTACCATGCCTCTAGATTTAAGTGCAAAACCTTTTCTCAGATGGTAGTAGGTGTGTCCTACCATAGTGGAAAATGTAAGTGCAGAGCCTTTCCTTGGATGGTAATAGGTGTTTCTTACCATGCCAATGGATGTAAGCACTGGGGCCTTTCCCTAGATGGTAGTAGGTGTTTCCTACCATGCTAGGGGATGTAAGTGGTGGGGCCTTTTCATGGATGGTAGTAGGTGTGTCCTAGCACTAGAGGAAATTTGGGGTGGGCCCTTTCATGCTTTTTTCAGGTATTTCTTTTTTTTGGGGTAGCGAGGCCCATCAAAAGTATGCATTGTGGGGACTTGTTGGATGTAGAATTAAATTCCCTATCCAATGAGCTCTCACGCTCAGAATTTGAGTAAAAACACAAGGAGATATGTCGAAAATACGAAGAAAAAAAAAGTAGTTTGTTTCACTCTTTCTCCAAAATTAATAACTATTATTCTATGATTTTAACTATAATTTTATTATTTTCCTTGGGATGCCCATTTTATACCTCAAATTTCCTCTAATGCATGCTAGTGGATGTAAGTGCTAGGACTTTCCTTGGATGGTAGTAGGTGTGTCCTACCATGGTGGTGGATGTAAGTGTTGGAGCCTTTCTTGGATGGTAGTAGGTGTGGGCCTACCATGTCGATGATATAAGCGCTAAAGAAGAAGACCTACATGGAGACTAGGCCTACAACCAGCATGAAAAAGTGTTGGCTCTGTAGAACTTAATATGATGAGAAGAATTAAGAGATGTCACCATTTGCTCGAGATAGCAAGAGCAACTTTGATGATGATCCCATGATGAATACTTGTGCTGATGAACTGTGTCAAGAGAATGCCTTCCTAGTTAAGAGGGAGTGTTGATGTATTTGTAACTTCAGAATGTATTTACTTGTATATCTTATGTTGTATTTCATTGTACCCCAATGTTCCTATTGGGAGAATCATTAATACAATAAAGTCATGTAAATTCATAGAGTTTAACCCTCCATTGTAAGTCAAGGAAATAGTCCCCACAGTTGAGGGGTACTAGGGTTATTAGACTCTCCTAGTAAGGTCGGCCCTGGTAAGTAATTGTCAAGTGGAAAACTAGTATAAATAGAGAGTGAGACTCTCTATTTGCAACACACACTCTAGCACATGAGTGAGAAAAGAGAAGCTACCACAAGTGAGAGAGAGAAGAGCTGTCGAAGATCATTTTTGTGTTTTTGGTTTTTACTTTTTCCATTGGTGCTCATTCTATCTCTAAGGAAGTTGTGGGGTTTTCTCCTTTATGGTTTCCCCGAGGAAAACACTTTGTGTCTCTTGTGATTATTTTTGTGCGTGTTATTCTTTCATATAAGATCCTATATCATATTGATTAAATAATAAAATTCTAACAGTAGTAATGACCACTCTCGATGGTCTTACTAGACCATGGGATTCCTACATCCAGACAATTTGTGCAAGGTAGGAAAGCATACATTTTTATATCCTATGGGAAGAATGTGTTCAAGAGTAAGCTTGAGTAGAAAACCAAGAAGCACAATGTCAAAACCCCAAATTTTCACAAAAATTTAAAATTTTGAGATAACATAAAATGTTGAAAAACTGCGGTTTACTAACAGTTATAGGTTAGCAATAAAAGAATAGTTAAATGATTAGTATTACATAATCTTAACTATGCTAACTCAACAGTTTTTCCTTTTTGTAACATGAATAAGTTTTACTTTGCGCATTGTTTGATTTCAGTTTGCTGATGAGTTTTCTTTATGACCAGTAGGTGGAATCTAACTTTGAATCTTGGGCTTACTTAGAATTTATGCTAACGCAGAGAGATTAATTGTTCTTACAGGTTTTATAGGTATGATTGAATGAATAACGCTTTAAATTTCATAAAGTATCCAGCAGTATTTCTATTTGAAATTAATAAGCTTAGTAAATAAGCTGCTATATTCCAAATAACTTCCGTGAGGTAAAAAGAGTTTGTTTTCTTCAGTTGTTCTTGTAAATGAAATTCAGATGATTGAGTTTCTTTCTTTATTATACATAGCGACAGTACAATACTTTCTTTGGATCTAAACTTGTAACATTAGCTGCTTGATAACTTTTACTTTAATATGGATATCTTATTATTTCTATAATACTTTTCTTGTATTAAGTTACTATCCACAAACAATTTCCAAGGTTGATGTTTTTTTTTATAAAGGTCAAACTTTTATCCTATGCTAACCCCAATATTTCGATATAAGCATAAAACCATTCTATCGAATATAGATATGGTCAAGTTGAGAAACAACCAAATTCTACTAAAATCTCATCGATATGGACTATGTAAAAGAATTCACAAAAATGTTCTTATATTACTCTTTGCCAACTTCATAGTTTGCTACCATTTAATTTCATAGTTTCTATAAGACTTATACTCATGCATAAACTATTTTTTTTATTAAACAAACAAGTTTTTAACAATGTTGAACTTGCAAAGTGTTCATGAATCTACTCAATACGATGCTCTGCAATGCCCACAACTTGAATGTTGTTGAAAGGGTGTAACAATGCATACACCACAATGTAATTAAAAAATAG